>VZRN01000983.1:150039-199092 GCA_013397935.1 Dasyornis broadbenti | reverse complement strand
AAAAAAAAAAAAAGCTTACCTAGTTCTATATGATGAACAATTCAAATTAGATTTTAACATATACAAATAGCTGGTCTGAAAGATCTGCATGGGAGTCACAGAGATAGTACAGGTTAAATTCTTGACCCTTTACAGTAGGTTTTTCTTTAACTGATCCATCAGCCAGTTTGTTTGCAATTAAACATTGGAATTAATAGAGTTTAACGGAAGTACTGAAAAGCCATGTGAAATGCAGGCTTCAGCTGAGGTAAATTAGCACAGCCCATTGATTTTAACCACATTAACTATCTCAGTGGAGTGTGCAGATCTTAACTATACACAATATTTCCAAGTCACGGCCAGTCCCAAGTCCCCACTCAGACCGAACGGCCTCTCACTCCCCAAGATGTCTCGTTAAATACTGCTCAGTACATATAAGCCTGAGTGAATCTGCACATAAAGTCACCCAAATTGCCCAAAAAGCTCGATCTGGAAAACTGAGAGTGTCAGGGTAACTCCACGGGCTCCTGGGGTGGCTTAGCCGAGGTTTGTACCTCTAAGACATTTGCAGGCATGCTGCTGCTACTGATAGCATCAAGAAACCCATCTGAGCAAGAGCCCACAGGGTATGGCCCGAGATGAGTTGCCTGAGAGGAGGCCAACAAAATACTTTCGCTCATCCTGAGCAAACAGCTCCTTTCACTGCCATGTATGTAGGAGAATATTTATATCATGGAAATCTAACTTACCCTCTCTGTCTGGAATGCTGCACTTCTCTCAATAAACGCCTCCCCTCAAGATGAACGACATCATGAAATACTAAGCAGTAAAATTAAATAATGAATGTGATTGCCCTCAAATGCAGATTACCATTTAGCTTCTTTCCAAATGCATCTCAAACTCATTGAGAGGCATGACACAGCTGCTTAGGTGGTTAAAAACAAAGAGAAAACTCCATCCTCATCTTACAGCATCTGGTTGTGATGGAGCCTTTTACAGGGGTAAGCAGAACAGAGAGGAGCTGTCAGGACACACAGAATCACACCAGGACAAAGGGCATTTGGGCACCTAATATAAGTGCCACGGTTGTTTCTCTCCACTCGCTGTACCTAAGCCTCACTGTCCTGGATAATAAGTGACCCGAAGCACTTACAGGTCCTCTGCAGTCACATGGGCTGCGTGCCAGCAGCAGGCTGGGTACAGCCAACAAGCTCTGGTCTGCCATGCTCAGGTGTCTTGCCTGCACATTTCTCTAATCTTTAGGACTTCATAATAGGGGGAGCAATAAAAACTGGTGGTTGTTGTGGTTTGGGGTTTTTTCCTTGTGTCTTTTTAATTACACAAGAATTTAAAGGTAGCGCAGAAAGACCGTGCCAAGAAATTCTTTCTCCTCACCAGTTCCACATTAGTTAAGCCCTGATTCTGCAGCTGCTGAAAAGCAAGTTTGCACCTTCTCTTTGATGGGACCATGGTCCGGCAGGAAGCTTTCTGTTTACACATGGGAGGAAACATCCTGTTGCCATTCTGCCTTTAGGACACAGCACGGAGACAGGTGCTGATGTAGCTTAAATGTCTAGGCTGTAATCTCTTCATGTGACCCCTGCCAGGTTGCATTCCCAAAGACAGAGGCTATCCAGGGATGAGGGAATGGGCAGGATGAGAGTTTCAGGTCATGGGAAGGTAATCCATGGGCAGATAATCCATGCAGCACTGGGCAGGAAGCTGAAATTTGTTCTGTTTGATGGGATGCTGTGCATTTGGTTTGTTCCTGAAGCAGTGGTGTGGCAGGGCATCATGCTTCACCTGGTTGTGAGGTATATGCAGCCTTTCCCCAATTTCAATCCTCTTATATTAGTAACCATCCCCATCTGTGATGAACTTCCTGCAAATACATTTCTAGAGACACTATTTGCTTTTACAGCCATGGGACATTTCCACTCTGGGTTCAGATTTGATGCTGAAATAGAGGCCCTGACTCTTTGTTCAGAGAACCTCTGTCATCTCAGTGCTTAAACAGACCCATACCAGCCCCAAACTTTGGTTGGCCATTTCTTTTAATCTTCAAGATCCCAGATCACTCCTCTGACCCTTCTCCCAGCAGTCCTTGGCTGTTTTGCTCCTTATTCACAGAATCACAAAATACCCTGAGTTGGAAGACATCCACTGTAACTCCAACATCATCCAGCCCAACTGTTTGTGCCAGCCTCACAAACCCTGCTATTTACCAAGGAAATATAGGACATCCCAGCAAACAGCACTGAGAGCAGCAGAATCTAAAACCCTGGGTACCTGAACTATCAAGGTGAGTCCTTTGGGAACAGAGAAGGACACAAATATAAATTTGACCTTAGGATGCTTTTGTGTGGCAAGAAACAGTTGGGAAAGCTCGTGGGTAAATTGGTCTCTTTTGGTGTTTATTGCAATCTCTCATCACTGGTTTGTACTTTCTGCTTAGCTCAGGCAAGGAAGAATGTATGGGGGCTTGACAGGCAGAAAATGATAAGAGCTCCTCGGCGATAACTCTGTCACCCCCAGCACAGCGTATTTAGAGAGTGCCTGGAGTGGGTGTTGTTTCAAAGGGGCAAAGCAGCTCCTTCAGCAGTTTTATGGCTTTGTAATTTATTTACCAACGCAAGCTCAGGTCAGTCACACTATCTATTTCTTTTTTAATGAGGTGCTGTTTATTTTTCACTCTCATGTTCTGGATGGATTGAGACATAAGGAGGTCAAACAACTTCTCCATGAAGACTCCAGGGCTTCCACAGCTAAGTCATTCTGCCTTTTAATGTGTTGAGCAAGGAGCTTGACTCGAAATCAGGGGAATTGCAAACATGTTTAAAGATGCTTAAAACCATTCCTAACAAGGAGCCTACATGAGAGCTTTGGTTTTCTGTGTACTATTGAGTTGTAACACCTGTGCAGCTCCACTCATTTCTGCTGAGTGTCACAGCCAGCTGAGGTGATTTGAGGATATCCTTTGGGGAAGGCCTGTGAAGAAACACGTTTCATTAGCTCAACTACTGATCTGGATAAATTCAGATACTCCCACTGTTTTCCAAGTCTGAAATAGAAGTTCCTAAACTTAGCCTGGCGTTTTCTTCTTCAGACTTGGGCACTCGCCTTTCTGTCCAAATATGCCATAGGGAAAATACTGACTCTCTATCCACACCTTGCCTCCTCTTTAAAATTAGTGCAACAGACTGGGGAATTGAGAGATCCTTTGATGGAGGGTTATTTCAAAAAGAAACAATTCTTCTTTTCCCCTTTCTCTTTGCAAAATGAGCAAACCCAATCTTAGACTAAAATAAAATCTCCTCAGATGCTCTTGCACACCCCAGTCATTAAAGAAAAGCTTCAGGTGAAAACCAGTAGAGGCTGATGGCACTTATGGTGGCAAATCACAGAGCCAGCACTGAGGTTGGTGCTGCAGTAGTGCCACAGAGACATCTCAGCTCTTACACCAGCAGTTAAGGGGCTTTCAGATTTTGCAGATTGTTCTTGATGTTTTTTCCCTTCTGTTTCAGGGAAATGCCCAAATAAGCAAGCCCTTGATGGTCTTGGGAAGGAGGATCTCAGCCTCTCTTGTTGGAGCTAGTCCAACTTGTTCTGCTAGTTAGCTGTTCACTGGAGCAGGAACCTCTAACTTGAGTTTCCCACATTACACACGAGTGTCCTGGCTATGGGGAAGGAGAGTCCATCTTCCACTTCTTCTCTCTGGTCTGGTGAATCTTTAATTATTTATACCACAGGGAACAGCTTCAGCAGGAGACTTTGAGACGAGACCCCAAAGGATCTAACAGTTGGATGCTCACAGCATGTTTTCAGGACATGGGAGGCTCCAAATAGGAAATAAAAGTTCAGTCTGGGTTTCCAACTGCCTGAGAGAGGGCTTAGACCGGTGCCATCTGCTTCCGGTGCAGAGCACTGGTGTGCTGAGAAAGCTTATGGGATATAGTCACTTACAGAGCTTCTTGCACCCTGTAAATTTAGAGGATGAACTCTTCGTCAAATCAGGAGAGAGGATGCACTTCCCGTTTGTTTCCATGGGCTGGGAAGTCATCAAGCAGGATTTAGGCATGATCATTTCAGCCAAGGCACGGTTTAGGCAGGTTTGCGTGGTTTATCAGCGTGTCAGGAATGCAAACACTCCAGCTAGGAGAGGCAGATACCCTCCATCAGACAATTTGACAGCTACCGACTTTTATGGAGTTAATCTACAATAACTCCACAACACAAAGATGCAGAAATGCTGTTAAAGTGATTGGGAATATATAATTAAAACAGAGAGGAGGGAAAGATATAAAGGCACACACAATGCAACCTTTCCTGCAGCATAGCCTGTTCTTGGGTTGTGTATCACAGGGAGAGGTTTTATTAGAGCTCATTAAATTTTAAAGCCTTAATGGCACCTTCTGTGCTCTGTGATTGGTACAAAAAGGAGAGCTTGGGAAGGCATTAATGCAGCAGGACAGAAGGCACCCTCCACTGCAGTGCTTGTGGCTAGGAGATAAATGCCCGGCTGCGGAGCATCCGCGGGATTAGCGTGACATCGTCTGGCCAGAGCCGGTACCTGCAGCTCGGGGCTGCAGCACCCCCGGGCTGGCAGAGCCTCGTCGGAGAAGCAGAGATTTGCGGCGTCAATGAACTGGTCCTGATGCCTTGCAGGAGAGCGTGGGAGTGTGACAGTCAGGAGCAGCAAATTAAGCAACACAGTACAGCCAAGTTGGTGTAACCAAGCTGCAAGCAAGTCAAAAATTCAGATTCTCACTTTGTACTAAGTGCTTCTGCTGTGGCTGAACTTACCTGCTGGCTCTACTGTTCTGCTTTTTCTTCTTTCTTTTCCCTCATTTCCCCCTCACTTGGCTTTTTTTTAAACTTCAACGCTTTAGCAACTAGTTGACACATTTTCTGTTTCCACTTCTTTTCCACCTCCAGCCATGCTTTGCAGACCAGGTGGCATACACTACCTTGGGATGTAGAAGTAATGGCCAGGAGCAGGAGAAGTCAGTGCCAGCAGGTCAATAGAGTTACTCTCGAGTGGATGGTCTGTGCACGACTTGAACCTTTGCATTTAGAAACCAATAATCCATCTATAAGGCTTTTTTTCTTTTTCTTTTTCTTTTTTTTTTTTTTTAATTACTATTACTTTTTTATTTTAGGGTCACCAGGGCACAAATTTTCAAAACATGCTTAGGGGTGTTGCATATCTGAAACTCAGACTCCTTGGATGTCAATGCTCTCCTCCCTGAGCCATACACACACAGCTGTAATCTGAAACTGTGTATGCCTGTATCCAAGTCAGGGAGACAGCTCATTTGCCTGACTCACTAACTTGTTTGCCAAGAGAGCATGAAATTTTCATGACACTGCAAAGTAGCTGGTCCACAGCCTCTTAAATGTTGCTGCTCCAGAGATTTTATACCCAGGAAGCACCCTGAATAATTGATCTGCTTTTGGGATACAGGAATGATTATTTATTTATTTATTTATTTATTTGTGGTGGTGGTGGTGGTTTAGGAAAAATATATTGACTAGGTTGGAGAAAACAGAGTCTCTATAAAGTCTTGGGTGGGGTGAGACCACGTACCAGCCCTAAAAATCCAGGACAAACCATGGGAAGGTAATGCACAGTTGTGATTTTAAGCTCACCTCTGGGCAAGGGTAATAGTCTCCATTCCTGCAAATGGAGTCCTCACCAGTCCACATTTTTAATATGACAAGTGTCTATCACTCAGATGAAGCTACTGCTCCCCAAGGATGCTAAACATCTGTCCAAAAACCTTCTAAGGGCAGCTGAAAGTGACCTCTTAGAATCATTCACAGCTTTGTAGGTTTTGGGGTATTTTTGAAAATTTGTGACCTTAATGTTAACATGTTTTTTTTCTTCAAAACACGAATAAAAAAAGTGAATGACCCAGGCAGTGAATCTGAGTGTTATCCATCATTTTCAAAGCACCTGGGCAGAACAACAAGTGGCCTCAAAGTCTAAATGCTGGCACTGCTCTTCCCCACTTTTTCTCATCACTGGCTCAAGCCACAGACACAGAGGCACAGGAACCCTTTCTCTGTATCCCACTTTTGTAGTCTAAAGCTCACAAGAGCCTCCCTGACTTTTTGCTGATTGGACATCAAGTCTCAGACCTTTTCTGGTTGAGATGGAATATTTCTCAAGACCAAGATCATCCAGCCAGGCATAGCCAAGAGGAGCTGTAGCTGTGAGGATGGAGCAAGGAGACAGACTGATGGCTCAGTGAGAACAGGGTCATGCCTCATGCCAGGACCGGGCTTTGAAAAATCTGGTTTAGTGGGAGGTTTCCCTGCCCAGGGCAGGGAGTTAGAATGAGACAATCTTTAAGGTCTTTTCCAACCCAAACCATTCTATGATTCTATGCCTGCAAGATGACATCCATTCTGCAGGAACAGCATTTGTAGAGGCTGCCTGGGCCATTCCTGAATTCCTCTGGTTTGAGAGGTTCAGACAAAACATCACCAATCAGTCAGAGGCTTCGAAGCCACATGTTACAAGCTGAGTCTTGCTTTCACACTCAGTGGGGCCCAGACTAGGTTGCTTTATTATTCAAACACACTACATCTTAGTCATGTTATTTTTCCAACATGGAAACAGCTACATTCCATCTATGAGCAAAAAGGTTGAATGTGCAGCCTGCACAGCCAAGGCATGTCTGAATTTGCCTCTTTTAAACTCTTTAATAACTTTCTCTGTCCCTGAGTAGCTTGAATAGTTTTACAATGAGTGACTAGAGAAAAAACAAGAAGCTATCCCTGACTGCATAAGCTGTGAAGGGTTCTCTTTAGATGAACACATTGTGATGGTTTTTCTGTGCCACCTCTGAGTCCTCTGCATGGAAGTGTGTGAGATCCCTTCAGACATGCAAGGACAAGAAGATCTCAGCACGGGCCACAAGCATTTGAGGGTATTTATTGAGGCAGCCAGCCTGACAAAACTCAGGGAAAATGTAAATGAGCACCAGCTTAGTGCTCCAACACCGAGAGCGTGCACGGGTTCCTCACCACCACTGGGGGGTCTCTTTACTAAACAGCCAAGGTAAAAAGTCAAAGCAGTTCTATATCAGCAGCAGGTATCTCTGTTGAGCTGCTCCTGGCCCAGCGTGAAGTTTCCTCCCCGGTGGCTTCCTGGGCAGAGTTGTGCTCCTCCACCTGTGGGAATCTTTTGGACATGTGGAACCAAATACATGTCCATGAGGAGAGAAGGCACCTGAGTCTGAGAGGGGCTGTGGTAGTTATCCATGAGCAGTAATGAAGTAAAGCAGCAAAGCATTAAAGAGGTTAAACTTCTACTTTCAAGAGGGAAAAAAAAAATTAGAATTTTTACTTTTAAGTATTAGAAGTTATCTTTCCCACCAAAAGCGGGGCTGCATTCACACTGTCTCTCATGTAGCCTTTCAGACCTGGAGTTGTGACCCTGGCAAGGTGGTGACAGCCCTGGCTGTAGGTGTTACGATCCAACCATTCTGGAGGTCCTGCCTGGGGACACACAAGCTGGCAGACAGACAGACAGACAACCCAGTTCCCATCTGGCATGTGCTTTCCCAGTGACCTACTCCATTTCCCAGACAGACAGAGAGGAGATAGAAAATTTCTTTTCCATTTTTGATGCTCAGAAGAAATCAACCACAAACCAGTTTTGATGCACACAGGGAGAGTTCTCAGCAGGGCCTTGGGAAATTCTCTGAGTCACTGGGAAGTCACCATGGGGTGACTGGTAACACCACCAGTCACAGGGATGGAGGGAAACCCCACAACACTCCCCAGGCCATCACTAGATGCTCTCCTCACTCCCTCCTGAGGGCCCTCCTGGGTTCATTTCCTTAAAGCCCTGGAGTAGCTCTCCCAGCCCTTTCCCTGTTTGGGGCAGGTGTTCTCAGCTCTCTTGTAGCCACATCTCATTTCCAAAAACTGGTGGCTCCATGTTTCACCTCCCAGGACAACTGATAGTGCCTGTCCACCTGCCCAGTCTCTATTCCCAAGCTCCTCCTTACTATTTACATCTCAGGGAAGAAACTAACAAACCTGGTGGTGACTCCACCCAGATCCTCCCTGGTGAACTTTCAGCCCAGTCTGCTCGAGGAGCTGGACTTGTCTGACCCTCACATCACCTCTGCAGGTGTTGCCAGGGCAGGTGTCATCACCATTTGCCAGTCTCTCCTCTGGTAGGCTTGTCCCTATTCCCTACCACAGTAACCACTTTACTGAGAAGGGTATTTTCATCTGTGCTGTTAAGTCTAACCTCTGTAACTGTGAGCTCTTGCATGTCCCCTGCATGTTCTTGCAGGAAGAGCACCTCAAAGACTGTTATTGTTACATAAACCTTTATTTTAGACCCATTTCCATTCCTGTTAATGCCTTCTTTCACTTTCATGACAAATTCACTCTCCTTTACTTCTCCTGTCTCCTTGTCTTCCTCCTGCAGTCAGATTCAAAACTTCTGCCCTTGCTTACAGCATCATGAAGCTCTGGGGTTTTCTCATCTTGCTCACAGCAAAATCTCCTGTCCACACCTTCTTCACCATCCCTGCCTTCAGCAGCACAAATTCTTCTCCCCTAATTTCCCATCCAACATGCCATGGCTATAAAAATCCCCATTTACCTCCCTGCACCAGCCCACCCTTCCTGCCTTTTCTTTTTGTGCCTACTCTGGCTGTAACACCTACAAGTTTTGTCCTGACTTTCCAGACATGGCACAAGGATGACTCTTCTTCATCCTCACATTCCTTACTATTCTCAAGGCTCTCTCTGACCCTCTCCACACCAGTTAATGCAGCATCCATGGGATCCTGGTTTCTCTCTGCCTCAGCAGCCCTCTGCCTGTATGCAGAAGATGCTTTCACCTGGCTCAAGATCTCCATTATGTTCCCCCAGCCCATTCCAGGCTCTGCAGCCAGAAGTAAGGACATCTGCTCCACCTGGCTGAGTCCTGGGTGGACTTGGCTGCCCTGCTATGGGACGGGAGCTGGGAGACAGGAGCTGGGACACAGGAGCTGGAACTGCTGGGCACTGCTCAGCCCTGTCACGTTCTGCAGCAGCTCCCAGAGTTGGAGGCTCTCTGGCCCAAGGTGTTTCTCACTTCCCCCATACACATTCACTATTACTGTCTCGTGCTCTCTTCCTTTTCCTCCTTCTGGAAAGACACTCCCACCGCAACAGTGTGTTTCATAACCACCTTCCCTCGACCCAGATACTAGAGATAATGTTTCGAGTTTTATTACTGTAACTCCTGATGTGACTCATGAGCAGTTTCACTTGTCAATATTCACGTGTATCAACAGATGAGCAAAACTGATCTTGAAACATCCTAAAACTAATGATTTTCTCATGAGCATTCAGGTCTTTGTTGTTTTCATCCAGCTAGAGCTGACACAAAATAATAGCCTGAACACACACAAAAAAAGAAGATTTGTATTTGACTGAATTCTGGTGTAGCAAAGCAAAGCAGAACAACTCATGACTAAGCTGTAGATGGTCAGCACAATGGGTATGAGGCAAACAGATTTGCTTTTGTTTGTCTCCTGTCCTTGAGGAAGAGGGGTAACATCAGAAATAGAAAAAAAAATACTGTCCCATGTAGGTTGCCCACATTTTCAGAGGGGGCTATATAGGGCTGGTTAGAGCAGCAACAATAAATACTGCTGAGAAAGTGTGTGTCATGCAACTCCACACACAGACAGCAGCTTGCTGACTGAATGACAAAAGGACTGAACGACGAACAAAGAGAATTTGTGGTCAACTATGTGGGTGCTAGAAGGGCCACTAAGAAATGAGAGGAACAGAAAGTTACGGTGCTGGTGATGGGATTTGATGCAGCTGATGTCACAGAAGCCTGGTGAGATGACTGTCCTGATACTGAAATAAAACTGTTGATTAGGAAGGGCAGACTGGGGGCGGTTCTATTTAGCCCACTGTGGACTTGTGAGCTGCCAAGTCAGATTTACAAGATGCTCAGCAGAACAGGGAGAGTATCTGCAGAACGATCTGCTACAGACCACCAGACAAAGTCACAAAGTCAAAAAGCAGGATGATTGTTCTTTAAACCCATTATTCATTTAACCCTCATCCAATTTGCGGACAGAAGAGTATGCATAGAGAGCTTCACGTGGGAGACGCATGCTAGAGATGTAAGCAGCCAAAAGAAAAATAGCATTTGGGTGATACAGGTGAATTCTCTAAACCAAGAGGGTCACACCCATGGTGAGAGCGTTCATTACAACATACTGTGGTAAACAAGTGCTGGGTAGAAAGTTTGTTGACCTCTGAATGCCAGGCATCATGATTGTGACCTGACTGTGACCTGATTGTGACCTGATTATTTGTCTGCCCTAAACACACAGCATTTAAAAGGTAAGTTCTCTAGCTTAAAGGAAAATCACTATCCGGGTTCATTGGTTAAAAAAAAATGTGGGTAGAAAAACCCAAATGAAAGTTCAGGCCTTTGATGAAGGGTTTATCAGATGGTCGAAAAGTTGGGATTTCCAAGCCACAAGTGCAAACAGATCATGCTAAAAATGTCATCCTGGTTCAGCAGCAAAGTGAAGGGATCAATGTGAAACTGAAAAGCAATCATAGCTGTGAAAGGGGGAAACAGCTGCCAGTTAACATAAAATAGAAGTAACTAAGTAACTGAGTGAAATTAGAACCATATGGAAACACCTCAAAATAGAGCAAAGAAAGTGATTTTTCGTCTACTAAGAACAGAAGTATCTTAACAATAGTGCAGGAATATCACTAAAGAGAGGTAGTCAAATGAATGGTAATGTCAAAAAGAAAAGTACTTAATAGATGTTTGTCTGTATTCAGAATGAAGAGGGATCGTGTACACGTATAACACAGAGCTGCTGAAGGACATTTTTGCTCAGTAATATCAAGAAGCTCATAAGCAAGGTCTACTAGGGAAAAAAAGATTTAAAATAAGCACCATGGCTAATTAGAATTCCTAAAAGAGATGACATGATCTCTCTCCCATTTCTATTGGAAGAACTACTCCTGGTGTTTGAATACTCAAGATGGGTAAAGTGGATGAACTGAGTAAGTACAGTCAAATAGAAGTGAGTAGTAAATTCTAACCGGGATCTTTCAAAGAACAGGAAGAATTATTTGCCAAAACTGAGTTCCAGTTTTGATGAGTCTGGGCCAGACATGACAGATTCAGGGTTTTCCAAGGCATCAGATGCTGTACCAGGGAACAATGTTGTGTCCTGTAAAACACTAAAAGTTATCCCATAACTGATGTGAGAGCTGGACAAGTGAGAGATTGCAAATACTAACAAATGGTCACAGCATGGGAGCCCAGTACAGCACTATGAGAAAAGGAAATAAAGCAGTGTGTGTATGGTGTTAGAGGTAGGCAGAGTTGTAGAGAAATTATTTCCATGTTCAGGCATAGCAACAGAAAGATCACTGCTGGAATAGTCCCTCACGTGCAGACTCATGGAGCGAGGGAGCAGCTGTGGGGAGAGAATGCTGTGAGCTGCCCCCATCACTCCACTTTTCCCCAGGGGCTGTTTGAGCCACCACTGGAGGCTGGATTTTGAACGAGGGAAGCCTTTGGTTCCCCAGGAAAGCCACTCTTGCTGCCTTCTATTGTCCGCACACTCTCCATGTGTGTGCTCTTCCAAGGAATCTGAGAAGAGGAAACCATGAACTACCTGCAACCTGTAAAGACCAGAGAAAATGCAACCCGGTGTGAAGATAAGGACTCATTCTGCTGTTTGGTCTTTTATTTGCTTTATCCTTCGCAGTAAATCACTTCTCAGTCTACTGTGACTGTGGGTAGGCTAATTGCACAAATAATTCCACAAAACACCCCTTGCTTCTTGAGTTCCTAACTATCACCACAGGCTTTTAACCATGCCAGCACCAGTCTGGCCTTGAGCATGACCTTTGGCAGGGTGTATGGGCAGCAGGCAAGTTTCAGACCCAGCTGTCAGGGCTGTTTTTCCATTTGATCCATTACAGTTGTCTGTTAGAAGACAAAAATAGCCTCAGCACCAGGGACTGGGACTTCCTTCTGAGAGCTGAGTTCCCCAGTCGCAGTCAGTTCCCCAAGTGCTTTCCTTCTGAAACGCGGATGTATTTTCCATATACTTGGCCTGCTGTCAGTGGGAGAGGTACAGTCCTCACCCTCTTCCACCCCTCCTCTCTTCATCATGTCCTTTCTCCAGAGCAACCAACCCAGAGCCTCATAGCAATCCACAGGAACCCGACACCGGCTGGGGAGTCATGGAATCATAGATATGTATTTATCCAGCTGTTTGCTGGACATTTTGTCCAGAAGGATCCTGTGAGACACAGTGTCAAAAGCTTTACTGGAATCCAAAATGATTACATCAACTGGCTTCCCTTGATCAAGGATTATTATTATGGCTGGTTACCTTGTCATAAAAGGAAATTAAGTTTGTCAAGCAGGACTTTCCCCTCGTGAACCCATGCTGGCTGTGACCAGTGACTGCCTTGTCTTCCAAGCGCTTTTCAATAACTCCCAGATTTAGTCTCCATAATTTTATCAGGTACTAAAGTGAGACTGCTGAGATGCTTTACTGCTCAGCACTGGCAAGTAGGAAGACTCATCTGTAGGTATCTAGGGACCACAGATGACAAAAAAGTGTGTTTGCTAAGGAGAGGAAACAGTTTGTGGGTTAAATGTGGGCTAGAAAATGGGGGGTTCATGATAAGTGTCTGCCATTCTACTAAGAATGGCTTCTGGGAGTTACGCCTTTTTTTTGTACCTTGAATTTACATGGAAGAAAACACCAGGAACTAAAGACTGATTTGCTTTAGGTGGGAAGGTTGAAATAGGTGTGCTCTTCATGTATTAAGCAGGTGTATTCCTTTTATATCAACAACACGCTGGCTTCTGGTGGGTCCAGCCTGGAAGAAAGGAGAGTTTTCAGCAGTGCCCTTTGATAACTGGGACAAAATACCAAATACATCACAGGACTGGCAGGGTCTCCATCCTTTGCATCCCCTGTCCATCTCTGCAGGAGATGCTTTAACTCAGCAGGACCTCTGCAGACTCCAGAGCCCAGACTCAGCAGCCACATGCTGGCAGAGATCTCCCAGTGACAGACCCGGCCCACTGCTACACACACTGGAAGTCCAGAAGAGGTGTGGCGAGAAGGGGATTGTTTGGGCTGGTTTTTCTTTTGAACCCTTTAATAACACTGCTCACATCTAGTTGTGCACACTCTTTAAAGAGCTGGGATTCCCCTTTCTGATAGCAGCTACACAACAGTCACAATTTTCTTTAATCTCCACCAAACTATTATTTCAACATACCACCCACACAGGCAGATGAAAAAGCACTGGTAAAAGGGTGTTGTTGTTTTGTTTTTGCCTTCTCAGAAGAAAACCAAGGCTTAGAAGAAATGCTCAGGCTCCATTTCTGTATGTACTAACTCCTTTCCGTCTGGAATTTCCCATCAGTTATACCACAAACAAACTCCCTTCAAATATGCTAAAATTAAGTGAACTGAAATTCAGTAGCAGACATAGAATTAGAGACTAACTTGTGGTTACCGAAGAAAGATCAAGCACTGATAGAATCTGATTTTTCATTTTAGACTACTTTAAATTTCTTATTCAATAAGGTAATAATTCACTTTATAAATTAGGTTGCATTTGAATACAGCTTTTCATTTGATTTTGTGATTGAGCTTGATAAGATTTTTAACTACAAGAGGTTGCTCCTTCTTTCCCAAATAATGGATAATACTTTGGAGAGCAAATACCAGCATGCTATTGCCATTTTTCAAAAGGATTTAAACATCATAATGGATTATTTATTGTTTTGTTGTCCTACCACTGATGCTTCTACTAAGACTCCCTCTAGCAGGAGATAGAAGACGATGTCCTAACAGAAAATGCTGTTGCTAGGAAAAGGGGCAAAAATCTTACCATGACAGGTTCATAATTTTTTTGCAACAAACCACCATAGAGGAAATGTTTGGCCTGGGGAAAAGAAGGTTCCAGGGAGACTTTCCAGTGCCTAAAGTGTCTACAAGAGAGCTGGAAAGAGACTTTTTACAAGGGTGTAGAGTGACAGGACAAGGGATAATGCATTCAAACCGAGAGATGGCAGGTTTAGATACCGAGAAGAAATTTTTTACTGTGAGGGTGCTGAGGCCCTGGCACAGGTTGCCCAGAGCAGCCGTGGCTGCCCCATCCCTGGGAGCGTTCAAGGCCAGGTTGGATGGGCTTTAGAGCAGCCTGTTCCTGTTTTCTCAGTCTCTAAAGACGTCCTGAGCAAAGGGACTGCCTGGCTGTGCAGTGTCAGGTTTCTCCAGGGCATCCAAAACCATGTGTAGGGTACCAGCGGCTGCTCCTGCAGCTACCTGCAGACATTAATGTCCATCCCTTTGCAGAAGAAATGAGCTTGTTTATCACTGCTCAGAGCCCTCACCAACAGCTAGGCACCTCAGTCATCTTGAAATCAAGCAGAGAAAAGACACTGCATTCTTTCTGGAACATCTGCTTTCTTCTTTTGTCCTCATAGCACTTTCCTCCTGCTCCTGAAAGTGCCAGGATGTCACCCCAGCTGATCAGACAGGAAAAGGCCTCTGCAGAGGAATGGAAGATTTATTTTGTGGTTGTGCTTGTGGGGTTTTTTTGTTGTTTTTCTTTTTTTTTTTTTTTTTTTTTTTTTTTTTGGTGCTTGGCAACCTAACAAGACCTGTTTTACTTTCACCCATGTATTTGCTGTGTGTATTCCATAAGCTGCAGCTCTAGGATGCAGCTGGCCTGCAACCTGCCTTTCTCCTGCCAGTGATCCTGTTTGCCTGGGACCTGAGCAGTGATGTTGGCACAGCACACTTTCACTCAGGTCACTGGGAGTACTGGCGTTTGGTTCCGGAAAATTCTGGCATTTCCATGTCTCATTATAAGTAGATATCTATAGCTTCTTTTCTTTTCATTTGTGATACTACCTGGGTTTCTTTTTGTGACAGTATCCTTTAGCCATTTCATTTCAAAATATCTGCAGAGGAAGTCTTTAAAAGAATTCACAGTTGTCTTCTAAACAGAGAAAACTAAAATTCAGACAGAGATGAGATTAATGAAAAGAGACCACAAGATGAGTCCAGAACTGAGCTGTATCTGTTTTTTTCCCATGATTTGACAGCATGCGCTACCAAAGCCAGAAGAGAATTATAAAATATTTGCATTTCTTAAAATGTTGAAACCTGCAGGTTTGGCTGCACAGACGTTTCGTGCAAAGACATCTGGGTAGCCTGGAGTGCACAGAGCGTTGCGGTGTCAAGGTCCACCTGCTTCCACTCTGCAAACTCACTCCAGGAATCTACCACAGGTATCACTCTCACGCACCACAGACAGAGAGACAGACAGACAGACTTCCCATCTCCAGTGTCACGTGTTAAAATGTGTCTGTGCCGCCCCAGCACCAGGTGAAGCTTCACCATCTGTCTTTCCATGAGTAATTTTATTTACTAAATGATTGAAGCTGCTAGTGTCAGGGGACACTAGCACCCCTGCTAATGGTAGGGATGTTTTTTAATGTCGAAGAATCTTTCCAATTTATACAGTCACTTCACGAATGAACCTTCAAAAAGTACATTCCCAGCACTAAGGAGGGCGTGGAAATTGAGCTTGGAAAATGAGACTGTAAATTCATTGTTTAAGTGAAAGCAAACTGCTGAACACAGAACAAAATCCCAGGTGCCTATAGGAAGACCAATTTATAGGAAGATATATTTATACTGAAAAAAACTGTGCCAGAACACAAAAGTCAGTGCTTTCAAGGGTGATTTCCAGCAGATTTTTCTATTGTCTGTTCCATCTTTATGATGGAGCAAGAGAATCTGAAAAACTGGTGGGAAAGGAGGGGAAAAAGCTTGGAATTTTTCTCCTTGTGGTATATACATACCCAGAAATCTCAAGGAAGACCATACCTCCTTTTTCAGACTGTGTCAGGGGATTTATCTGAGAAAAAGTGAAGCAAATATCTCAAAATATGTGCCTGGCTAAATCTTTCACTTTATTGCAGGCTTAACATCATACCTTCATCAGGTACTTTCCTTTCTTCAAAACATTAAGTTGCTCATAACAATATATTTTTGAACACTTTCAGTGAAGTGTTCAAAAAATGTGCCATTTTGGAACTAAGGGATATGGTTTGGTGGTAAACTTGGCGGTGCTGGGTGAACAGTTGGACTGGATGATCTGAAAGGTCTTTTCCAACCTAAGTGATTCCATTCTACAATTCCAGCAGAGACCGGAAGGGGTCTTTCACACCCACCAGCACCCTTCGAGACAGAGCAGATGCCTCAAAAAAGACATCAGAGGTAAACATCCAACTGCAAGGGACAGTCCCATGGCCTGGCCACTGCAGAGTGGTATCATCACCCATCTCACCACCCACACATGAGCCTCAATTTCCCCCCTAGAGGCCCGTGACACAAAGGAAGTGGATCAAATGAAGACACATGTAATTGTAAAATAGAGCCTGTCCAGCTCTGCAAGCTCCCCCACTAAGGTGCAGTCAGGTGCGCCACAAATATTAGGCAAAGGCTCACAAAAATCAGTTGTGCACAGAGGTTCTACCTGCTGGTCCTACAGAGAGACCTGCTGCTGTTAGGAGGTGTGCATCCCACTGCTTGCTGAGGCTCATGTCATGGGAGGGTTCACCCCACAGGAAGTCACAGAGACCTCTGAAGTCTTCTTGCAAAAGAGGCTTTTGAAAAAATCTGAGCAACAGAGCGCAGGGCTGACAACTCCAACCCTCTGAAGTTCAGAGCTGAAGTTCAGATCGGAGGCTCAGGGGCTGGTTTGCTCTAGATAAGAGCTGGCATGCCCAGGGTGATTCCAGCTGTATACATCAGGGAATTCTCGGTGCAGAAGTACGCCAAGATGATGCAAATTGCCCATTTTGATAAAGAGTCATCCTTTTGAACCAAAGGGCTCACAATCCTTAGTGTCCATGTGTGATTGCAGACCCTCAGAACACACCGTGCTCAGGAGAAAACCCAGGACATGAAGTTCTGTTCCCAATGAAATCTGCCAGCCTGTTTTGTTGTCCCCTTGCCTTTTTCCTCCCCCTCCTCCTCTGTTCCATTTCCTTTTCCTGTGTGCTTACATGGCAGCCCCTGTATGTGTAAATCAGTAAATCAAACCATTTACAGAGCATTATTTTCTATGTTATCTCTATTCTGCAAAACATTTCCTGCTTTCCTGTCTGCGGCATTTCTCAATGATGCCCCTCGGCACTGAGTCCCAGCGCAGACGTGCCGGGGTCACCCAGAGGCGCCTGCCAGCTCTGTGACATCCTCCCCTAGCACGGTGCCAGCTTCCTAAAGCCACGCACCTCCAGGGGCTTGGTGCAGCCCTACAAGGTGGACTGCTGGGGCCTTTGCCATGGAGAGCTGGCAGCAAGGGTCCCTGAGCACAGCACGAGGAGCTAATGCAGTGTAAACATCAAAGCCCTTTGAAACTGCTGCATCAGCTGGGTCCAGACTGGCTGCAGAGCAACCTGATGGAGGCTAAGGGGAAAACAATAGCAGCAAAAAAATAATTTGGACTTATGGCAGAGTGTTTGAGTGGGATTTGATTTATTTGAACCCCAGGTTTGTCCAAGGCACTTCTGTTCTTTGTCCTTCAGCCACTCTGGTCCCTTAGGATTCTGAATGGGAGGATGAATTTTATGGCTTTGTTTCCATGGCTGACAGTTTTTGTATTAGGCTGAGATCTAATATTCAAAGATATAAGAGCCCTGCAGTAGCATAGAGCTCTGGGTAGTCACATCAGCTGTTTGCACAAAATGCAAAACCAGCTTGAACTTCTCTCTGAGTCTGTGAGGGTTAAACTGAATTCAGGTGTTGGCCCGGAACTGCTTTGAGTTTGTAAAAAAAATTCTGAGTGAGTATTCTTTGAACCGCACCCTTTTCCTCCCCATGCACTAACAACTGTAACCTTTCTACCCCTGCGGGTGTTAGAGTTTCCTTGTATAAGGAGGGTTTTCATAAGAAAAAGGCTAGACATATCTGTCACAAGGCTGCACGTGCAGTTTGAGCGGCAGAGCCGAGCCAGCCATGCAGCGTGGCGGGTAGTGATGGGTGTCCTCTAACCCATTATATTTATATTTGCAGTTTTTATTCTGACAGCTGGAGCTGAACTAAAGGACAGAGTGGATGGGCTGGGATGTCTGGGGACACACATGTTCAGAGACTGAATTCAAAGCGTGGAGCCAAATTCACTGAGCTGCAGCAGCACACTCACTGCCGCAGCTTCAGCCACACCTCTGGCAGCAGGATCTCCCAAAGAAGCTGTTGGGATATAACCCCACCTCATCCCAAGGTCCCCAAGGTACAGACTGGCACCTTTCCACTCTTACCACACAGAGGACAAAGCTGTTGCTGCTCCAGAGAAGTCAGTGGTGTCAAAGGTCTCTCAGAAGCTCTGTGTGACAACCAGCTGTGCTCTGCCAGCGAGCTCCTGACAGGGACCATATTAATCCCAGTGCATGAAGGTGTAGGACTGTCAAACATGATAGAACTTTTCAGAATGAGAGACCTTTCTGTGATGAGGGCATGATCAGTCACATACTCAGCCTAGCAGATTTCCATCCCTGAGGCACACAGTACATCACTGCACCAGTGAAAAACGAGAACAGCCAAATTTCTACACACCATTTACTAAAACAGGCAAACTTAAAGCAGGAAGGCTTTCCAATACAGCTGTGAGATGCAAACATTTATGAAGCCTGACTAAGTAGAAGGAATCTGACTGTGTCATCCCACCCATCACATGCAGGAAAGTCAGTGAACCAAGAATCTTAGCAACTGACAGCCCCACATTTTTAATTTCCAGCAGCGGGACAAGAAGGCTTCTGCCTTCCCTGCAGACTGCACACTATTAATTGGATGTGCACAGTCAGTCAGAAATCTGTGTGAGCTCTGTCCTGGGCTCAGCTCAGTGGTTTTGCCACTCAGCTGGCCTGGTTGCCAGGGTTGCATGTGTGTAAGGGGAAGCCTCTGCTGGTGGGAGGTGGCTGGGAGGAAGCGGTGCTTCAGTTTTAGCAGAGTTTAACACAATCTGGAGCTGGAGGGATCCAACCTGTAGTTGACCTTGATATAAATTAAAGAAAGCACTATGGCATGCTTTTTTCCCTGTCCCAGACCAACAGCATCAGAGCCACTATCACAGACAAGCCAAGTTTGAACATAAGGTACTGAGATTCTTTGCTAGGCATAGCTGTCATCATACCAATGCAGGGACACTTGTACAGTGCTCGGCTAGAGGAGCACAGAGCAGAATTCAGTGCTCATTTCTTCTTTGCCCCTGGACACTGCTGTCCTAGAGAGACTTGGGCATTTTCCTGCCTTGTTTTTAATGTTAAGAATGTCCTTTTTGCCATCCTGTACATGCTGCGCTCCCCAGACAGGTCTGCATCTCTGTCCCCATTCAGTGCACTGCCTGGTGACAGGAGAAGAGACAGACATTTGGCTGTTTCCAACCAAGACCTGTACTCCAAGACACTGTTTTCATTTCCTCACTTCCCATGCTGCAAATTTAAAGCTATATTCTATCATTTTCCAAGAAAGATTAGCCTCAGTTACCTACAAAAAGATGCATGACTGTACAAAGTTGTCTTCCTGGGTAATCTTTTGCATTACATGACCATGACTGTATTCAATTGCAGGTGGAGGTAGGAGAGGCAGATGATCTGACATTTCCTCCATTTATAGGTTCTTGTTGGTCACAACCAGGGGAAGGTAATGTTAACACAGAGAATTTTCATATGCAGGGGAACAGAGAAATATCCTACCAGCTTTTCTCTTGATAGTTTCTAAATGAAAGAAAGGGGGAGTGAAAAACTCAAGTCTATAAATCTTTCAAACACATTGGATCCCATCAGTCTTCCACAGTCATTTCTGTTCACTGGTCAGTGGTGCACAAGCAGTTTCTCTATCATAGTGCTGTGAAAATGATAAAAAAAAAAAAAATCTGTTTTATGCAGAACTGAGTTAAGACAAGGCTCTTATTCTTTGGATAGTCACTGCACCCAAGTAGGAAAATGATGAAGAGTGCATAGAATGTATCTCGTATGCAGCTTAACTTGCTTGAACATGCTACCTTAAAGGTGACTAGCTAAATAGCACTCAGAAATCAATTGGTAGAAAGAAATATTCTCAAAATGCCCAATCAAAACTCATTGAGGCTAAAAGAAACATTTCCATTTACTTCAATTTGATTTAGACAGAGGCCAGAGAGTTTCTGCACTCTGCTTTAAATGGTTCTTCATCTAATGGTTTTTTACAGCCTAGGTAAGGCATCAGTACAATGTCAGTACAACTCAAGCCAAAATTTATATTTCTGTACTTCTTGTATTATCTCTACTGAAAACAGACTAAACTTACTGGAAATGTTTGATTTGGCTTTGCCACCCACAGAAGGTCTAGCTCAGTGTTCATCTCCAGTCATGACAGATCTTGTCAAAAGTTTTTGAAAGCACCTTCCAACATGAAATCATGGATCAGTCTTCAGCTTGCAGGACAATGGTGGTGGGTGATGTCGATTGGGGCCATACTACTGAGAAAACCATGAAGAAGATAAATAGTAATATTTTTCAAGTCCAACTGGAAGATTTGAGGGCACAGAGATATGTCATCTTTCATCTCCCTATGGCAGACCATGCAATTTTCAAAGTTTCATCATAAAATCTAGTCGGAAAACACAAATGTGTGTCTGACTATCCCAAACCCTACATCAAGGAGAGCATAATGAGGCAGGTATTTGACTCCACAGTTAATTGCAGCCAAATGGGAACTGTGAACTGGTACATCACAAATATCACAGAGGAGCTCACTGGTCTCTGTGAGAACTCCAGTTCTTCAGGTCTGAGAGCACTCTGCTCTTTTCTATCCCGCATTTCTGAATGAAGAATGGCCATCTACAGACATAAAACAGCTGTAGTAATCTCAGAAACATTATTCCTTCATGTTTTGTGTTTTCCTTTGGGTTTGATTTCTACATAGAGAAGGACCAAGATAAAATCATGTGTTTGAGGCAGTGCACAGAGTGGGTCCAGCACTACGTCTAGTCAGGCTGAGCTGGTGAATACAGAAATTTCACCTGTTCTCCCCCTCAGATGGAAACCAGCTTCAGCTTCTTCTTTCACAATTCCTTCTGGTTCCTGAGAATAAATTGCTCGTTACAGAAAGACCCGTCCCCAGAAACCTTGTCCAGCAGAACAGAACTAAAATTACTTTTTCACATCAGAATGAAAGCAAACACAAAGCATTGCTTTAATTTTCAGAAAAAATGTTTGACTTTCAATATAGATACCAAAAGTAAATTCAGTTCTCTCGTTGCCTTAGGTTGCCACCCAGCTCCTTCCTGTCCCACCTTGGCCCTCAGCAGCCTGCAAGCACTGACAGACCCTCACGGGGTCCTGTAAGCACCTCACTGCAAGTGGAATTGGTAGCAGTTGACGAAGAAGTTGCCCGAAAATTTAATAAATCTGGTCATAACTGACTTTCACTGAGTGACACACAGCATCTGCAAAAACACATGGAACAGGTCTCACAAACTGTGAGCAGGCAAAAAACATTGGGATCTTCTTCCTCCTTCACATAAAACCTGAACTAGGGCACTTGGTAAAGATCATATGCTCCTTCTTATCAATGCCCTTTGCTATTAAGGAACTCCTGCAACTGAATTCTTCTTCTTCTTGGAGGTGCTCAAACCTCCATCTAATTTTCTTCAGCATTCTCAGCCTTTTCCACCCCAGCTGGCACCTGTTTCCCATCGATTTCAACACCCAGCCATTTCACACATATTCAGCTGACTTCTTGTGTGGCACCCAGAATGGGAATTACCTCCACTATAGACAGAGGGGATAAGCACCTCCCGCAGGCGCCCTGCTCCCGAGGAGCCGCAGGGCGTGAGGCAGTTCATGGGTCCCTTGTCCTCCCTTGGGGCACGTTTGCACTGTGGTTAAGGTGCACGCCCTGAAGAGGAGCTCAAACAGTCTGGCAGGCACAAAAGCAACTTCCCAACCCTGTACAAGTGAGAATTCCACAGGAAACACTTTCTTTCTTAAGGCTGCTTCTCCTCCGAGGTGCTCTGCTGACACTGGGCAGCCTCTGCTTTCTGGGCACACCCAAATAAAAGGGACACATTTGGGGAGTCTGATGAAGTCGTCCTCACAGAACTTCTTGTAGCTCACCAGCACGTGGTATCTCTGCCACTTCCTGCAATTCTGCCAGAGCAGCCTGTGAGGATTACACGAGCTGGCGCGCTCCATCCTCTGCGAAAACCAAGGGGGAAAAAAGAAAAAAAAAAAAAGTAAGTGTTCCATCTCTGAATCAAGGCATTGCTTCTATTTAGCAGCATTTTCCTTTGTTCTGTTTTGGTCAGTCTTTTTCCATGCCATGTGTTTGTGCTCAAGAAATGCAGACTGTTGACGTTTCACCATAGTCTAAATCTCCTTGTGATTGATATAGTTGCTGGGTCTGTATTAAATAATTGCGGTTGATGAAGTCCTTCCTACCTGTTTTCCTTATGAATTCCCTTTCCTATAAAAAACATGTTTCTCCTAGAAATCAACTTGAGTGCCAGTCAGGGATAGATGATTATTAGGATTGAAGGATTTTGGCAGGATACAGGTTGCTGTGAGGTTAGCTTTAGCTATTACTGCAGTGCATGAGGCATGAATACAGAATAATAATAGAAATATGAATGCTGGATTTCTTTTGACAAGAATTCAAATTCAGCCTTTCCTCTCATCCTTACTCTGCTGGAAAAGCAAGGCAGGCATTTAATTGTCAAGTTTACCTGCTGGTCTATAGTGACTAATTGGATACACTGCATTCCTTCTTTTTTTCCACGTTTTATTCATTCAGTACTGCTGATCTCTGGCACTCAGGAATGTGGAGACAGAGTTAAAATCAACTTTTTTTTTGGTCAAATATTTTGGGAGTTGGCTACTTTGCCAAAGACCAAAGAACATCTGGGTTTATTTTAAACCTGTCCTTCTCTTAATCCCATTTAGATCTGCTGCTGCCTCTTAACCAGCAGCTCTTTAACTTCCAGTAACTTCATTGTGGGGAAGAGAGGTGTAGGGAGAAACAAAAAAACAAACAAACATTTATTCTGCTCGTTAGTGAATGATGGGCAAGACTGATTTTCTTCTGAGAAGTTTTCCACAGTTCTGTGCACAGGGCACTATATTTAAAGAAATCCGGAGTTTGAATTGAGCTCCCCCACTGTACAGGTTTCTGCCTGAAACTGAAGATGACTCTCAGGTTCAGCATTTCCCAAGCCTCTTGGGACTCACTGATCTTAAAATCTCACCGTGATCACACAAATAATGTTGCTGTCAAGTGTCAGGACACTTTGGGAAATATCTAGTAACTGGGATCTTTACATTAATAACTTCCAGGGTAGGTCGTAAGTGTGCCAACAAAGAATGAGATGCTCATTGTGGTAGATATATAAAGACCCAGAAGAGATCAGAGATGAGGATTCAGACAAAACACCACAAATTTAGCAGAAGTGAGTGGGCTCACAAAGACATCAAGAGATGTGTGTACATGCAAAGAGGCATCTTTGAGCGTCACAGCTTTTGTTGGTATCACTAAAGTCATAAGGGGAAAGTCCTGCTGTTGGCATGGCAGTAGATAGCTACAGGAGGTGACCCAGATGTCAAAAAGGAAAATGAAGGTTCTCCAATCAGTTGAGAGCAAATTGTAGGACAAAAAGGAACAAAGAAATTGTGTTTCATGGTAAATGGAGAAGGAGGAAATATTGGTGTCTGAGTTCAGAGCACCATTTAATACCTTTTATAAGCACTCTATTAAAAATAGGATCCTCTCAAGTAAAGAAGGCACTGTGGTTTTCACAAGGCTTTGCAAATCCCATTTGCTGAGACACATCCACTTTCAGACAAAAATAAAACAATTTTGAGAGGAAACTAGCTAGACTTGTCAGTGACAGCCAATATGTCAGTGAGCCCAAGTCTGACAGATCATGAAATTATTTTGGGCAGCTCTGCTCTGTTTTTGCCCAGCAACGTCTTTAGTATTGATGATACCACAGCAGTGCAGCCCCCATGCCACAGCAGTTTCTGTACAGACCCACAAGGGCAGCGCCAAGACCCCCATCGGGGAGAGTTAATCTACTGTCACCAGGTCAAAGCTCAACACTATCTTTACATTTTCCTACTCCTGGCAAAGAGAAGCCATCCTATCCGTGCTCACTCTTCGCAGCACAGTTAAGCTGTGCTCTGACTGGGGGATTTCAGAGGGAGGAAAGAGACAGACATTGTGGGGATGCAAAAGAGCCTGTGATCCCTGTGACTGTAATGATGGCAGTGAAGGCGTCAGTGCAGGAAGAGGGGAAGCTTATGGATTTGTGACTTTGATCAGATGTGTTTGGTTATGAATAAATATTCCCTGCAAGTATCACTGCTGGGACACTGGCCCCTAAGCCAGCACCCTCTGACTTCCAGGAACCTGAGCAACAGAAGAAGTATGATTTACCATTTGTGTATCTCCTGGAACAGCAGTAGTTTGAAAACCACGGACTTGGGACAGAGGGAGGAAAAGCAGCAGCAGGATGGTGAAAGGCAGGAATGAACGGTGGCAGTAGAGACCACATACAGGGAAAGACAGACCCAGGTGATGACAGGCTGCAGGAAGTGACCAGGTCAGCAATTGAAGACAGAGCCTGGCCAGGGCTCAGCACACACGACCACGCTGTGGTCAGACACAACCCTTGGCCATTAATAAAAACAATACATGGGAAACAAACAGAACCACTGGCCAGCCGCAGCTAACTTTAGACAAGGAAAGCCGCTTACCTCAAGGTAGGACAACTGAATGGTCACTAAAATTCACACCAACTCTGGTACAACACTGCCCTGTTCTCACGTGGCAGCTCTCGTGGGAGCACAGAGGTGCCAGCTAAGGGATGCCACAAGCCATAGGCCTGGCCATGCCACTCCCAGGCCGACCATCTTGCTTGCCCAGGAGGTGATGAGATCCTGCCTTCACAGGTCTGTAAACAATGGTCCTCCTAGCAGGAACAAGTCTCTCTCTTGGCCACAGGGTGGCTGTGGTTAACCTCTGCTTGCTCAGGACTTGAAGACCTTTCTTAATGCCTTGCATTGGTCCAGGTGTCACACATGGCCACATGCTGACATTCACTGAAGGTTGAGATGTATGGCCTCAGTTCAGAAATCTCCAGCAAATCCAGCTGAACAGTTGCTACCCCAGAGATCACTTTGAGTCACAGTAGTTTGGGCTGGACATGGCTCTTGACTGGGCCTTTCTATGGCTCTTAGTGTGTTTCTAACTGCAGGTGCCAAAGGTTTGGCAGGAGTCTCCTGTTTGAAGGCCTGGAGGCCAAGAATAAGGAGGAAGATTTCCATAAGAAGCTGCTGGGGAAATCCTGAAGTCTAAAAGATAACAGAGCACCCCTTTTTAAGGGGTACAACCATGGGTTTGGACATAGGTCTTGCTGCTTCTTTGTTCAGCTGCTTGAAGTCAGATTTTCCTTAAATCTGGCAATTAGACACACTCAGCTCTAACAGTGTGCCAGCATAGCCACACCTCCTCACCTTGTCAAAACAGCCTGGTGTCCAATGTCCCAGCCTGTTCTCCAACATCCCAGCCTGCTCTTTCAGGAGTCCAGAGTAGTATCCATCCATTTGTAAGTTCTCAGTGCCAAATCTGCTGGCGCTTGGCTGTGCTTCAGCATCCATGAGCACTCTGGTGCAGGAGAATGCAGGAATGGTGCAGGAATGGGAATCACTGCTCTCATCCTCTTCTTCTAAAACTTTGTCGTTCCAGCACGAGCCAGTAAGAAAGTTTGGTTACTTGGGTTTCCAAATGATTAACAGAAGCCATATACAATTAGCCCCCACTGCGAAAGCTACCAATTAAGCTGCAATAGCTTTAAGGAGTCATTGAGCTTGAGTGCCTGATGGTTTCAGGTGTGAAGAAGAGGGTGTAAAGCAGAGCTACTCTCAGCTCCTCATTTTCACTGCCACTGTTTCAACACCTACACTTTCCTCAGCCTATTTTTGACAGGCTTTATAGTTTAGCCTCACATTTATGATAGCTTTTCTGGGCTTCCTGATACCTCTCCTCCATGGAGCCGTTCCTCTGGCTCTGGGATCTTTTCCACACAAGCTGGTAGGTACCAGGAAGTAAATCTGCCCTGCAGCAGCTACATTCTGATGCTCTCGGGGAGAACTGAGAAACTTTGCTAGGGCCAAAGACCGAAAATCACGACTCACAGCCTTTGAGTCATGAGACTGGAGAAAAAAGTCCCTGGTACGAGTGGATTTTAGGGTCTATTTTTCACCTGTGATCTTCCCCTACCCACAATGTATGACATTTAAGCAGTTTCACCCACTTTTATATGTGTTGAATAACGTGGTTTTAAAGCCAGTATCAGGATCTTTTGTCAACATATTTCTCTCCCACCCACCAGACATTCTTCTCTCCTGTGCAGTCCCTCTCCAGGTAGTATAACATGGCACTAGGACATCCAGGTTAGGGAAGAATCCGTTTTTTAAACTTGGTCATTTGTCAAGCCTGAATTATGACAGTTCCCCTTAGTAATACCACACCTGCTCATTTTAGCAAACTAGCACATTTAGTACTATTATGGGATTTCTAGATTGGGGAAGGGGAGAAGTGCATGTGTGGATCTTTGTAAAAACCTGCACACAGGTATTGAAAAATCTACAGTCATTGAGAGTTCACATCTATGAATAGTGTTATCATGAAGTAAATCAAGTATCCTGCCTTCATCAGAAAATATTGCTGAGCTCCCCTCCTGAAAGGCAATTAATTAATAACTTCTCTCTTCTACCTAATATCGTCTTTATTTTTAAATGTATTATTATCTTTATTTTAATTTCTTTGTAAGGCTACTTATATTTGCATTACATCTCATATCTGCAATACAGAATTAAATGCTAAGGCTTTATAACTAATCCCAAGGTCTTGCTGTTTTCAGCCTCCAAATGCCCCACAACTTGTTTTAACCAGCACTAATCAAGAGAGGGATTACCTGTTTCACCAGTGGAAGATAGATATTATAAGATAGAGTTGTGCTCAGGCTAAATTCCCAGGATAGATTTAAACTACTTTTTTTTTCCTAAACAGAGTTTTGAAACTATATAGTATCAAGATTATATATTCATATATTATATTAAAATATGAAATTATGTTGCTGGAAAATACATGGGTTTATGTTCAAATTGTATACCTTCAAATCCCACTGTGTTGTGTGTGTCAGTAAAAATGATCAGTCTTTGGGTAACGAAGTGGAGCCGTGGCTGTTTCTCCTTTTTATACTGAGATTTGCTCATAGGAGTGACTTCCTCTACTAACGTATTAATAATGGAAAAAATAAAAAAATACAGCAGTTCACTGACTTGCTGGGCTAATGGGCCATGATCTATTTTTATTCAAAGACACCAAAAGCATTTTTCCTACTTTGAAGAACAGCAGAGCAAGTAATCCACAGCCATTTCTTACTTTCCTCTCAAGTTAAGAGACACAGAAGTTTATTAGTTGATAATTTACAGGCAAGTAGTGTAAGTTCTGCATGAGAAGGAGAAGCCCAAGTTCAGACGTTGGAGGAGTGACATTGCTGGTGACAAGCACTGTAGGCGGCATAAATGTCACATCTGGGAACTTTTGTCTTTCGGTATTAGATTTGACTGTCCAACTGATATCCTGCTGGCACCCTTGTCTCAAAGAGTTCCAGCCCCGCAGCCTACTAAGGAAAGCACACAGAATCCCTCAGGAGAAACTCAGTTCCTCTTTCACTGAAGGCTTATTTATGCTTTAAGACGCACAAGTTGTTTTCCTCTACAGATATTGGGGACAGGAACAAAAGTGTGAAGGGAAAATTTGTTTTAATTTTAACCATCATAGAGGTTATTTTAAATTGTTCTTAATATCCACATAAATGCCTCAAAATTTTCACCTTTAACAATAATCCTTGGCATAGATGGATGATTAGAAAAATATTAGAAAATAAAATAATATATTCATTAATGTGCTTTGCTCATGTAATTGTACTCATGTTATGGATTTCACTGTGTCTTTTTTCTCTTCTGTCCCTCTGTATCCCAAGTGAGTTAATCCAAAGACTTTCACCCAGTCTCTGTCCAACTATTGTGCTTTTTTTTACTTATCCCTCTCTTCCTTGTAGCCATATCTGTAATTTCCTTTTTTACTTTTTCTAATAGGGGTTATTTTTATCACTCCAACTTCTCCTTTGGAAATTTAAACAGTTTCACATGAGCCATTTGTAGACAAATAACAAAAAAAAAATAGGCAAAGTAAAGCCTTTTGCTTTCCTGCATGTTTTCACTTCCCTTTTATTACACTTCAGTGTTACAGAAAAGACTTTTCTTGAGAAAAGATTAATGCAACAGGCCCAAATGAGCAGCAGGAGCCACTCCATTTTAGAAGTAAGAAATGTAATTATCTGTTTGTCTAACACTGTGGACACAACACGAGAACATTAGAAGTGAAGAATATACATACAGGCAGGCGTGCAGCAAATCTTAGCAGATTACCCCATCTTCCAGTGATTTGTGCTCAGGTGCTTCCCCAGCCAGAGCTGATGTCTCTGTCTGGAAGATGAGATGTTTTGCACATCTTGAACGTAAGAAACATGCACATGGTAACTGTGGTTTGTCGCGTGCACTGACTGTCACCGAGCAAGAAGCCTCAGATTGCTGGCAAAAACACATTGAGCTGTTGATGCAAGACACAGCCAGCACCTGCAGTAACACCTAGGTATGGTTGGCGAGACCTAGCATATCAGGATAGGCCACAGAAAGGTGAAAACAGCTACTTTGGAGAAGCTTTGCTCAACTGAAAGCTGCATGGCAGCAAATATAACTCATTGGAGCAGCTTGTACCTCACAAATGCATTCTTGGATATTGCTCATCCTTGGCATCATCGCTATGTTTGACCCTTTATAAATGCTTGGAAATTGCTGGGTGTGATACATCTCTTGAATTCTGGTGTTCAAACCAAAATTGATCATCACAAACATGAATAGAAAATGGTGTATAGTTTTTTCAGCAGTGTAATTATTACTGGTTTTCATTTGATTTAATATTTGAGATGCAGGTTAGCCTAGACATCCCAAGGGAAGACAGAAATGGCAGTCATCTGGGCTGACCCAAGCATCAAACCATTAAACTCTAAAGGCCTGAGAAGAAGATACAAATGTCCTTTAATTGAAGAGGGGTGTTGAGGCACCTAGAAACTGTCTTTAGTCACAAGGTGGATTGTGGTGTTACTTCCTTCCCCTTAATGGTGTGTCAACACAAGGGGCAATGTCACCAGGCGAAATTTCATAAATTGTCTGCCGAGTGCTGCTTTGTGATCTTCAGTTTGAGGGGGAAACCCCTCTGCAGGCCTAGAGAACTGAGTGGGTACAAGTGAAGTTCCAAACTGGGGATGGATGCAATGGCCAGTGGAAGGAGACTTTTCCCTGGACAGGGCTGAGAGCCTGGAGAAGGTGAGGAGTGGAGCAAATGGGTGGCCTCCTCTCCTCCTTCCAGATATTGGGCTGGGACATACAGCATTCCTGCTGGGCAGGATACAAGCTCCCAAGCTGACAGGCCAAAGCTTCAGGACAGTTCTTCAGCACCTGCTTTTTCTCTGCACTTTGTCAGTCGAGGCATTGCTCTTGGCAGCTGACGTTCATTTAAGGGTGAAAGTCTATTCAGCTCAGCCCTATGGCTTGGTCCGTATGCCAAGCACCAAGGAAAAATGCCTTCTCCTAAGGCAGGTAGCTTAGAAAGTCCCAGGCATCTGCTTCCTGAGGCTCCCTCTCAGATGCTGAGCATGGGAAGGAGACTTGGAGAAAAAGTGGGAGGGGAGGAGACAAGACAAACATTGGGAGCCATGCGTCTACAGAACTCTTCTGCCATTTTCTTCCTGCCCTGCACCATCTCTGACTGCTCCAGGGGAAGCTGTACAGAAAGAATATTCACACAAGCACATGATCAAGAGAACTGTGCAAAGCCAGAAGGAGGAGAGGAGAGGAGAGAGCACCCTCAACCACTCCTGAAGGTGTTTTTGAGGTGTGTGGGGGAGACAATATGGTCTGATACCACTGACAGCCGACACCACTTCAGGCCATTCCCTCGGGTCCTGGCACTGGTCCGAGTACTGTGCCATCTTCCCCACACTGCAATGAGGATTCTCCTCTCCAGTCATTCTTAAGATAGGACAATACTGAATCCAGTTTTTTTTTTTTTTTTTTTTAATATGTCTAAGCTACTCTACAACTTCATATTCATCTGCGTGACTTTAGTAGGCTGATCCCCATGTGAGATTTTGGGTGCAGGTGATACATGGCATGAGAAATTATGAGGATTTTAGCATTTACAGTATGATTTGAGAATGGGAAGTGACAGAAAGGAGATGGATGGTTTTATGTCCACGGACAAAACTTCAGATCCCCCCTGAGAGGGCTCCCACATACCCACCAGACTCCAGTCCAGCTCTCAGAGGTGGAGGGCTGTGACCCTCTCTTTCTCAGTTCCTCTGTCTGAGGAGGCACCTTTCAAACATCCCCCATCCCACTTGCTCCACTGCCATGTCAAGTTGGCACCTATGGGACTGTAACCTTTACTGACACATTTTTAAGTGATGAAATGCTAACTTTCCACCTTGTCTTCTGATTCTCAGGAAACACCAGCTGGAAAAAGAATAATGGCAGATTTTCAAGACACAAATCATAACTCCACTTGCCTAGGAATGCCCTATGAAGAGAGCCAGACCCTTCTAGTTGCTGTTTACAGCATTGTTTTTGCTATAGGCCTTCCAGCAAATTGCATAACTTCTCTGCTTACCTTCGTACAGATCCAAAGGAATAAGGTAGTTGCCATCTACATTTTCAGTTTATCATTGTGTGAACTGATGTATTTAAGTACCTTGCCTTTCTGGATTATCTACGTGCAAAACAAGCATCACTGGACCATGAGTGAAACTGCTTGCAACGTAACAGCATTCATCTTTTTCTGCAATATCTACATCAGCATTCTGCTTTTGTGCTGCATCTCTGTGGATCGTTATGTGGCACTGGTGTATTCTCTGGAATCCAGGGGGAGAAGAGGACAGAAAAAGGCCACCATAATAGTCTGTTTAATCTTTGCTGTGGTTGCAGTAATCCACACTCTAGCACTTTCCACGGGCGATATGCAAAAACCTACAAATGTGACAACCTGCTTTGAGACAGTGCCCCTTAACATAAAATTGGCTTCTTTCAGCGTTGCTAGATTCTTATTTGGATTTGCCATACCCTTCACAATCCTCATTTTTACAAACTACAAAATTTTCCAAACTATAAAAAGAAGCAGCAGCTTGACTTGTCAGGAAAAAGCCAAAGTGAAGTATGTGGCTATTGCCATTATTGTTATTTTCTTGATCTGCTTTGCTCCATACCATGTGGTGCTCATAATTAGAGCCATATACTTTATGCTTCATCAGAACAACTCATGTCCATTTGAAAAGAAGATATATTCAGTTTTTACAGTGTTTCTGTGTTTAGGGACTGCAAACAGTGTTGCTGATCCAATCATCTATGCGCTGGTCAGTGAAAACGTCAGAAAAGACTGTTATAGGAGCCTGAGAAGATGGAGGTGGAACTCATCCAAGCTAAATTCATCCATTAATCACAAGACTGACAGCAGAAAATTGGAAACACCAAAAGAATCAGAGGAAGGGGGCCAAAGAAAAGACAGCAAGGAAATAACAGATTCATCTGACATTCAGAAGGCCTGTACTAGTGGCAGAGACCAGGAAGGTGACAGCTAGCTGGTAGCTGCTGGAACAAATAAGAAGTTCCCAATGCCAGCTGCAGGCTGCAGGACACAAGTATTTACATGCTGACATCATCTTGCACATCCTGCATGGACCAGCAACTCCTTGAGGACGCTATGGGAGCATTTAAATTTCTGTTTGTCTGCTACAATAACCTTTGCCCACCAGTATCACTGGTGGAAATACTGCTTCGCTAAGGATATGTGGAATAAACTAAGCAATTTACTTTGACTCAAATTAGGATCTTAAAAACTTATTTTTGGACTCTTTTTCTCACATGAAATAAAACCAGTTTTATCTTCTGAGCAAAATAAAAAAAAAGCACTGCTGAGGAGAACAATGTGCTATCCTTCTGGTTGAAATTTTTGCTTCTTGAGGAGGTACGTGTTCAGATTCTCATACATGTACTCTGCTGTTAATGTTTGTGGTTAACCAGTGGAAAATATTAAAAATTAGTCAGTCAGTCAATGAGAGCCTCGAAAGTTTTCCTCGTACTTCAATATGTGGTTTTAGCTACATCGCACATTCCAGGAGAATCAGAGGGCAAAACAATGGCCTGGTAACACAGACCGACAGTACTGCTGCCGCATAAGTCAATTAAAGATCCTACACTGCCCTGAAATTCTTAAAATGTACAATTCTAATGCTTGATAGTTTCAAATTAGTACATTTTACTTGTTTTGCAGTCAAATCTAGAATGCACTGAAATATCTAGAAAACATACATTTCCAAGTGGAGTCAGGGACTCTTATGCTGTCTCCAAATGTTTGTTGAATTCGTGTTTCATTTCTAAGCTAACACTTCCCTTTCGTTACTGATCCCACTTTTACTGTGTAGGAGTCTGTAGAAGACACAGACTCTATGGATAGGCTGATAGATGCTATGGAAGGCTGGCAGTCTGGAGAGCACAGTCCTTCCTCCCCACAGATGGGAACTCCCTCAGACGTGCTGGGGCAAATTTTATTGTTGCTGCTGCCGCTTTTATTATGAATAACTTATTGATAGTAGTTCCTTGTGCCTTCAAACAAGAATTTAAAAAATAAAAATGATACAACTTCATATTTTTATGTGATTCAACAGACAGAGATCATTAATCAATTTGAGAACGAGTTTGTAGAGTGCTTCACAGCATCATTCCATTTCATCTGTAGTGTTGTATTTCTGTGACATGTTGAAATTGTTATTTCTGCATTGAATTAATATTAACCAGTCTTAATGTAAATACAATACTTTTTAATATCTTAAAATTGCCATAGATATTTCTATATATTATGTTTTATTCTTATATATTCTTACACTTTTTGAAAGAACCATTATGCCAAAATTATATAGTCTCAATTTATAATATTTATTATAAATTTCATTTTTAAATTATTTAATGTCTCCTCTGGTATCTATCTGTGAGATGGTTTTGTCCTCAAAAGTAGTTCCCATAATACTAAATTGAAGTTTTTTTCTTGAAAAAAATGAGAAATTCTGTTGTGGTGCTAATTAACAAATTCTGGATTTCTATTTTCAAAATCTCCAAGGTATCAAGGAGAGGCCTGCAAAGTGCTGGATATCTGTAACTTTGCTGAATATCTGTAACTTTTGATTGGTAAAGAGTTCTGCAGCAGCAGAACACGGCTCGTAACAGCCCCTGCCAGCCAGAGTGCTGGTGATTAATTTCTGAAGATGCACATGCAAACTGCCCTGGCCTCAGGATTTTCATACTCTGAATGCAAACTCTGATGAATAGTAGCAGTGAACTTAGAAGAAACCAGAGGTACAGGCTCCTGAATTGATTGAAATGGATGCAAGTTAGATATTGACCTCAACAAATTTAAACCTCTCTGACTTTTTTCCTCTGATAAAAAGTGAGTGTTGAGGGAGGGGATTGTCTTGCTCTGCTCTGCACTGGTGCGGCCTCACCTCAAGTCCTGTGTGCAGTTTTAGGAGCCACAATATAAGATACTAAGCTATTGGAGAACAACCAAAGAAGGGCCACGAGGACAGTGAAGACCCTGGAGGGGAGGCTATGAGGAGTGTCTGAGGTCACTTGGTGTGTTCAGCCTGGAGGAGACTGAGGGGAGACCTCATCATGGTTTACGGCTTCCTCATGGTTGGAATCAAAGGGGCAGGCACTGGTCTCTTCACTCTGGTGACAGTGACAGGACCTGAGGGAATGTCCTGAAGCTGAGTCAGAGGAGAGTTAGGTTAGATATTAGAAAAAGATTCTTCACCCAGAGGGTGGTTGGGCATTGGAACAGGTTCCCCAGGGAAGTGATCAGAGCACCAACCCTGACAGAGTTCAAGAAGCATTTGGACAATGCTCTCAGGCCCATGGTGTGATTCTTGGATGTCCTGTGCAGGGTCAGGAGTTGGACTTGATGATCCTTGTAGGTCCAGCTCAGGATATTCTGTGATTCCGTGAACCAGCATTGGAGCCCAGTGCCATAGATGCAGGGGATAGGGATGAACAGGGTCTCAAGCAACAGCTGCAATTCTTTTACCTCACTGAAGCTGCATGCTGTTCTAAATCACTGCATCATTATGCATCTTCTCTTGGTGAAAATCCTTGGGAGTTTCATTGTTCAGACACACTCTGAACCAAAAGCTTTAGAAGTGACAAAGACTTGTGCAGCCTGATCTAACTTGGAAATTTACCTAGATAATCTCCAGAGGTGCTTTCCAAGCTAAAATATTCTGTGATAGATTGCTGAAGGGGTTAGGGGCCTTGTACCAAGCAATGTATCCACATGGAAAAACTGCAAATCCTGACTTCTTTGGATAAACAGGAAAGCAGCTCTATGGCTGAGCAAGGGCATCTAGAAATATTCCATGTTATTAAAATATCCCATCAAATAAAGTGACTGTTTCTTATCTGATAATTCAAGCATGTGATCTGTTTTGTCAGACAGTATCTGACTGTGCCACCTAGGCAAAGGAAAGGTCTCAGCACTGGCACATGTGTGAGATACACAGCAAAGGGCACTTCTCAGTTCAGAGCAGATCTGAGGGGTGGGTTGATGGTGTGGGTCTCTCCACCCTTTCCCCCTGCAGAGACACCACCAGTGAGCCCATAGGGACTGCTTCTTGCTGTGAAGAAAGGTTCACCTGCTACATCAGGTCTGCAGTTCTCAACACAGCCATTTGGATCTGGCTCCCGACTTCCCCAACTCAGCTCGAGTTATAAGATGAGATAGGAAGAGTACAGAACCAAACCTAGGCTGTGCCTCCCAATTTAGTCTTTAGATGGCCAGGTCTCCACACATAAGGCTCAGAGCAGGTAAGCTGCTCACTAATATAAGGGGGTTGGATTAGAAAATTTCTCTTTTATACTCAGCATTCACTCAGGTATAACTTCATCATTTGATTTAAAGAAGAGTGGGCTACTGGATAAATAAAACATTCTTTTATTTTTACATGTGTCTCAGACATTCATAATGTACCTGGGAGACAAGTTCATTGCTGATTATTTTAAGTATGACTGTAAAACATGAAGTGAATAATTTCTGGCTATGAACTAGAGCTGGCCAAACTAGTTTTTGCAGGTAATATATGTGATTTGTTTGCTTATTCATCGATCTTAAGTTATATCTGAAGACTGCAATTTTAAGTAAATGTTTAGGGTAACTCACTTATAAAACTCTATTCCTGGCTAAGAAATGCTTTCATGTTCTGTATTAAATTTTGCTTCAAGAGGATTGCTACAATTTTGCTACAAAGCAGGCAAAACACCATAGGAATGAACTCAGACTCTGCATGACAAGTTTCTTCTGCAACCGGTGACAGTGTAGCTGGCCTCAGTCCCTGCTGTCATGTACAACCTAATGGTGAATTTCTGCTGAGTAGTGAGTGATGAAATCTAAGTCAGAACCATGCTTTCAAAAACATCCACAACCTAATGGCTTTTCTAATGGTTTTTCTTAGTGAAGATACTGACATCTACAGCTCACACTGTCTTTTAGGTCTTTTAGGTCTCTTAAGTCTTTTAGGAAACTTCCTCTATAGAGCAAAATGAAGCCAAAGTTCCACGACAGTTTGGGATGCACATCTTATTTTCAAACCAGCACAAACTAACATTAGCAAATAAGGGTGGGGGGATCGCATCAGAGAGATGCAATAATTTTTTAACCTCTTTGACATGCTGGGAAGCACACAGGTGTCAGCATCCCCAAAGCTGAATCTCCCAGCATATCTTCTGCAACCAGTATCTAGAGGATATGATACCTACCAGTCCTCTCCATCTCTTCCAGTGCCTGCTGGGGTGGTTTGCATGGCACTGCACTCCCTCTTTACCCTGCAAAATGAACGTTTGCACAGGAGAGGGCGCTTCTGTTTGCAGCAGGGATGCAGCATGGCCTTGTAATTCAATCTTCAAGTGACAAGAACGTGAAGCATAAAAAGAGAAATCTGCTAACCCAAACTGTACTTATACTAATACCCTGATAATAAATCTTAGTAGTTACCATCTTGAGCTGTTGGTAAGAAAGGGCAGGACTCTGAACTCATTACGTCTCACCTGTAATTCAGGTCACCGATAACTTCTAGGACTTTACTCTCTTACTCCAACCTGTAAGAAATGCTCAGCGGTAAGGAAGCAAAAACCAGCCTTTCAGACAGACAGCAAGTCTGCTGAGGAGAGATGATAAGCTATGTGGTAAGAATTTTACAAAACATCACATGAATATTGTCTGCAAGAGCAGCCTCTCAGTGCACCATGAAATGATCCATCCTGTTTGGTAGTCTCAGTTGGTGACAGGGCCTGTACATTTCAGCCCATGATCACAGAGCATCCCCTCTATGTTCAAAGGTCTGTCTTGAAATATTTTCTTGAGGGCAATGAAGAATCAAAGAGAAGAGAGATACTGCGGGAAAAGGGTGCTGTATGATATACAAAGTCCTGAAAAGCCTTGTAAACCTTAAGTCACAGATGTTCTGAACAAATATGCAAATATCCATGTTCAGAAAGCTACTTAGAAATGCAGCAGCCTGTATCACAGTTCCCCATCTGTAAAATGTGACACTTCTTCCCTTGAGCATTGTCTGGCTCCTCAGTTTAAAATACAAACCCTTCCAGGAGATACTAGAAAGCGTGAGCAGGTGTGTCTATGCATATTCAGAGCTTATTGCAATGGAGCAGTGAACTGCGTGGAGGCAAATATGAGGTATTAAAGCACAAATTCTAATTAGTCAGCACTTTCACGGTCAGATTCAAAGTACTTTATTTTCTTCTATTTATGCTGGGGCATCAGAAAAAAAAAAATACATACACTTTCATTTTAATTTTGTGTCTCCTTCTGTAACATGGGTTTTAGACCCTTGGGGATTTTGCTGTGATTTTCCTCACAGTGATATTCTGGTGTTTGGAGGTGTTTGGTTGTTTGCAAAAGATAAGGGTGATACTGATCTGCAGAGTTGACTTCCAGACTGCAAATGCTCAGGGCCAAGCACTCACAAGGCTCAGAGTACTTGTCTGGGTACAGGGCCGAAGACATCAGTAACACTATTGCACTGCTGTACACAGGAAGCCACCAGCAATAATCGCTAAAATCCCTAGTTCTTAGAGATCTATCCATGTGGACTCTGCCTCTTGAGCTCTTCCCTTCCTGGCACTACTCTCATGGGTTGGGGAGCACTTTCTTAGCACCAGTTTTCTGGAATGACTCTCTGACAGTGTGAGTCTGATACACTCGAGACAACAGCACTATTACTTATCTGTTTGACTAACTGGGGGCAGGGGAGTGTTGCCTGTTTTATATGTAGTCAAGAAGATGAGGCTCACACTACCCACTACAGGTAGGTACAGTTTTTATTCTTGTATGCTTGACATTTATAGGCGATGAGGCAACATGTTTGATACAGGACATTTGATAAGGTATTATAAAAAATTCTGTAATTTTCCATTTAGCTGCCTGTATGGTTTCTAACTGTCTCTAATTCTTTTGTTCAAATCCTTCCTAAAATAAGGCTCTTAGTGGAATGGTGCACTTCACTGCATCGCTAGCAGGTACAGCTGTGTGCCCCAAAGGGGACAAATGTACAAGTCTCAAACTAAACTCGGGGCTGGGTGGACTGATATGGAAAAGGGAAGAAAAATGTACATTAAACAGCAAGGCAGCTCAGGAGCATGACCAGCTTCTTGCTGTCCTGAATTGTGGGAATGGCCTATGGACAAAAGTCAGGAGATTCTAGACAGGCCAAGAACAAATCTAAAGTTTCTATCGAAAACAAGAAGAGGACGAATAGGGATCTTCCACTGTACACAGTGGTGTGAAGTAGATACAGGCAGACTGTAGTGTCAGAAAGGTTTGTTGGAAAACTAAAGGTCAGAGGGCCACTTCATTTTCCAAAAAAGCAGAATTAAAAGGTGTGTGTGGTTTTATAACTCAGCACGGGGCTTTCCCTAGTGAGACGCTGAGTGGACCCTGCTTGCTTTGTTAAAGAATGAGTCATTCCCTTTTCTGACCAGAAATATTCGTCTCATGAGAGGGGAGAAGCTGGAAATGATACTAAATATTTCTCTTTTTGTCTTCCTAGCATTCAGTTTCAGATACTAGAACAAGTTCCTAGTCAAATTCCAAGATAAGAAATAACACTGTACAAGGGAAAATCCCAGAAAATAATACTTTTTTTTTCCTCTGGAGATACTGAAACCCATCACAAATAAATAAACATGAGATTAAATCAGAGCCATAAAAATGGCCATCCTCCTCCCTGAAGGCTGAAGAAAATGAAATGTGAATCTGAACATTTTTGCTGGACCATAGTTTCAGATCACAATGATTTCAAAGCCCTCGAATTTGGAGAATTTCAGGCATTTTTAATGTAGAAATTCCATTATGTGAAGCAATATTAATGTATAATCCTAACTTTACCATCCTTCAGTACCATATCTAGTGGAATAGCATGAAGAAAAGCTTTTATGAAAGTAACATATATTCAACACATCAGTCAAATACAATTGCGAGTCAACTGCCTCTATTCTGAACCATGCAGAAGTTTCATCTCAGAAATTACACTGAGAAGTTAATCCCTGCTTCTTATTGTTTCAGCTTTTGTTTAGAGTAAGTTTCTTTGTGTTTTCCACTGTAATTCAAGCCCTGACCACTTTTAAGTCATCATCCTTTTAAAAGATAATGTTTTTCCAGCAGTTTAATGTAGTCACAAGAGGGCACCAGACTCTATCCTATTTCTCCTATCGGGCATGGTGGACTTCACAGTGGAAGCAAAAAAACATTAGTACCTCTTTATATCCCTAAAGTTGACACTCCGTAATCATAAGTTTGTAAGACTTTGTGCTGCTGTTAGGTAGAACAGTCTGTACAGAGGAGTGTGTATGAGTGTGCTCTTTCTCACCATGCAAATAGCTGTGGAGCCAGACAAGGGATCACAGTATAACATTTATCCAAATATGGCAGAAACACACAACCTTTTTCAAAGGATGGCTACAAACAGGCTGAAAAACAAGAAGGAAAAAAAAAAAAAAAAAACCAAACTGAAAACAAGCAGGAAAATCATGGTGAGAAAGAGACAATTCCCTCATATTAAAATAAAAAATGGAGGACAATGGAACTTGTGAGGATCCATCCGTGATTCCCTGGAGAGGATGTAAGTGGCAGGAGGCAGGCAGACCATCTAAGGCATTCAGCTGAGCCCCATGCAGTATCTAAACACTCAGCAAATTCTAAACAACTCTTTGATGAGCCCCACTTTCCTTCTCTGCCTCGGCAAACCACTTTCCACATCATCCTGCACCACTGCTCACAGCAGCTCCAGTGACTTTATCCCAAGTCTATTGGCATTTAGTGCTATTTGTAAGTAATCTCAATTAAAGATTTATTATTCCATTAATACAGACATGTTGAAATGATTGCTGGGAAACCACTGGCTACTGGCAGACCACCAGGAGACAGGAGTTAACATTCCTTTATTGCTACAAAAGTCAAAGCTATCATTCCCATCAAGGTGCAGGACCAGAGCAGAGAACAAGACCAGCTCACAGCCTGTTGTCTGTGTTCATAGTCATGCTTCTAATTGGGTTAACCCTTTAAACAGACAAGGCACACAGGCATTAGCAATGAATTCTCCGAAGAAAAAAAATCACATTTTTAATATGCCTTTTCACACCTTAGTTTACCTACTTCTTATCCTCACTTTTTGATACTCTTATTAATTATTGGTTTGTTCCTACTATAATTTATATATTTGTAGACTATGTAATTCTGCTAAGCCACCAGCAAATCAACATCAGCAATAATCTGTGGCTACAGTACATTTTCCATTTAACCTATCGATTCACCAGACTCTCAAACAAAATTTGGAAACAATCCAAACACTCCAACAAGCCACCACAGCTTTCTTCTACTCTTCAAGGCTCACAGAGGGTCATTTTAATTTGCAGATAAAACACTCATTACTATATCCAGCATATTTCTCTTAGAGATGCTTAATTTTATTCTCCTTATTATTTATGATGGGTGTAAAGAAAATCCCATTTCTGGTTTGGAAAACGTAAAACAACTAATGCTGTCAACAGCTTGTTACTGAAATCTCAACCACCAGAATTATTATTGCGTATGAAACTCAGTGTTCTTATTTTTCTACTTTTCCCCCTTAAATTTCATGGTCCAAATGCTTACCAACTTTAAGGCAGCCTTAAAAATCAACAACTGGACCACATATTCCTAAAAGTTTTGTTAGTTTTAACTGTGCTTTTGAATTATAACTCTCCAGTTTGCCATGACTGCAGAAATTAGTTTCCCACTGGTATTGTAATTTTCAGCGATACAGTTTCTAGGAACAGCACGGTGCCTTCTGAAAGGCTGGTTTCAAGAGCAAAACACTGTAAAATCAAAAGATGCAGAACAGCAAAGGTGCAAGCTTAAATCTGGCCTAAAAGATTTGAAAGCCACACTCTAATATATATTCAAGGATATATGAGAAAGGAATTATTCATTAACTTCTTCAGCTTGCAACCACTTCAGGCTATTTTGTTCTTCCAGTATCTGCTGTTTCAAAGGAAGGTAGAGCTGATGGGGGAGAAAAGATCTTCACATGCCCAGCACAAACACATTCACCAGAAACAGACGAGCTCCCGAGATGAACAAGCTGGTTGCAAAGAAAGGAATACCTTGTGCACTGACAGGCCGCACATGGTTTTTCAGCCTGTGGGTGCTATTTAATAGTAGATGCTTAGTTGCTATAGCAACTGTCATAGCCTATGGTATTTATGCTTAGATACAGAACACATATTTTAAGCAGCACCAGATAACGTGGCACTCAAGTGTCCAAAATGCATGTTTAAAAAATCCCTATTAAGAAGTAGATGTGCTCCTCTAGTTATTAAAAATCCTTTCTAAGGCAACACTTTTGCAACAACAAAACAATCTTGTCCCTCACAAACGCAAACCAGAACTATCACAATGAGCTACCTTAAAATAAAACCCCAAACAACATTCAGCACTTTAAAATCCATGTTTGCTGACTGGAGCATCATCTGGAGACTTTTGCTGTTTAGTCTAGTGCATGGTGCTTTGTCACTAGAGGTTCCTATTGTCGTTAGCTTGGTATCACCCAGGCTTTGTTCCTCCCTGCCAATGTCCACTACAACATACTTCTTACCTGCCATGGAGAACACCTTCTCTGAATTGGCTGGCAACTGTAAATCTTGCTGAAAACACTTCTTTTATTTTGTCACATCTTGCTGTTTGAAGAGCATAAACAAATAGTGTAATGAGGACACTTTTTCTTTCAGGGCCTTTTCTTTAGGAGGAAATGGATAGTCACTGATTTCAACAGTTACCTGCTTGTGAAAGGTCTTTAATTCCAACAAAACCACTTTAGCCAGGCAGGCTAAGAGAGTTCCTGGGCTAGTGCAATCCTAGCTGCTTCCCTGTGTCCTGTTTCCACTCTATTTCCTGCAGTCAAAACATACTAATACCTCTTCTTAGCAATTTATTATTGGTTCCATAAAGCTTCTAGCTGGCTTGGGTAAACACAGCAGTACTGCTTTTAGCTCACAGAGTGTCTCAGTCTGTACAAGTTCTTACAAAGAACTCATTTCTTGGCTCATGTCACGCCTAATCCCTGTGGCCTCCTAGTAGATCAGATACCCACAGCCATAAAACCAAAGGCCTGAAGCTGGTGGCCTGAGGCAGACAGATTTCTGCCTAAGAACTGAATGCTTTGCCATTGTTGTCCTGACAGCCACACCCCCACTCCCATCACCTGCCTACTACCACTGTTCAGTTTTTCAAACCCCCAGCTGAGCCAACACTGCCATATTCAGACAAGTATTAGCTGGTGCATGGATTAGTTGGAGTGATGAGCACTCTGACTGTGCTATTCTCATTTTGTAAGCCACTAACATTTGATGCCAGCATCATTATCATCCAACATCACTATCAGCCAACATCAAGCTACACTTAGCCTACTAATGTTCACTTGCTTACTACAAACATTTTGAGTTGTTTTACAGGCACCAGTTGCCCACTGTCCTTTGTCTAATCCCTCCTACAGGTAGGAGCAACATCCAGGCTCAGAGCAGTGAAGGAGAAGCTTACCCTCCGTGCAGGCTGAGCAGAGCTTCCAGCCACTTTTGGTAAGCCACACATTAATACACTGCAACGATACAAAACCACTTTCTCTTACATTCAGTGCACTGTGACTGCAGACTGCACACAATGAAGCTGTATCCTGTACCTGGCTTATGAGGCCCAGCTGAGCTGATACTACAGGCTTATTTCTTTACGGAACAGCCACATTTAATTACTCCTTAGCTTTTTTTCCATCTGCCTCTGGATTTTTTAGGCGAGCTCTGCTGCAGGAATTTGCTTGTCTGCAGAAGCACTCAGGACTGATTCATAATGCTGCCTGTCTCAGAGGTAATCAGAATTTGCCAGGTTGGGTTTAAAGGAAACGGTATACTAGGAGTGGGCCTCCTGCCCTACTCTAAAGCCAAATTAAAAAGACAAGCATAGCTTAAATTCTTTAATCAAACAGTAATTATGAGAGAAACAATACAGACTCAGAACAAGCCCACGTTGTCTTTAGCAGGCAAAGGCAAGCAAGCTCTGTCCGCGTTCTGAACCAGTGGGATCACAGCCAAAAACTCTTCCAAACCACAGGCAGTTGTGCTGGTAAAGCACAGAGCTTGAGCTAACACACCTTGTCTCTCAAAAACACTCGCTAGCCAGAGCAAAGCACTGGACTGGCAATAGCTCACAGCTTCCAGTTCAGAGGCTGAGTCATGTCNGAATGAATTAAAAGGACTTTTATGGTTTTTTTTTTTTTTTTTAATTTTGTCTTTTAAAAGGGTAGTTTCAGCCCTGCTCCTGGACACTGAGTTTCTGTTAATTTCTGCGGTTTTATAAACATTATCCAGCTCTAAACAGCCTTCCCGTCACCGCCAATATGTGAAAGTCTGGCCAGCTCAGCAGGGGCTGAGCAGCTTTGAGAAAGCAGCAAAGCTCCCGAGGCATCAAGCACAGCCCAGCACAGGCTTGCTCCAGAAGGGAAGGAAGGGGGCTGGGCGGGAGGGAGCAGTGGCTGCTTTCCAACGCCCATGGCACGCAGGTCACACCAGCCGGTACCAGCCACCGCCGGAGGAAGAGGCAGAGCAGGCGGGCTGTGGGATGGGGAGAGCCGGAGCTGGCTGCCGCCGGAGCTGGCTGCTGCCACAGCTCCCGCAGCCGCGGATGCTCCGCGCGGGGAGGCGGCACGGCTGGAGCACACGCAGTTTCAGGGATCGAAGCCAAGCCCGTCCTTCCACCGAGCACAAGGCAACAGCTGCCCAGCCAAGGGAAGGGGTCAAGGCAGCAGCTCCCCTCCACCCGACCCCTCCTGCTCTGGGGTTGGGGCTGCAGCTCAAATAACTCCCTCCATGTGCTAAGGATGGATCTGCACCTCGGACCTGCTTGGAAAGGTCAAGGCAATGCCTGCTCCTGTTAAACCAGCCCTGTGCCTCCTGTTTCAGACAAAGAGAGCATCCCATGCATATTTTATACAGGCTGCCGGTGCCTTTAAATGCCTTCAGAACTTCCACTCGCTCCAGAGATCTTCCTGCGTGTCAGTGGTGACCCGGCTTCCCAGGAGAGACCTGCTGAGCTGATTTGCACCATTTTCGCTGTCACCCAGGTTATTCATTTCCTCAGCAGGCAGGCTGCTCTGCAGTGTCTTACTAGGTGCAATGCCTCCCCATTGTCTAGAAGCTTTGGGCACATACTCTGAATTGCCTTTTGATTTAAAGCTCTCCTGACGGTCCTGGCCAGTAATTCCTTCACTTTTTTCTTTTTCTTTGTATGCAGTTAACTTTCTTCATTTCCATTTCCCCTCTCATGTTGTTTTACAGACATCTCTTTCCAGCTCTCTAGTAAATACTTCAGGCTATATTGTTTTGCAAAGGTCTGTCTATATTTTGCCATTTTGACTTTTCATGTTTTATTTCTCACATGTGTGAGATGTGAGTTGTTTTCCGCTGAGAATAATCAAATGATGAGACATCACTAGTTTCTCAGATTTTCAAAGAAGATGGAGAATCTGTCACTATTTTTCTTTCACTGGTTTAGTCAGAAACATAGATGATGCAGTCCTTAAGCCATAAGACATCCTCCAGTTTCACTGGAGAGGTTACTGGGGGGAAAAAAACCACAGACAAAACTGTTGAGATCCTCTTGCTGTAGCTACAAAGAAAAAAAGATAAGGAGAGGGGACTTAAGTACCTTACTCTATATAGATGGTGCTATCACTAGAAAGAGCAATGCAAATGAGCTCTTCGAGCTGTGATCCTCCAGGGAACAGCCCCCACACTGCCTGGAAAGGGGCCTCCACAGAGGCTCAAAGGTTCTTGCAGGATTTGTTGTGGGAATACCTATTTGAATTCCTGCTGAGCTGGGGCTGTGGGGGAGGGGCGTGGGAGGACGGTCAGGCCCTGCTGCCTCCAGCTGTAAGAGGTGGAGGCCTGCGAGAGCAGCCGAGGTGGCACAGCCTAGATCTGCTCCAGGAAGATGCTGAGTGTCTGGAGTGATGGCTCCTGGAGTGACTCTGGCAGTCATGACAAACCAGACACTGCTTTAGGAAGGACTGTGCCCAACAAGAATGTACTTTTCCCAGATATTTTTCACACTGATCATCTTTTGTTTCATGAGCAATTTAGAGATTACCAGGATTACATCTTGGCTGACTTCATGTTGGTGATTACATTAGGTTTACTTATAGAATATTAGAAATTAATTGTCTAGGGTTAAGTTTAATTGTAACTTGCTTACAGTTTACCATGAGTGGGTCCTACTCAAAGCTTGGTGTCAGGGAACTTAAAATGAAGTGTTTGTTAGCATGGACAGCAAAAAGCAGGGGAGTAAACAGAAAAGGACTAGGTATCTTCAGATAAGGGTTGAGATCCTGAAGAGCCCCAGAATGGAAGATGAGAACAATTAATGGCCTGCCCACAAGGACATGGAGAAAGAATCCCATGAGGTGTTAGAAGACTCCAGACCATAAACCACTGTTGGGGACAGGAAGAGCTCGTGAAGATCAAGTGCACAGACTGTGAGGATATAAGACACAGAGATTTCTTTATTTGGGATCCCTCTCCAGAGGCACCAGCTCAATCTGAAATAAACCAACTCTGCATCAGAACCTAGGGCCCAAACTCTTCCTTAACACTGCCAAGCTTCTGAGGTGACCATTCACAGCTGAGTAGCTGGACAAAGTCCTTGCACCATGTCGATGGCAGGAAATCTGGCATACAAATGTGTTTGAGGTGTTGGAGTGGCTGGTATGGAGTACTCAGCTCTAAAAAGCAGTTGTGCAACTCAGAGTGTCTTTTCTGTGTGAGTCATGGGACAGCAGGAACCCTTGAAGCTTAAGGGATACCAGATACCACAACGGGAGCTGTGGGTTGTGTGTGATGAGTCAGGAGAATTCGACTGGACAGCACAAACTGTAGAGCATGTCAGGCACTTCTACCAGTGCATCTGGAGGACTGGGACAGGGAGAAGGACAAGGATGACTTGGATACTTTGTGTGATGTGTTGAGCCTTGACTGAGGTTGCATTCTGACAGCTGAGAACATGATGGGATTCTAGGCTTGTAGCTGATTGTGGTGAACACCTAGAGATACAGTTTCACCATGATCCACTGACAGCTGTAAATGCCTGTTGTGAAGCAGACACAGGGATCATCTGTCCTGGTCACTGTGTTCTAGAGGGCCTGTTCTGCAGTGCTGATTCAGTTGAACTCAAAGGCTATGGCCTGCCAGAAAGTATCGTGATAAAAAAAAGAGAAAGGAGACATCTTTCTTGACCATACAGAATCCAATATAAGGATCTCCAGTTTGAAGGGAGTGCAGCATGAAGTTGTGGAGGAGGTTTTAAATGTCCATCATGGGAAAACCACCCTGGAGAAGTGTGTGTTATAATGTGAAACCAGAGACGTAACAGTGCAGACGTCAGCCAAGCTATTAATGAAAAACTCAGACCTGTGTGATGCCAAGGCTGCTGGTGTGGAAATTCATCCAGGTAGTGCATGCATTCTGTTGCACTGGCATGCACTGCTGCAAGGAGGGAATACTTATAAACAAATTCTTGGATTAATATTATGACATTCTCAAGGTAACCATGGTCAATAATGTGATCCATAATAAAGAAGAATATGGTGTGGTCCTGGTTAGACCAACAGTGCTCTCTGATGTAAAGGATGTTTCAGCAGCCAGAATAAAAGCCCAGGCAGGAGATGGCCAGCCTGTGTAGAGGCTTCAGGCACAAACAACTACCTGAATGTGCAGCTTCATGAGTAAGCTGAGATTTCTGGGCAAACTGCAGGCAACTACAAAATAGCAAGTGAATTTGGAGCTATTTCTGCAAAGAAGAGCCAGAAGAAGTAACAAGAAATGACTGAGTGAACTAGGATTTGTAGAAGCTGATGACAACACCACAGCAAATGTTTGTCTCTGCTGAGGGCAACTGGTTCAAATGGAATGGGAAAGGAAGTTTTGGTACCTTTCTTTTCTGAGTGTCCTGACTCCTACTGACATTGCAGTAACAGATTTCCACAGGATATTCTTTTCACTGCTGCTTTCCCAGGACTTAACATGTTCCACCAGCCTTCCATAACGTTACTAAAATGTGATAAATATATATTAACAGTATATACATTGCATGTGAAAACTTTGCTTCCTTGCTGGAAGTGTGGGTAATATGGTAGAGAACACCTTAATGCTTGCCACACAGGGACTTTTAAGGAAAAGCCTGTGTCAAGTGAAAGCCTAATGCTAAGACTGGTTGCAGCTGAGTCTCAAATTATTCATCCGATCCCATGCCATGTTTTGTGCTTTGATGTTATGCCTTTATTTCTCAAGTGAAATCTTTATTAAAAGACTGGAGTTAAAAAAAAAAAAACATATATATATAAAAAACAAAAAAACAACAACAACAAAAATCAACAGCACCAAGATTGACAGAGTTCAATAAGCATTTGGATAATGCTTTCACACAGTGTGATTCTTGGGGTTGTCCTGTGCCGGGCCAGGAGCTGAGACCTCCATAATCATTGTGAATCCCTTCCAACTCTGGACATTTAATGTTAAGCTGAATAGAGCACTAGAACGTCTCTGTGGCATCATTCTTGCACAGCTTTAACTTGTGATTTTGACCATGATGCTATAAGACTGGTGCAAGAAACTGTAAACAAGGAGAAATACTGTGCTTTGCAACCTGTCTCGTCCCAAAAGCACATCTTGCTTTGTTACGGAAATGTTATTTCCGCCTGCTTTACGGTATGACACTACAGCTCTGCTGTTTCCCAGGCCTTCCAAGAGAACCTCAGTCGCAAGCTTCGCCGATCCTCCAGCTCCTGCTTGCCTATCCCACCCTTTCTCCATTTCCTTCCCCTCCCCGTCCCACCGCGCCCCGGGGGTGGGAGGCAGCAGCTGCCGCCTCTGCGGCTCTCGGACAGCCCGGGCCAGTCGCCCCTCCTTCCCTCGGACTGCTCTGGAGCAGCCGGCACGTAGCTGCACGGCCGGGAGAGCGACCGAGAGACGCTGGGGCGGCCTAAGTGGTTGCAGATGTGCAGCTGCATCACAGGGGCTGGGGTCACAGCAGCGAGCAAGGCTTGGGGAGGGGGGTTTTGTTTAGCAGAGCGGCGGCAGCTTTAGGAGAGAATCAATTAGGATGGAAAAGTCTTCTGAAATCATCGAGTCCAAACTGTGACCAAACAGTACCTTGTCAACTAGACCATGGCATGTCCTGTCTTTTCTTGAGCACCTCCAGGGACGGTGACGCCAAGCCCGTTCAAGTGCCTAAGCACCTTTTCTGTGAAGAAGTTCTTCCTAATGTCCAACATAACCCCACCCCAGTGCAGTTTAAGACTATATTCTCTTGTCCAGTCGCTTGTTACCTGGGAGCAGAACCTGACTGCCACCTGGCTACACCCTCCTGTCAAGGAGTTGTAGACTGATAAGGTCCCCCCCAGCCTCCTCTTCTCCAGGCTAAACACCCGCAGCTGCCTCAGCTGTTTCTCATAACATTTGTGCTGCAGACCCTTCCCCAGCTCTGTTGTCCTCCTCTGGACATGCTCCAGCCCCTCAATGTCCTTCCTGAATTGAGGAGCCCAGAACTGGACACTGCACTCGTGGTGTGGCCTCACCAGTGCCCAGTCCAGGAGGTCGATTCATTTCCCTGGACCTGCTGGCCACACTATTGCTAATAGAGACTAGTATGCCAATAGCCTTCTTGCCCACCTGGGCACTCACTGCCGACTCGTGTTCAGACAACGGCTCCCTGCGGGGTGTGAGACATCACCCCCGCCCCAAGCATGCGGGTTCCTGGCTCTGACTGCGAGACCCGGGGCTGGGCGGCCAGGCCCGAACAGGAAATGCCACAGGCCTTGCTAATAGTCCTGAGGCCTCCTGTCACACTGCGGGGCGCAGCGCCGGGACTCCCCAGCCCTGAGGGAAGTGGCGCCTGACGGTGGGGAACGCCCGGGCCGGGGCGGCCAACACTCCTTCTCCTCTCCCTAGCCGCGGTTCCCCGAGGGCTACAACGCGGCCAGGTCTGAACCTGTTCCCGCCGGAGCCCATGGCCAGGAGCCCAGACGCGCCACAGGGCCTTGGCTGCCGTTTGAAATCAGGACGGCCCCGCCTCCCCCCCGCCCCCGCCTCCCTCAGCCTCTCACGGCCGAGGGGAAGGGCCCGGTCGCCATGGCAACCCCACCGCCTCCGGGGGCGGGAGCCAG
>VZRN01000983.1:134696-149883 GCA_013397935.1 Dasyornis broadbenti | reverse complement strand
TCCCTTTGTGGGGTTTGACAATAAGATGGCGGGCGGGGGGAGGCGGGGCCAATTGGCCCCGCCCGTCTTTCGGGCGTGGAGCGGGTGGTGAGGCGGGAGTGGAGCGGGTGTTTCTGCGCGGGCGAGCGGTGGCGACAGCAGCGGCAAGGTGGTGAGTACAGTGGGCTGGGTCGGGCTGGGCTAGGTCGCACCCGCGGGAAGCCGGTGCCGGCGGTACCCGTGGAGGGGACGGAGTCGATTCAAAATGGCGGCGGAAGCGCGGGTTGATGAGTAACCGTCGAGAGCGCTGAGGGCGCCGGGGCGGGCGGGACAAGGGGCCCGTTCCGCACTCCTCCTCCGCTCGGTCCCTTCCCCAGCCACACTCCCTCGTCGTCCGCGCCTCCCCCGGGCACCCCACTGCCCTCCCACCGCCGGGGAGCTCCCCCACGCTCTCCGCCTCGGTCCCGCCTCTCCCCGCGGCTCTGCGCCCCCCCACCACGCGCTCAGCGCTCCCGGCGCCCGCCTGCGTTTCCACGAGCTCCTGCCCAGCCTGCCCTTCCCCGGCTGTTGGAACCCCTTCGCAAATCTCTTGAGTCCCGGAGAGGTGCCTGCCAGCCCCCTACGCCAGTGCTTTATAGGGGCCTTTGTTCCGGTCCGAACAGAGATGTTTCTGGCCCTACCAGCCCACTGCTGTGTCTGCATCCCACCTTATACCTCGACGCCAGCATATGCGCACACGTGCTTGTCTAAAAAGGACGAATAGCTCTCTTTCCATCTTTTTCTCCACTATTACACAGTTTTGGTTTCTTCCCACGGTTCTTAGAACAGCCAGTGTTGGAGTGGAGAGGATTAGAGTGGTAGAGGAGAGATACGGCTCCTTCTTGCCATCCCATGCTAACCATCATCACTGTACTTACGGCTGTACAGAAAGCAGCACTGTACTTCACTGAACCTCCAGCACTGGCCTAGGTAGGTCTTGTCTGCTTTCTCCTAAAGATAAGCACTGCTAAAATTGCCTATCTTCTCTGTTATCCCAAATAATGGGAAGCAGCTTTTTTCCTTAAGTACTTAACTATATGTTTGGCAGCGCCATCACTATATGAGTCTGAATTGAGTGCTAATCTGGAATGTCGTAAGTTGATGGTCTAATAAGAATTGGATCAAGTTTCAAGCACCTTATTTGTAAAGCAGACTGGGAATTTGTCTATCCTAAAAGCAAAACTTGTAATGAATTACATAATACTGTGATACTAGTAAAAAAAAAAAAAAAACACCAAAACCAACAAAACTCCTTTATCCTAGTGCATTATGGCATTATGTTGCAGCTAGCCGTTGTCTCCTTGACATAATTTGGTTTTTGTATAGCTGTTTCAAACAGCAGTTTAGTTGAACACACAAAGTTTGGACTCGTGACAGTGGGATAGCAGTGGAAGAAGGGAGATGATTTAGCTAGTCCAGGTACTGCCTCTTGGACAGAGAAAGATGCTCCTTGAAATTACTGGGGGATTTTGAACACCTTGGCTCTGAAGTAGCAGCAGTCTTTCTCTGATGTACCTAAAGGTTCTACACAATGGTTAATGCGTTTTTGAGTATGTTAATGTGTAAATCAATAGGAAAAGGTACTTAGATATTAATTAATTACGTTTCAAATTTAGCATTCTCTTGAGATGAGTGCTTGTTGGCAATAGTGCAGAGAAGTCTGCGGGAGGTCATTTGTGTGCAAGGTTTTAATTGCATCTGATAATAGCTATGAAGTAAATATGCTTTTACTGAGAACTTGGTTTCTGAGGCACACATGTGTGCCAGTTCATAGACCCTGAAGAAATGACTGCTGTGATGAATGTATTCTTTAAGTTGGTACTAACAAAAGTCCACATAGTTTGGTTATTGCCGTGAGGAAGAACCTGGAATCACATGCAGCAGGTTTTACACATTATTATATTGCATGGGAAAACTTTCCTTCTGTAGTATGTAAATAGATTACAGACTGGACTGGTCTGCCAGCATCTCCAGTCATTTAGTTTGTGGATGTGATAATGGCTGTTTTACCAAGAACTCATGGCAACGGTCACCTCCTGTCTTGTCCCCTCTTTTGGGAGGAAAATGACCACAGCCTCTTCCTCTAAAATTGTCAGATATACCAAATAGCATCAGAAAATATTTCAATTTGTTTTTCTCGTGACTGCACCATCTTTACCTGTAGTTATTGGGGGTGGGGGCATTTGGTAGATTTTTCCTTGGTTGGGTTTTTTAAAATTAAGTTTATGCCCTTGTCACCTACCCTCCAATAAAGTAGAAATTTTGGAATTCAAATAGTTATGAGACACAGGCTCTCAAAGACATCACTTTTCATTTATAGAATGTTTTGAAAGTATACCTGGGGAGCAAAAACTTCTGAAGTTTTATAGTGTCATAAAGTGTTCACCAGAAATAAGAAATAGTTTATTGACTTGATATGGTATCTGACTGAAGTTGTAGTTCTGCTGCCTTAGGACATTGTTTTTAAAGTTACTGTGAGCTCAATCCATAAAAGAAAATGAGGCTATGAGTTGGTTGAAATACAGTTTCCATGACATAACAGCATTTAGTCTGAATATCTGGGACCAAGTCAAAAGAGTTTGGCTTGAGAATGTTAAAGGTGGGGATTTTTTCCATTGTGGTATTTTAATGAGTATGCAGCTTCTTGAGGAAAAACATGTTTTCTGCACTCCCACCCCCAAGTCCTTTGTCAGCCATCTTCTTCCCCCCATATTTGAGAGCAAACAATCTTGAAAAATTGTTTATTACTACACAAAACAGAAAACAAGAATAGATACTCATGTGCATCGTCTTTACTTACTTCTTTTCTAGGTATGCACTTCAGTTGCAGACACGGAATTGTCTTGTACTGCACAGACTTGTCTAGAAAAGTATCTGAATGTTTTCCATAGTTTATTATAAAGATTTCTGTAGCCTGTTGAGGCAGCATTCTTTTTAGTTTCATTAATTAAGGGAATTGTTGCATGTGATGGGAAGTTGTATTTGATATATCAAATCTTATTTTGCTTTAAATGTGTTTTAAAAACTTAGCCGTTATAGTTAAAGCAGTTTAATTACTGTTGTTACTTTTGTTATTGTCATCTTGCAAAGTAATTCTTAGTCATAAAGTTTCTGTGCTGGTAAAGAAAAATGCTCTCGTGTTTTGCTATGTTTCAGTTTTGTGTTTGTGCCAGCTCATTTTGTCTAGATGCTACAGAGATATACGTGAGTTTGTACAACAAAGGTGAAAACTATAGTTTTGTAATAAAAGTAAGGAAGACTTGCTTTCATTAACTTTTGTTTGTGCACACTTAATCTTTGATGCTCATATGAAAAATTTTTGTTCGCTCTTTAAATGGCAAAGGTATAGGCATAAGGGAGAGGCTGGTCCAAAGGTCAGGGCAATAGCCTAGGACTTGGAATTAAACTGGCATTTTCCTTCTGCTGCAGATTTTGGGAGTATTGTTGGGCAAATCACATTTGTGCTTTAGTTGTGCATTGGGTTTAATAGTACTATTCATGTTTGTGGAAATGATGCTCACATCATACAGGATAGAGCAAAACTGAAGCAAAACTATTTTGTTCTGAATCTCCTGTTCTTGCCTGACATCCTGCTTCCCTGTGCTTCGTAGGTGGTGCTCTCACTTTTACTGTATGGACTCTTGCTCAGTAGCATGGGAGAAGAGGAAGGACTGCATCAAACACAATTACTGGTACGTCACTTTTTGCTTCTTAAATAAAACTGTAGCCTGGTACTTTGTGCAGTCACAGGAACAGGATGACAAAGAACTGGCTTTATGATGTAATTGAAAGCAAGTTTTAGAAAAAAAATCCAGTGAATGCTGTGAAAGGTTTACCTTTAAGAATCCATAAATGTTCTTCCTCTGCTTCTAGGTGCCCAAGTGTGTGTGATGTATTGAGGTTTTCAAGTTTTCTCAAGTTGGTGTGCCTTAGAAGGCATTTAAATGCCAAGTTATAGATGTATGGAAACCAGGTTAACATTCAATTGAAGTTTTAATTACTCTTCACAAGAATGTAAGTTGAAATAAAAGAAGCTTCAGACTCTGCGCAGTGGTTAATGTTTGATGATGTAATCACCCACGGTTTGTACACAGTCCCAAAAGATGTTTCTAGAGGTCATTTCACATGGGGGAAAGGTGTATTCAGAAATTACTGTACATACCAGTGTAGGAAAAACTAAATAGACTATCCTCTGATAGGAAGTTTGCAGGAATGTCTGAAAATCTGGAAAAGGAACTATCAAGGAACAATGTGTGTTGTATTTAATAGGAGTAATGCAAATATGTTAGGTTCCAGGATAAAATTTTAAAAGAAACGTCCAAAGTATTTAATACATTGCTAATCCATGGATAGCTTTTAAGAAGTTATGAAAAATGATCATAAGACCAAATTCATTCTATATTGTAGTCTGTGCGCATTGTGATTTCTAAAGAGTTTTGTACCTTCAGTGGAAAGAAATCTTTTAAGAGTCGACAAATCCCAAAGGAGGTTATTTCATGGATATATACAGCAATGTAACCAGTGTTGTACAGAGTCAGACCAAGTGTTTATCTAGCTACTGTGCTATCCCCAGGTTTTCACAGCAGATAAGCATGTAATGTATTTTGAAAGAAACAGTGGTGTTGCCCTTTGGTGGATTTTTAGTGACTCTGAAAAAGCTGAGAGAGAATTCCTTGAAAATATGTGGAATGTACCGTAGCAATCAGAAAAGCAAGGCAGAATTTAGGGCTTATCAAGGAAAATTGGAAATGATATAGAAAGACACTGCAATAGTATTTTGCTTTTATCAGCTTTTAGTTGAAAAACTGTTTTGTTGGGTCACTACCTTGAAAAAAAAGTCCCCAAATAGTGGGCAAACAGGAATTCTAAGGACAGAAGACTTAGAAGGGAAATAAGGAAGAAGCATAAATATAAAGATCAGGTACCAGCTTTTATTTGCAGCCTAATTTTTATAAGACTAAAAGAAGTGATATATACTGCATTTTAAAAAAAGTTACTTTGTATTTCAAGGGATCAGCTGCAATATTTGCATGGGGCACTGTTGTCAAAATTAGTGCAATTCAGAAGAATACCTGAGGCTGGTACTTGAGAGGCACCCCTTGGAAAATTCAGCAGGAGATTTTAGGTGTGAATACTGAAAAACCTTCATGCATGCTGTGTATTTTTAGCTGGTGAACCTAAACTAGGAATACAGGAATTTTGCTGTCTTACAGTCAACTGGGAAAGGAGTACAGATGCCCATACAGAGGATGACGGTGACTATCCTTACTGGACTTGCCCAATTCTTACTGGAATTACAGTTCACTTGCTTACCCAAGGAAGGGAACTGGAAGGACTGCTTTGGGCACCTCTGCCCAATGTTTCAAGTTGCATGGAACAAATCTAGATATTACTCTCTTTGTAGCCAAAATAAGCTAATCTTTTCACATATGCTGCCCAATGTTTTTTTTCTTCATGTTACTCTGTTAGGCATGTGAATGTTCTGGAGGGGTCAAATCTTTTAAAGATGGTGTGCCAGGTTGTATTTTTATTTCCAAAATTAGAGGTTAAGCATGCCAGTAGAAACTCGGGAGGAGCGAGGAGAAACTGCCTCTCCAGTAGGTGAAATACAGCCGGTGAGATGTTTGCTTCTGTGTGAGGCAGCAGCTCCTGAGTTCCATCAAGTGTGGAGCTTAATTGGAGCCAGGAGCTGGGAGCCCTGCCTCTCTCCGATGCCATGCCTTGTGGACCTGCTCACCCCTGGTTCCCGAATGTCGCCTTTGGGACCCGGTCCATATGTTCCTGACCCCTGTTGTACCACACTGGCCATTCTAAAACATGGTATGACAATTCTGATGTTTCTATCTTAAAAGAATTTGCTTTTTAATAAAAGATTAAAGTTTGCTGTTCTGTTTTTTAGTCTCTTTTTTTTGCCCCCCTCCTCTTGAACTGTTTGTTGTACAGTATTTTCTTTTATTTGTTTGTTTTTTTTCCACAGGACACTATGTTTGTTCGAGGATTAAAGAGAAAATGTTTTGATGGTGAAGAAGATATTGAAGGGACTCTGGCTGGTATTAAGGCTATTCCTTCCTATAATCTCCAGAGGCAGTCGCTTTTAGATATGTCCTTGGTTAAACTTCAGCTGTGTCACATGCTGGTTGAACCCAATCTTTGTCGTTCGGTACTTATAGCCAACACGGTACGGCAGATCCAAGAGGAAATGACTCAAGATGGGACTTGGCAGATGATAAATACACAGAGTACAGGGCAGGCATCCCTGGATCGTCTTGTTTCAACAGATATTCTATGCCGTTCATCTAGGGATCAAGCTGAGGGAAAGCATGTTCCAGCCTATGGTACTTTCAATAAAGACTTTGAGAGTGACCAGGCACAAGATGGTTCAGAAGCTATGTCAACAGCCTCTTCAGTGCAAGCGCCAAGAAACCTGCAAAGCAATGTGTGGGAAATGGAGAATCCACAAGAAAATAAAGGAAACTTTCAAAAATCTTTAGATCAAATATTTGAGACACTGGAGAACAAAAGTCCTAGTTCTGTAGAAGATCTATTTTCAGAAGTTGACAATTCTTACTATGATCTTGATACTATGTTAACAGGCATGATGAGCAACACAAAAATGGGACACTGTGATAGTCTCGAAACATTTTCGTCTCCAACAAATACAGCTTCTAACTCTAATTGTAAATCTGATCTTAATGACCTTGATCATATTGTGGAAATCCTTGTTGAATCCTGAACCTCCTTGTGTAGGCGGTAAATATCTGTTAATGGGAAGAAAAGACTTGAGAAAGCAATTTCCACAGGTTGTTCTATCAAATCTGCACGAGTATTTTACAAATATCTATATATTATATAGATAAATATATTAAGAAGCACTTCATATTGCAAAATAGTGTTAACTCTTAAAGTTAACCTGCAACTTGTAGTGTAATAATCTGATTTATCGTCCACTGAACTCTTAAGTACATACAGTAAATGTTTCTACATTTGGGGTCCAAGGCTCTTGAAATTGGGTTTCTTTTTATCAATTTGTTTTAGCCTTTGATGAAGGATATCCTCAGTGAGAGGGATTCTCTCATCTTCCTATACTTCTCCCATAAAAATGGTAATAAACAGAGAGAGAAGTTGGATAACTGGTTTCCTATTTTCCTCCAGTTTCCACTTTGTTACACCACAAAACTCCTACCATGTCTTCTGCTTCTGTTTTAAGTCGCTACATGGCTCTTAAAGAGCAGTATGCAATAGTTCTTGTTATCCTTGCTAGCTTCTTCTGGGTTTTGCTACAATTTTTACTTCAAAAATAGTTTTAAAGTGTTTATTGGTGTTTAGATTTTTCCAGGTATTTTCCTAAAATATATTTTTTACTACAGATGTTATGTCAGCTGCTAACTTAGTAACTTTTGATCATATCTGCAGTTGATGTATTTTTTGCAAGATTTTCAAAAAGGGATGTTTTTTTACCATGAGCTACCCAATGTAGTTCAGTAAAGTGTATGTAAATGTAAATATTCAATTTTATACTTTGCATTAAAATGTAAGAGCTGTTTTGATGATTCTGTTTTATAGAGTAGTACTTTACTAAATTGAGAATTGTACATTTACGCTTTTCATACCCCACATACTTGAGTATCATTAAGGAAGAGCTTTGATCCAACTAGATACAATTACATTTAATTCATTTCAGACCAGACTTTTTGTTAACTACAAACCTAAGTGATGTAGGTTTTTATTTATGTGTATTTATATGTAAATGTCATCAAGTGAATTGTTTATCATTGAAGTCTGCCATCAAATACTTGTTTATATGGGATAACTGTCTTGCACTAATTACTACAAAAAGTGTTATTAGCGGCCTTTAAATCTCACTGGTTGGTATGTCATGATGTCTTGTCATAATTAATATGCTCCACACTTACCAAGGGTTTTCTCTTGGTTTTTTTTAATAACAAAAAATTATACAACATGGGATGGTGGTCTTTTCTTCCTGCACATTCGGTTTCGAGTGTATATCACTGAGCTTCTTGCTATGAGACTTTTTTGGGGGAAAGGGATAATTCAAGTATAGCATATGATTTTATTATAAAATAACAAATGTTTACCATCAGAAGCTGCTACTGGGGAAAAGCCCCAAGCTAGCAGGAAGTAGGGAAGGGGGAAAATACAGATTGGTTTCTGGAATGTGTGGGCAATGGCTGTGCCGGGAAAGACATCTGTCTGTACCTCAGTTGTTTTCTGTAGATCTGAACCAAGCAAGTTGCTGAACATGAAAAGAGAACCTTGCTGTGTCTGACAGGCTGTGCCTTCCCTTGAGTGACCTTACCTACCATGTAGATTCTCAGACCTGGAAAGGGGATTGGAGGTGGGGGTGCCAAGGGAGTGTTGAGAACATTTGAGTATCACCTCAAGAATAAGGAGACCACTGAGTTTATGTGCTTTAGAATCATCTGCTTTGAGGAAAAATGACATAATTTCGCTAAATTTTTTGAACTCAACAGTCGAATGCATATTGGCTCCATCTTACGAAACCACACACTTGGTATGAATCTTCAGTTAATTGGAAAATGTTTCTTTGTATTAAATTTGGCATAAGATAATCTGTAGTTGCTGTAGTAGTTAAACTTTGCTTTCTCACTTAAACCTTGATTAATAACTTCATATTAAAGGATGAAATAGCATATAGACACTTGAAAGTTTAGTCCATAGGCTGTAGCTGGACCATAGAGAAGCCAGTGCTATGTGTCCTAATTGAGAGATCACACATAGGTATTGCAGTAATAAATGCAGATTCAGGAGGATCCAAGTACAGGTACAAACTGTCACATCTCACAGTGAAGTAAGACTGGCTTATTTGGTAGTGTTTGTTGTAGTACCAGAGATTCTTTCAAAAACTAAAAATCCACAGGTAATTTTTTTTGATGCTTTTCTGTGTGTGAACCACTGAATTGGACAGCAGTTGCCTTGGGGTAAAACAGAAAGGCAGGCAGTTTCAGAATTTTATAAATGGAATATCCGCATTTATTGGAATAACTAATATCTTCCATTCCTCTGGGAAACTTTCCCAAAACTGCTCTGAACTGTAGTTGAAAACCCACAGGTTTGAGCAATTGTGGGTGTTCCCCTCTGCCCCCACACCCTCCATTTTCATTAAATGAGCAATTTCATGTTAAGATATTTTTAAAATGCTCTTCCCCAGCTCCTTAGTGTGCATCAGTCTGCATGTTACAGATAGGAATCAGTATAATTTGTTCATAACTGTTAAACTGTATATGTCAAAGGGATGTGTGTGTATTTATAACTCTATATTTTATTACTGTACAATCTAGCTGGGTGCATTCCTTTACTGAGGAAGCTGTGCCTAGTTAAAACAATTTATAGAGACTACTTGGCTTAACAGGAAAGGTGTTAGGTAAGTGTGCATTTATGGAGTTAAGCATTTAAACAGAAATATATATCCTGTTTTATTACATTCTTAAAACTTACATCAAATCTTATGTGCTTTTACAAGCCTGATATCTTGGCTCAGAAGGTATAGGAATTGGTGTTGCTGAAACTTGCACAGTCACTGTGCAGAACTGATGTGTGCCTACGACTGGTGTGACTTTGCAAACACCAGTCTGTAACAGCAGCTTGTCTCTCTATTGCTTTAATAATGTGTCTCAGTCAAATTCAGCTTCTCATGCTTCACTTCTGGTAAAATAAGAAAAAGAAGAAAAAAGGAATAATTAAAAAAAGCTTTATTTTCTAACTGCCATTGTCATTTTTTTGCTAGTCCAAAGAGGTATTGGTTAAATATGCATCACTTAAAGGTTAATATGTTTCCCCTCTATGTGGTCCTCTAAGGTATTGAGAGACATCAGAAATGAAAGGGTGCCTGTAAGATGGTGAATTCTGAATAACTTAGTGAGCTGTTACTACAAATGGTGAGAGATTATACTTGTTAGTGCGGATTTTTTTACTACACATAAAAGGGAAATTTATAAAAAAGAACTTAGCCTCTTAAATTAGGAAAGGCTTCTGACAGATTTTGTTGCCACTTCTAGCAGCCCTTTTTCTCTTGCGCTCCTGGGGAGCAGTTGTGGAACTTGCCCAGCATCAATGCCATATGTGAAACAAGGCTCTTGGTCTGCCTGTTGTCACTGTAGACTCGTGCAAAAGAAAGCACTGTCAAGCACATAGGTAATGCCCAATCTGCTTCCTTTGCAGGTAACATTGAGTATCTGTCCCCTTCTGCCTCTGTGCCTATGGTTTTATTTCTCCTTTTCCCTTGCATGAAAATCAGAGCTTCTGGAGCTCAGGCATTCAGCAAAGGCAAGAAGTGCAAGGATCCAGGCTGTTGTAACAAGGGCCTGTCTGCTTATTGCTTCTCTGTTTGTGTGGTGTTTGTTAGTTCCTTTTAACCCCCTTTCTCTGCCACAGCTCTGGGAGTTTGTCTAGCAAAAGACATTGCCTGTCTTCATGAATGTAGCTATATTTGCCTAAAGGACAAATTTGGTCAATGAAGAGAGAATCAGGTCTTTGAAAAGACACCTCTCCTGACCAGGCTGCCTTGGAGGCACAGCAGTGAAGGATTTCAGCCTGGAGCAGGTTAGGGATTCACATGTCAGCTGAGCCTTCAGACTCACCAGGAATTACCTGTTTTCAAAGCCGTCCTTAGACTTTTTTTTAAAGTCTTGGGTATGTCTGGGATGCTTTAGTAAGTATTTTAAAAGGCATTATTGTAAATTGACTGAGAGTATAGTTTAATATTGTAATTACCAGACCATTATGGATTTTTTGTGTCTCAGAATATTGATTTGTGTGACTATTTTACAGGCCTTCAACTTATTCCATATTCCCTTGTAAGTAAACAGTCAAAAGCTAGAATGAATAAATAAATATATGCCAACACATTTGTTTTCTGACATCTATGATAAGACAAATAAAAATGCTTTCAAAAACAACTTCTGTTCAAAGTGAAAGTATGCTTGTGTCTGAGGCCTAGGATGTATAGTTCCATAAGCAAAAAAACCCATGACTGATGATAACAAATTTTGTTTGCTCATCAGTTCTTAAATGAGTGTGATTTCATGCTCTGTAACTAATAGTAAGAGTACAAAGCCAAGTTTCAAAGAAATGAAATAAACATCTTGGGAACATACGTATTTTTGTCAATCTGGCTTATCAAATACAAGTTTTGCAAGGATTGTCTGAACTTCTGTTGGTGACTCTTGCAAAGCTGACAGTTAAGATAAATTTTCCTATTTTTTTCCAAGGAATTTTCTGAGAGGTGAAATCCCATTGAATGATTTGTCAGGAGACAGACTTACTTTAAATGTTTGTAGTGCCTCTTAAAAAAAACAACAAAAAAAACCCCACGAAAAATACTAGAATTTCATTACCTGACATGATTTTCATAAGTTTGTATGGTAGCTCTTTCTTAAAAAAAAACCCCAACACTTACTCATTTGCTTAACCAACATTCCCCCCAAATAAGTGGTTTATGACCTGATGAATTATTGTGGTAAATGTTCATGCAAGACAAACATGTCAACAGGAAAAGCTAATGCTGGAGGCCGCTTTGCATTGCCAGGGAGACATATAAGTAATTTCAACTGTCATCTTTTTAGGGAAGAATAATTGAAGATACAGGTGATTATATGACTTCTTGCAAAACCAGAATTAAACAGAAATTGTATCCCCATGTGTGCTGCATTTGGAAGTCCCCTAGGAGCTTGTGGGAAGTGCAGGTATGTCCTGCACTAGTAAAACACTACAGCAAAGGAACTGTATATACTATTTTTCATGTTCCATTTACAGACAAAGATTTGGAGAGGAAATCAAGAAAAAGTAATGCAACTTCAACCTGGGGTTGTGCAAGATTCCAGAACAGGACTTCTAGAGGGAAGAGTAGGTATTTTGATTAAAAAACTCAAAAACCAAAAGAGTTTAATATTTATAGGGAAAAAAAAACCCAGTACTTGTAACAAATCCAGTTTTCTGTGTTTGAAGTCATTACTGAGAGAAAGGCTAGATATGAAAGTACTGGGTATTGTGATTGTTTTGTGTCCAATGAGCTGACTGAAGTTTAAGACAAAATTGCTGAATGGTTAATTGTTTAAATTGAAGTTTGGTACCATCGTTTGCTTTTGTGTCTCTGCTTTGTTTGAAAGGTATTGGGGGAAAGTGCTTTTTCTTGTGAATTGTAGTTCTTTTGACAAAAGAGAACAATGGCTAATTTCCTACTCTGAGAAATACTCAGTTAGGTGTTGTTAGGTTTTGTAATAACCATCTTGTGTCATGGCTTTTTCTAAAAAACTTGAGTAAATGTAGGATTAGTTTGTTCACGGAGGCTGTACCACCAAGAAGAGGTGGTAAAACTAACCAGGCTTTAGTGCAGTGTGCTCTGCGTTTCTCACTTCCTTATGGAAGTACGGCCTATGGGATCATTCTGCCACTTGGCTTTAGACTAGCTAATTCTTTTCAATCAAATCTGGCAGATCTCAGAGTCACTACAATTTTAGAATTTTTTTAAGTGTGGAGATACTAGAAGAAAGCAGTATTCTGTACTGATATCCAGTAATTCAGATAAGGCAGAGATGTAAGTTTCCAGGCATGAGACCAGCTTCAATTAGAGCTCATACCTTAGACCCAGAGGTAATTAATCACAGGCAAAAATCCATAGGAAAGCAGCCTTCATTAGTTCCTGTGTTCCTGGCTCCGTGTTTTTGAATAGATGCCTAGTATGAAGGCAAGAAGGAGTAGCAAACCTCCGGTGTTCCTTTCAGATGAGTTATATAGAGACCTTGATTGGTTGGGGATTGCGTTTTTTCCTAGTTTATGTGAAATTTGCTGCAAAAGCAAATAATGCTGCTCGTGAGAATGACATCCTGGCCTGCTGCAGTGAGTATAATCATACCGAAAGGCTGTGTTTAAATCATGAAAAAATAATATGCAGCCCTCTGTTTGCCTCAAACTTAGTGCAAGTCAAAATGGGAGAGCACTGGACTCCTAGAACATGACCTCATTGGAGAACATGAGAGCCTTTTAAAGGAAGTTTTTTGTTGAGAAAGACCTTATATGTGAGCTCAGCCCTCTGAATTCTTCACCGTGTGAGACAAGCATGGCTCCTCTAGTAAAAGACATTAAATATTGCCAAGCTAAATGAGGTTCCAGTTCTTTTATGTGAATCCTAGTGTTAACACAAGCAAAAAAGTCACCAAACCCTTTGCAAATAATCACCATATTTTGTGTCATTTCTATTAACTTCAAGTGTTAAGCCATGAATCCAAAGTTTTAATGCATGCATTTAAACAACTTCAGGTTCTTTTTTTCTGCAGCTGTTGTCAGAGCATACTTGAAACAACTGACCTTTCTAGAAACACCTGCTATAGAAGGCACATTCACAATTTTCTATTGCACAGAACAAAAATTGGTTACAGAACAGCTGACCACCTTAGGTTAATCACTCAAGAAAGAGTGAGGAGGGCAGGGTAACCAGTGTTGGTGTCTTTCTGGGAGGTCTGCTGGACTGGAGGACAATGGCTCAAGTATTCCTTCGAGCCGTAGAATTTTCTAGGACTGTACTGGTGCTACAGGGCTGCCCAGAGGTCACAGACTTTTGGCCAACACAGGTGAAGTCTGCAAAGCCTAATCTTTGCTCAAGCTATGAGGACACTTTGGTGGTACTGCTAGTTAAGCTACCCCTTTATATTCTGTATTAGACACGATTCCAGATCTGTCCCTTCTGCACTAGCTACCTTTGCATGGCAATCCTGTGTCTATTCCTTGGAGATAATCCCTAGCATATGGCAGGGGTCGGTCCTGGTGCAATACCCCTGGTTGTCCCTGGCTGACTTTAGCAGACAGAAGAATCCTGAACATCTCAACAGTTACTCCTCCACTTAAGTCACAGTGTGTGGTGGGAAGGGAAGGGGTACAGGGAAGATCTTTGGTCCACTCCTCCCCCTCAGTGCTGACGCTGGTCCTGCACTTAGACTTGGTGCAGCAGATGGACCATGGGGGTCAGGGTGTCACCCCTCAGCCATTCGGGGAGGCAACACAGCTCCAGCAGCGTGTCAAAAAGGATTCATTAGTGCTTCTCGCGGCAGCACTCGCTCCCCTTCTGTGCTCTGTGACCCCCGGCAGTGAGGTCAGAGCACAGCTGTGGCCAAGGAATCGGGGGCACCACGCTGCAGGAGAGAGGTGGCCTGGAGAGACGGTCCCCTCGCCCTGAGCGAGGGACCTGTGGGGGTCAGCTCTGGCTTTCTGTCTCTCTGCCCTTCGCCCCTGCATTTTGGTCAGGCCTTGCACACTCCGATCCCTTCACGAGTGCCCATCGGGAGACACAAGGGTTAAAATCTGCTGGTCCTGAGAGTTTTAAAAAAAAAACCAGCTCTCCTTTGCTGAGTAATCACAAAAAGCAGCTGATCTTTCATTGAAGTTATAGTGTATCTCCATCATACAATTGCAAATGTTTCTGTAGTATTTATGAGACTGACAGAGAACCTGTGTGTGAATTTGGTCTGTGCTCACCTTCACTGCAGGAACCCATCTGTGCAAATGTCCTTGAGTTTTATTTGGTTTTACTGTCCTAGAGATTAGCACTTTCAGAGACAGGTTTAGGTCAAGCAGCTTTTTGGGGATGCATCAGGTAACCAACCCATGGCAGGGTTCGACAAAGGCTCCCAATCAACCTTTGCAAATACTTCAATGTCAGATTTTGAAATCTGGTTTGTACAAACACTTGTGCCAATGTAACTTGATTACGCAAATACCCATGAAAAGCAAATACGAGGCTTGAGCATGGCTTAAAGCCATCTCATCTTTGAAGAAAAAAAAAAATAAAGTGAATATTCATGGGAGAATTGTGCAATGTTTGACGTAGCTTTAGGGCTGGTCGGGAGACGTGTGCGCCTCGTTTCCCAACAGCCCTGGCACCGGGCGTTGTAGGAACGCTGCTCTGCGGAGGCTCTGGGCGTGCCTTTTACTGAAATTTGGCAGTTTTGGTCACAGGCGGACTGCTAGTTAATGGGAGGGGAAAAATTAAAAAAAAGGGGGGGGCAGTGGTGGTCCGGGCTGACTGGTGGCTCTGCGGTGGTTTCAAGGCGCAAGGTCCGGCAGCAGCGGCGGGCGGAGCGGTGCGGAGCAGCGCGGTACCGGGCCCAGCGCTGCCACTCTGCCGCCCCCGCCGCCG
>VZRN01000983.1:105710-127038 GCA_013397935.1 Dasyornis broadbenti | reverse complement strand
TTTTTTTTTTTTTTGAGATCTGAGTAGGTTCCTGGAATTAGGCTGGAATAAGGAGAGTGCAGTTTCTGGAGACTCTTTGTGCTTCAGGGTGCCTAGATTGTGCTCCTCTGAGCTGGCTGTGCCTCTGTGTCAGCTGATGGAAGGGCTGACACTGAGCAGCAGCCACTCCTCGTCTGGGCAGGCACTGGGGGTTTGTGTGTGCACGGCTGCTTGTTTGCCCTACTACCAAAAACTGAAGTGGGGTAAGCATTGCATAATTAAATAATGCCATCAGCATCTTGTGCTGCAAAGTAGTTCTGCGGAAGAGAGCATCTGACCGTGAATTTTGGGTTTGGGATGAGACGGCAATATGGAGCGCTACAGAAGAACAAACTCCTTAGAAAATACGGAGTAGTTTGTTAAGGATCTGATCCCGTCAGAAATTCTTGTGTTAGAAAGTAAAGCAAAAGGCCTGATAAAATGTAGATTAGCTGGTAACAAAGGGGCTTTGTGTCTTTTGTAGGTCAGCAGCTGAGTGTGTTTGACAAGAACTGAAATTTAATGTCTCCTGTAGCAACCATTACACTAGTCATTTTTAAATCCACTGTACCAATGGTACTCTGGTTTTTATTAGCCTTTTCCAGATTTTTGTGTAACCTCTGAAGTCGACTAGCTCCTAGAGGGAGAGTTAGGGATCCCTCCTGTTAGGAAAAAAAATCAGCGTTAAACAGACAGAATTTCTAAAATGTAAGATAGTACCATGTTTGTGTATTTTAAGAAAACATCTTGAGAATGGGGAGTACGTTAATTAGAAACATTTTGAAGCTGGAGCAAATAGTGTTTCTTGAACTTCATTTTTATAGTCAAATGCTGTCATGCTTGAGCGTTGTTACATATTTCTAAAATGCTCTGGGACAAATTTTATGAAGGAAATTTGAGGAAAGGAAAGAAGGGTGTCTGCCTATATGAGCATGAAGTATTTAGTCTAACAGACTACTGTTTGAATTGAAAAGTAAAACATGTAATTTTAAGTTGTTTTTGTGAAATTGTACATCCTTGCATAGCACATTTTTGAGATGTTAGGAGTTAATGTTATTTCTATAATTCAAAGAGATAAGAATAGTATGTCCTGTGTGTCTAACAAAGTGTAAATGTATATTTTAAAAAAAAAGTTAAAAGCAGTAAATTATCAAAACCAAGCATTCTGAATGTATGAAATGTCAGAATTATTGTTTCCTGTATGGTCATAACTTCATTCCCATATGGGTGTAAATTTTGGTCTGTTTAATTAATTGAGAGAAAAAAACCAACCAAACAAACCCCTCTAATGTGCAGTGTATGGGAATGATGGTGCTTAGTGAAGAAACAGCTGTCCTGATGCATTATTTTTGTTCTTACAGTGATGCTCTGAGGTAATGCCTTAGGTAGTACACAACATCTAAATGCTACTTAAAATGGCGAGTTAACAATTTTATTGCGAGTTCTTTATGATTTGCAGATAGCAATTGTCTTCATGATGACAGTTGGTATATTTAGCAACAGTCTACTTGATCTGCATAATTGTGATTTTCCACAGGTTGTGTCGAAAGTTATCAGTTACTGACAGTATTGTCAGTAGTTTGACTGAGGATGCCTGACACACACACTGCTTCCTCAGAATACTTTGTTACTATATTTTGTGCCTGGACTTTGTATCCAGACGTTTTCTGATTTTATTGGTGTGTTTGGTACTGGCTGGGTCTGTTTGCTCTTAATGGAGTGCTGGAGTGGGAAAGCAATACATGATCAGTGTGGGAGGATGACCCAAGCGAACAGGCACACCACATCCTTCTCATTTTTAAAGAGATTCAATTGGTGCTGTGGTAGTTTAGCAGAAAACTTCAGAGAAAAACAGAACTCCAAAGTTAAAAAATTGCAGCGCTGGTACAATTACAAATTATTAGTTTGTTGCTGTTTTAAGAGTGCTTGTATTGGCAAACTGAAGATAGGCCACACTACTCCCTGCTAAGTAAAAATGCAGTCCTAGGACAGGTTGAATTTCATCCAGATATGTATTTAAAAAAAAAAAAAAACAGTGTGTACAATTGAGAAGTCTGACACCTAAACTCCTGTAGCAGCAGTCTGTTTTCTCTTGTGTGTCTTACTGAGGAGGATGCACTGCTTGCCTGCTTTCTGTTCCTCCAGAGGAGCTGAGTTCTCCAACAGCCTTGTCTGGGCAGATGGATGTAGCCATGGAGCCCTGCCATGCCTCCTTGCAAATCTGGAGAAATCCTGAAAGTAAAAGAGGCTTTATCCTGCTGCCTTCTCCTTGTCCCCAAAAGTCTAGCAACAGGCTAGCAGCTGGCAGCTGCGACCATCAGCTGAGCTAGTGCTGGCAGTGTCCAGTGCTCACATGAAAAGGAAGTTGGGAGGCCCTCGGCAGTATGCAGGGTCTGGATCATTGTGCGTGAAGGATCTGTCCTTAATCTGCCGCTGTGTGTCTAATTTATAATTGCTTAATTTTTTAAAATAGTTTTGGAGTGAGGTGTCTGTATTCATGGACACTTTAAGATGTGTATAACTGAGATTTTACCAGTGTTTTCAGTGCACAGTATACTCCTTTTCTGTGTTTATATGAGAGATTGCACAGGGCTTGTCGTCCCTAGTAAAACACTTTAGACTTGGGATGGTATAGTACCAAAGCAGGTATTTGTTTGGATCACTTGTATTTTAGATGTGTATACAGGTTTTTGCACCACATTGTTCTAAATCTACTGTATTTCAATGCAAGAGCACACAAAGCAGAATGAAAGCAACTGAACGCTATCTTTTTTCTAACCATTTACCAAAATTGGTCACTTCTAAAATGCCCTTTGATAGCTTCCTGCCGGATGTTCTTAGTATGAAGTCAGTAGCAGGTTGTGAACCAGCAGCCGTGAACACTGATTGTCTCTATGAGCTCAGTGGCCCAAGCCAGATTTCTTCCCACCATTTAACCAAACTACCAAGCTATGGAATGGATGTAAGGATCCCATGGGAGGCCCTGCTGTTGGTCTTGCTGTAAAACAACTTTTGGTCATCAAAGAAAAAGGAGAAAAATCAGTCCTAAAGAGAGTGCTGAGAGACACTGTGCAAGACATTAGAATGTCTCAATGAGATCAAAATGGGTGTTGAAAACCAGCTTTGAAATCTTGCCAGCTATACCCAATAATGTTAAAATGGAAATGGTGAAATATTCTGTATAGTTCTTTGATCCTTAATATAAGCATCTATTTTATTTCATATAGACAGTCAGATATACTTAGAAGTATATAGCTTTTTTGAAAAAGAGTTAGTATATTTCTTCCATGGTTTCTGTCTTAAAAAAAAGTTGCCATGAAACAACATAGCTGGAAAGTGCATCTTTTCAATGGAAGTAGTTTTGTGTAAGATTTCATTCTGTCTCTTCATGTTCTGGGACATCAGAAGTCTTAAGTTAATTCATAATTTCTGTCTTCCAGGTTCATGTTGGGCAGAGGTCTAAAGCGCAAGCTGAGTGACTATGAGGAGAACATGGCTGGTCTCTCGAGTGCCTTTGATTCCAGTCGAAGTCTGCCATACCCACTCAAGAGGCAGCTGGTGCTCAACATGTGCCTCACCAAGTTACAGACGTACAAAATGCTGGTGGAGCCAAACTTGCACCGCTCTGTCCTCATCGCCAACACCGTGCGGCAGATTCAGGAGGAGATGAGACAAGAGAGCAACCAGCAGTCAGTGAATATTTGCCCTGGCATTGCTCCTACTTCTCACAGCTACCCAGGGATGGAGTCACTTGGGATTTCTCTTCAGTTGCCTTCAGGTATTAGTCAGCAAGAGTCTCACTGTTGTGACCTGCGGTCTGTAGAAGACCCAATTGAAAACAGCCTGCTGATCGTTTCAGACGATGACATGTCATCTGCTATTTCATCTATTCTGAAGGATTTAGACTTTGTAGAAGATATAAGCCCACCTACTTGTCTGGTTCCTACTGGAGATGACCCGCCAAAGTTCCCAGAAAATACTGGTCTGAAACTAGAAGATGATAGGCAGGATTTGAAGGGAGCTGAATGTGTGTTTGGTTCCTTTGAGATTTCGAATTCAACCAGTTACTTGAAGGATTTGGCAATAGATGACATTTTTGAAGATATTGACACTTCAATGTATGATTCAGACTTCTGTTGCCCTCCACTAATGCCGCCCAGATCACCATCACTTGCTACAGAAGAACCATTGAAAACCTTTCCATCTTGTAATTCTTCTTCAGCAAACAACATTCAGATATGTAGAACAGATCTGAGTGAGTTGGACCACATCATGGAAATTCTCGTTGGATCCTGATACTCGTTTTACCCAAAGATACTTTTAAACTGCCACTTTCATTTGGTTTGAGGATAAAAGCCACTGGAAAAGTTGTAAAGAATTCTTTTAAAAGCAAGCTAAATAATAATTTGTCCGTAGTAGGATTTTCTAAATTCCAAAACTTATAAACCAAAAAAGTGGCAGGTTTTTTTTTTTAAATTTATTTATCAGAACTGTGCAATCATCATTTTCCTTCCAGGGTGTATGTGGAACAATGGGCGCATACCCTCATCACCCCTCATGCCTCTTTCAATAAACTTTTTTATGTGCAATTTTTAATTTGACAGAAGAATTTACATGCAAAGCAAATTTCATATGAGGTGATCTTTTACAAAACCTCCACTTTATTTTTAATATCAGAGTCTATGCCAAGCTGGCGTCTGTCAAGTTGCAGAGTTAGATTGTGTGGATTGCAGACATGTTACTAGAGATGGGTATATTTTAAAAATGAGACACGCTTTGCTTTCTTTTGGTCAGAAAAGCAGATCAAGACACTTACCAACAAAGTCTCTTGCATTTTCTAAAGCATTCAGAACTATTTATTTTTGTAAATTTTATAGTCTTTCTACATTTTACTACGTTACTTCATCATAGTTCAAATATAATGGACTTCTAGTTGGATGTGTTTAGCACTACCTCTGAGCTGAAATGCTTTAACTCTTTCCAGTGCTTCATCTGAGACTGCAAATCTTTTTGTTTCTGTTTTTTTTCTGGGGGAAAGTACTTCTAACTCATTAAGTTGATCTTTTGACAGTGACCTAGCTGATTTGTGAAATCAAGGGTATTCAATGTTTAAAAACTTTTAAGTATTTACAAATTAATTTATATGTAGATTGTGCAATTTAACATTTTTCTGTCAGTATTATGTGCTTAGATTTTGAATAATCTTGGCGTTCTTTAAATTAAAACTTACTATGTACAGGTAGCTTTTTATTCTCTTTTGGAAAACACTGTCCTTCAACCCTGCTTTCACTACAAATTTTAAGATGATTTTTATGTGCAATATTATTTTTAAAAGATACACATTTGTATACCTAGCATTGTGGGAAGAAATGCTTCAAACTTAAAACCTCTAGCACCTTTGGAGGATACTCAGAGAGCCAACATTTCTGCATCCTTTCAGAAGCCAAGCTGAGAACCCTTCTTGCTGCGGTAGTGCTACTGCTGTGACAGCGCCTGGAGCACCTGTGGGGCTGTGGGGAGTCAGTGCTGGTGGCTCTGTCCCTCCTAGGGGCTGGGGCCACCTGGGCTTTGGAACCCTGGAGCTGCTGCCCAGGGTGTCCTGGGTGGGTCAAGGGTGTTTTGTACAGATACACAAACACCCTCCTCAGCTGGAGATTTGCAGTGAGACCTGTTTTTCCATGAGGCAGTTTGGGTTCTGTGTTTCAGCCTGAACCGAGGTCTAGATCAATCCCTGCTATCGTCTTCTGAGTTTCACACTTGCACATTGCTTTTTGGTTTGGGTTTTGTTATGGTTTTTTTTCCTTGTTTTTTAATTATAAAACTTTTACTTTGCTCTTGGAAGCTGCAGCACCTGTCTTGGAAATTTGCAGTTGTAAAACCTTTGCTTTGGTTTGTTGTTTTTTTTGGGATTTTGTTGTTCTGCTGAGGCTTTTTATAAACAGAACGTCGGCAGAGGGGAAAAAAAATGTTGCCTGTGTGTTGCATCTCACAGAAGTTGAAATCCTAGTGCTGTTGAAGGGGCCAGGGTGTCACCTGGTATTGCTAGTCTTAACTGATGCTGTGACACACCTACCTTGTGCAGAGATGTCCATTTTGTACTGTGACTGTCTTGGTTAACAGTTAGCTGCCGACATAATTTGGTATCCGAAGCCAATGGAGAACCATTTCAGGTCACATCCTCGCAGCCATCTGGGTTGTTTAGCAACCGAAGGGTATAAATGTATTTATATGCATATATTGTATTGATTCTAATATAAAACTTCTGATCTAAAGTATTTTGAATTGCTGGATAAAGGGATTTGTTTGAAGAGTGTATAACTAGTTCTTGAAGAGGTACAGCTTCAGAATGTACACAGATTGTGCATTGTGTATAGACTACTCTGGCTTTTCCTCAGCCTCTACTTTTGTATTCAAAATATGACTGAATAAATCCTTGAAATATTAAGGGCCTTCTGCACTGTGATGAAACAGAGATGCGGTTAAAAATGTCTTTAAATTCAGTGATGAGGGATAAAATAAAAAGACTGCATCTAATCTCTTTTTGCATTGAAAATATGGAATGTTACTATGCAGTAAAGATATTTTGGTATGAAAATTGTATCATATAGGAAATAGCGAACACTTAACAAATCCACTTACCTTGCAGTCTTGTACAGAAACGGAAGAGAAGACAACTTGATTTTCAACATTTAGTACTAAAGTTTTTTGTATACTGCAAAAAAAGATTAAGTTGTTGGTAGATCTTTTATCAACAATTCAAAATGCAATTTTTGTTCAAGTCCTGGCTACAAAGCTCTGTTTCTAATTGGTTGTTTGTGTCACAGTGCCAAGACCATGAGCTGGTGTGTAATGCAGTTCGGTTATGTTTGGAATTATGTGCAAAGGGAAGTTTAGTTTTTAAATATGCACAAACTAATTTTAAAATCCTTCCATGTAAAATGAAGTTAGAGGCTAGTCGTGGTGGACCTATTTATTGTATGTTTGGAAATAAAAGCCACAGTTTTGCATTTAAACCAGTTGTATTTTGGAGCCTTCAGTACTTGATTGTTTTAAAAACAAAGCATAAAAAAAATCTATGGGACCTTGCTACCTTTCCTTTGATCTTTTACTCACAAACACATAACCTTTTCCCTTGGCTTTTATGCCTTTTTTCCTTGTCCACACACCCCCTCTCCCCCATCTTTTGTCCCTAGAAATACTAAATACCTTACAAACCTGCACACGACTCACACAGGCCAGGCAGCATAACAGAGTTCACAGGAACTTTCCACAGACTGAAGGATGGATTCCATTAGGGAAGCACCACAGCTTGAGCTGGGTGCCTCCAAAGACTGATAGTGGACACTGAAATTCCTGGGCAATTACTATACAATAGTAATAATACAGACCATTAACAATATTGAGGTCTGGGGTCTTCATGATCTTTGCTCCTCCACTGCTCAATCATCGTTGTCTTACGCAGCATCACATCTTCCCAGCTTGGGAGTCCAAGTCTGCAGTTTGAAATTTGGAATCTTCTAATAACACTGTTACATTCATTTACCACAATCTGTAGGCTTTGTCTACTTCAGCTATGACTATCCAAGCTGCAGCTTTGCTCTGGCTCTTAAGTTTTCACTAAAAAACACCACACCATCCACCTCCCCTTTGTAACCAAACAAGAGATGGCCCACAGCATCTTTCCAGCTGGTGGGGTGGGAGGATTCCTGTTGGGAACAGTTGACACGTTTTTAGCACTAAGCTGTCCTCTGGCCTTTGTGCTCCCAGCCCCTGCAGTTCTTGGTGTCCCTTCAAGGGTTGCTGTGCCTGAAAGCAAATGTCAGATACAAGTGTCCTTGACACGTGCAGTGTTGACTCTTCACACCTGTGTGCTTGTCAGGCTGGACAAAAGCCCTGCCACTCTAGACTAGTGAAATGCTGCTTGTACAAATCAAAACAGCAGCTTCAGGTTTAGAGGTCTCCATCTTTTGTTCTTGTGGACCTCTAAAATGAGATCCTGACCCTTCTGCAATGAACTTCAAGGTTTAAATTGAGGAAGAATTGCCATTTCCCCTCATTTTTAGGTGTTTAAATTGAGAGGAACCTCTATGTGCCATTTTAAGAGTTACATCAAATTCCCTCCATTTTAAGGGAAAAAGCATTCGTATCATATACACTGAGGCATAACAGCACTCTCCAGCAACTTTGACTGATGAGACAGCACTGGCTGCTGCTTACAGACTTCCTCCTCCATTTTGTCCTGAAGCCTGCTGACCACTGTGAAAAGTACAGGCCTAGAAGGAACTGCACAGAAATCTGGTGGTGTGACCATCATGCCATCAGCTCTTTGTCTGACTCGTTCCTAAGGAAGCTGCTACGGATGCTGCAGCACAGAGCTGAGCCTGTGCCCGTGGCAGTAGAGAACTCTGCCTTACGAGGGTGTGCTGTTTAGTGTTTTAGGAAAATATTTTTTAGCTTTCAGATCAAGTGGAGATTGTTCAAAGGTTGTCTAGGTTTTCATACACTTGCATTGATTTTAGCCACACTAAAAGATCTGAACAGCTCAGTGCAATGCAGTTCGAACAGCTGGCTAGGGAGGTCTGGGTGCTACTCAGAGTGCTCTGTCCAGCTCTCTAATCTGTGTGCTGGAAGTGACACTTAAAAAGAATAATTTTTCCAGCACAAGCAACACTAAAATACACAAAATTAGATAATCTATCCATTAGTTCAGTGAGGAGGATGAGTTATAAATAGTTGAAAAACTAATTTTCAACGATTCAAAATCAATATTTAGAAGTGAGACGTTAAGCTCTGGAGATGCAGAAATGTGTCTGTAGAAGTGTGTGTTAATAAAGCAGATGTTTGGCGAAGCTGGAGGATTTTTGGCATTTCAGGATTTACCCAGCATTCACAGGCATCTCGCCTTGATTGAAAAAAGCAAAAAATGTTGCAACTTCATTCCATACATTTTTCCCTCATTAGGGCCTGCTTATCCCACCCAGCAGAGCGCTAAGCTAGGCTGGCTGTGCTCTGGCACCCAGGCTGTGCCGTGGGAGGTAATTTAGGAGGTTTGCAGATGCATTTCAATAGAAGGAGCCAGAAACAACTTCTCTTTGCATCTTCCTGAGTGGATCTGGAAAGTTAAACTTGGATCCACAGGGAAATTTAGAGGTTAACAGTTAATTTGAAGGCAGCTCAGTTTTAGCCAAATTCCCTCTTCTGTCTTAACTAGAGTAGGAGTACTCCAGGAAGTCCCATTTTTTAAACTACTAAAAGCGATCTTCATCATCAAAAAAATACCAGAGTGCTTTTAAGTCCTGTAATGTCTCTGCATTTTGGAAAAAAAACCCAACTGTTAAGCTTTTATAAGATTTGTTTGTTTTTCACTCTATCTTCTGCATATGCAACCAATGAGGGGCTTATAGTATAGTTAGAAATCATCTTGGAGTTTGACTGTCCCCTCTCCTTTTCCTGACTCTTTTTAAAATTACTATAATTAATTAAATTCCACCGTTTAGAATATGCATTGAAAAATTTTTGGTCTTTCACAATGAAGTTGGTTTGAGAGTTTTTTTGCAAAGTTGTTTACAGCATTCCTTCCACAAAGGAAGCATTTCAGTAATTACATTGCTGATTGGAACTTTGTGGAACTTTGTTCTATGGGTATATTTTCCCTCTAATCCCAGCAGAAGGAAGAGGCATTCCTGTCTAGCTCTGCTGTCCAAAACCCCTGCCTTGCTCTAAATTTCACCTTTCCAAAATCCTAAGCAAATGTCAGAAGTCTGTGGTATTTGCTTTCCACAAACACAGAGTACAGTGACATGTTTAGTTCATCAAAACTCAGGATTTCACAGCCAAGGGCTCACAACTAAGATGAGAAACGGTGAAATTCATAGCTTAAAACACGCTGAGGTACAAAGTGTGACTTCCTCTGTGCAGCACTCTCAGAGCACAGACACTGGGTGCCTCTGGGCGCAGCTCGGGGACACGGCGTGTGCTGGCACCCTGGGCCGGCTGCCAGGGACAGCAGGAACGAGGAAATGACTGAAGGAAATGAGCAGCCACTGCTTGTGCAGAACACGTCAGAGGGGCTTCCGGCACCCCTCAGTTCCCAGGACAACCACGGAAGGCGAGGCTACGTTTTTACTACAAAATGCGCCTGAAAATGGTTGGCTGCACTTTGGTTTGTCTCCCTGATCTCTTGTCACGTGAGAGAGCCCAGTTTTCTCTTTGTAGGTACCCCGCAATGTGCTGGTTGTGCCCAAATTCTCATGGGGGCTGGAGGGTTGCCATAACTCCCCAGCCTTGAAGCTAAATTGAATGACTTTGTCATTCCAATTTTGCTATTTTTTTTCCTCTGGAAAGGAGAGCTTATTCATCTCAGACTGGAAAAGGGAGTTCCAAGGTCTCTCAACTGTCTTTTGCAGCCAGTGTTTGCAGGTAGTGAGGGCTCAGGTGGCCCAAAGTGTCTGTCCAAAAGAGAAAGTCCTGAAAGGTGGAGCCCATCACCTTTGGAACCCCAGTAGTTTGTTTCCCTGCTGAATCATAAGGGCTGAACCTTTCTTTCTTTCCATTCTGTACCTTGGACAGGGCTGTAAAATCTGCTAGTATGAGGGAAAGATGACATATTCATCCTTCTCCTGGAGTAAAAGTGCAAAGCTTTTTTTGATACATTCACCTGATGTTAGCGAAAAGTAAAGGCAAACTTGAAAACCCAGAGCAAAAGAGGGTCTCCAGGCTCTGATGCAACAGCAAGTGTTACACACACTACAGGTTGCCCCCTCCAGCCCCTCTGCAGGCCCCTGCTTGTCTGAAAGCATAAAAATGGGATTTTAATCGTATAATTGATTTTATTAGTGTTTATTACCAACCTTAACTGTTCATTCACCATTTACTGGCAATTTAGTATTTTGTGAGCTTATGACTACAACCTATTTAATATGTGTTTAACAGCTCTGAAAGAATACAAGTGAAATTGAAAATTAATTTAAATCTAGGGTTAAATGAAAAAGTTAACCCTGCTCTTGTATCAGAGGGTTCCAGTTTGGCATTGCAGGACTCCCTCCAGGGCCAGGGAAGCTGGGGAGCCACTTTCAGGCAGCACTTTTCCAAATGCCCTGCTCCATGTACTGAGTAATCAGTGCACAGTTCATCCCATGTTAATAGCTAACAGTTAATAGGTATCATAAGCATTACTGAAGTTATTACAGCAATTGTAGTGTCACTGCTAAACAGTTTACTAGATTAAGCGCTGAAGTCTGTCAGTGCTTTATAGTATTTTTAATTCTAAGAACAGAACAGGTACATCACTAAATAATTAACTGACTTAGTTTTTGAACACCCAACTTTGTTCCCTGATTTCAACACTTAAATTCCAGTTGCAGTGCTTAGCAACTCTTTAAAATAAAAAGCCATATAAAATTTTCATATTCAGAATGGCCAGAACAGCAAATAGATCAGTAACTTGTGTAAAAGTTACTGCCAATGAACAAATAAAGCTGTTGCAGTTGGCAGGGAACCAACATGGATTCTCTGAATGACAGTGAAATGCATCCCCTGTGGCACTCAAGCATGCAGGAAGATGGGCAACAGTCAACAGTTACTATAAAAGTTTAAAGGGGCTGGAGTTTACAGCATTGTGCTGTGCTAGTCCCGAACTGCGATGCTGCTCAGCTTCTACAAGCAGGGAATTCATGGTGTAAGTGTGGCTGAATGAACCCAACAAGTCCTGTGACAATCAGCTTCAATGAGACGATTTATTTCAGTCAGAAACCAATGCCAGAATGGAGCATTTTGCTGCCTCCACCCCTATCACCACAGCAGGCATCATCAGACAGAAGTTAAAACACTTTTATTCTGCTAAACCCCAGTGAAAGTCCCCCAATGAAGAAGGCTCCTCTCATTACAAACAGCAGCGGCAAAGCAACAAATCTCAGGTGATCCAGACTGGAGCAAGTAAGAGATGGTGACAAGGCACATGTTACAACAAACCTGAGACTTGTGCAGATTTTGGCAGGGAAAGGAGGCTTTTGATTGAAGAGGCATTAAGACCAGAAAGGTCAGTAGTTCAGGAGAGTCCACCAGAGTTAAGTGTGGTTGCAGCTGCAGCATTTACTGTAAGAGACACGACTCTGCAGGAAAAACTTTGCAGGGCAAACTTACAAAATTTGACTTCACAACTAAACATGGGAAATATCTTCTAATAATGTGGCTTTAGGTCCCTCATATACAGCAATATTTCCTAAAGAACATCTGTATTCTATAGTACCGAGTCAGTAACAAAATGAAGGTAAACTGCATTCAGTTCAAAAACAAAAATAAGGCTAAAAAGTGCGTTTGGTTCAACAAACATCACTACTGAAAAATCTCATTTTTAGGTTGTGTGTAGCAAAAATGTGCTTCTTCCTCGGCATTGCTATACACTGTGTGTTTTCATTTGATGATGTGGTCTTCAAAAAGAGGTTATAGCTGAAAAGGTGACCGTGTCTGGAGTCTGGCGACACAGAAAGCTGAGTGAAAAAAAAAAACTCAATCAATTTTTTCCATCCTACAGGAAGTTAATAATTTTTCCTATTACAACCTAATTTTTATAAATTTTAATAATTTTTTTTAAATTAAAAAATTTCAGAAAAAAAAGAAGAGGTATAACTAGGAAGATAAATGAAAAACATCCCATTATATGATTTGGTTTACTTTTAATTAGAAATAGCAACAAATGTTTTGTAATGAATTTTTCTTTGAGACACCAAGCTGCAGGGTTGGTTCTTTCCCTTATGAGGCTATTCCAGAAAAATATTGTCCATTTACCTTAACTGTGTATCACAATTCTTTTTACTTTTATTCCTTCTTTATCTTTCAAACCACTTCTCCTTTGTGTAAACCCAGTTCCTGTATTTCACACATTTCCAAGTGTGATTCAGCCACTGTGATCCCTCCCTCGAATAACTCACTGAAGAAAGCAGAATTGAATTATGAAGGAATAAGCTGGACAGTATTTTAAAGTTTTATTTCTGAATTCTCTAGCCTATCATCTCTTGTATACAGGGTTCCCAGAACAGTTATACACCTTCACTGTCCAAGGCAGCTAAAGAAATAAAACAGAGCAATGAACGTCTGCCTCAAACTATCTGTCTCCACAGTGACAACAGCTGCTCAATTTTATTCTCTTCTGAGGAAGGGACCTTGGGTTAAGAATATTCCTCCTAAATACTTTGTTAAAGACAGACTGAGGTGACTGAGGTGTTTTACAGCAATGGAGAACAACACAATTTTCCTTCCAACTTGCATTGCTGTAACAAGAAACAAACAAGTACCACGGTACCTTTTCTGAAGCTGTCAGAGAGGTTTCAAAGAGCAAAAACCAACTCCACATCCAAAAGTTATACCAGGACCAAACCATTACAGGAGAACATGTGCTAGGACAGCAGAGAGGAACATGCTAAATACACTCTGTGATTCTCTGAAGTGCTCACTTCCAGAGCAATTCTTACCTTGGTCTGGATCAATGTTTTGCAGTCATTAACACTGAATCCATCAAATCTAAAGTCCTCATTATCTTTGACATTTGATTCCTCAAAAATATCAGCCTGGTTCTCTGAAAAGTCCTTAAAAAACATAATTTACGTTTTATTTATGGATTTATTAATGCATTTCTATCTAATTTCAATGCATACAACCTGAAGACAAGTTCCCCTCAAATAACAATCACTAAATTTTACTTTTGGAAGCTGTATTTCATCATGTCTCCCCCTCTGCATTAAAATAATTTTATGCCAGAAGCAGTCCTACCTACACACATGAATCTAACTGTGACTTCAATTAATAAAGGAGCCATTTCCAATTAGAATTAGCCTTAATTAACAGCAAAGCATTGCTGAGAAATGCATTTTAATCAGTATTGTTAAAAGCAATACAATTTTCCAGTAACAGACAAGAAGTAATGATGGAAATCAAAGCTGCCTGGGCATTGATTTAATGCTAGGGGGCAAGAAAGGAACAGAATGGGAGTTCAACTATGTTGGAGAAATGTCTCCCATTCTTTCTGTGAAATGATAGTTCTACAAAAGTTACTTTCAAGTGCAGGATAGGTTTTTACCTTCAGCACTGTTTGTATATAACTTGCAAGAAAACTCAAATATGCCCGTAAAATCAGTACCTTGCCAACCCCATGCTTCAGCATTCAAATAATCAATTGAAACAGTTACTTCTGAAAATTACACGTGACTAATTCATCCCAACTAAATAAATGAATTATAAACTATCCCTGACACGTCTATCTTCTCCAACCAAGAGACTGTTGAACAGAGACATTTCTATTTGAGATTTTTCAACACTGTTGGTTTGGTCTCAATCCAGATGAAAACATACTCTCCCTCAAGCCTTGCAAAAGCAGACAGAAGAACAGTGTGAGGAAAGAGGAAGCTGAACACACTCTCAGTTTCTATACAGCAAAAACATCCAATAATTACTGTAACAGCCTCTCTGATTCAGATCTGATTTTCACTTAACAGAAGGATATTAGAGGCTCACAGTTTTCTCGCACTCTGAGCAAAAAAAGTAAACAGTCCTACTGCACACACACCAGGGAGCTGATTCTCCATCTCTACCACCTAAAATTTAATTCTACTATACCAAAGCTGAACGTACCACCTAACAACAAGGACCTGTGTAGGACAGACTTCAATGTAAAGACAATCCAAGTGTGATCCTGCACAATTTCATAGTTACTTACACGTCAAGATGAGAAAACACTAAGCTATCATCTTAAAAAGCTCTCTGTAAAAAAAAAAAAAACAAACTCGTGACTCACCCTGATCTAGTCCCTCATGCATCTGCATGTACAGCTTAGAGAAGATCAGATTCCCATCCCAGTGTTTATGCTGGCAGAATGGAAAACCGTTGTTCAATTACCTTTTGATTTGCATCTATTCCGAGAACACTCAAGAGGTTTTCTTGGCAATGAGATTTACTCCAGGGATGCCTTAAGCTGGGGGTATTATCAAAGTCTCTGAGCATTCTCCATACGTTTCCAGAATCCATGCTAGGAAATAAAACACAATTTGAGGTTTTGAGCTGTATGAGGTTTCCAGTGAACGTATCCAACAGTTCTTTTCCCTTACATACAGCTCTATACTAACCTTGATCTAACAAGCAACTTATCTTAAAACTCTTTCTACACTTGTCCAAACTATCAACTCAATGTACTAATTAGCTGCCATGACAATTAGTGGAAGCAGGAAGTCAACATAACTGTATTTTTGCACTCCTCAGATAAGAAGGGCATCAGAAGCACATTTCAGAGACTGCTACATGCCAACAGCCTGTGTTATTCAGCTGCTTCTGTGAAATGTGGGCAGACTTCAGCCCTGTTAGCTCTGCACTTTGCATTTTCTGTCTCTCAAGTCTTTCTCCATCCCATAGGTCACACTTCACCTCTGCAGCACCTGACCTACAAAACAAGCCAAAGGCACTCACTGCTGAAACAGTGAGAAGTAGAGAATTCCCTCAACGAGGTACTTTGGATTCTTACACTGTGTTCATGCCATACAAAAATTGAGCTGGGATTTACTTAGTTTGCCGTTGTCATTGACCTTAGCTAGTCACCACAGCGGATCAGGGCTTTTTTGTCTTTACTTGGCACTGTGCTATAAAAATGCAGTCCCCTTTACAATCATATTTCTCCCTAAGTTTGATGCTGATTAAAATATAACACAGATGCAGGGAACTTGGCCGAAAGGGTGCCCCCATTAAAAGTTATAACTACATTTCTTCTGAGTCTTAGGACATTTCTCAAGTATGGTCTGACACAGCTTTCTAGACACAAAGCCTCAGAGTTATGAGAAAATAACTGCAACACTGTTCAGCAGCTACAATACTGCTCAGAAGCTGCCGATCCCTAAAAAACGTAACAAAACCAGAAGTGTTTCAGCTGTCGCAAGAGAAAGCTTAGTTAATGACACTAATTGCTATTAACATAACCCAGGAAAGAAGCCAGATGCACCACAGATTCTGAAGCACATCTGGTTAAATATGAGAAGAAGTTCCCAATTGGGAAAACTGTAGATGAGGAAAAAAAAAATGAAGTAAGTTGGTAGTAGAAGCAGCAGCATCCGATGATGAAGAAGTAAGTGGGATGTGCTAAAAAGAAAGGACAAGCAAACAGGAAGAACAGGCTGCCTGTTGGGTTCTGGCATTCCAGAGGCTTAGTCATAAGAAGGCACACCAACAGCAGGAAAAACCCTAAGCAGGAATTTGTAATTTTGATATATTCCCTTCATTGTTTTCCAATGGCTAAAACACCATCCATTTCCTCTAACAACGTGCTACAAAACTGGTAAGATCTACACACTGAGAAGCATAGTACTAAGACATTTTTAAGTAGACTGCTTATTTTTAAATTACTAAATAAATGTAATTGCTGTGGAACTTTTTATTTTTTTTTTAAACAGTTAATCTGAACTCATTACCAAAGTTGATTCTTCAAAAGTTCAGAAATCCCAATGTCTTCATTGTTTGCATCAAGTACTTGCTCTAAGCTTCTTATGCTCTCTCTGTACTGTGGTACAAAGGCTTCTGGAAAGCCCAGCTTAAATATCTCCTCATAGCTGTGGTCCACCTAGAAAAAAAGAGAGTTTTATTACATACACCATACAGGCCATCCCCATAGCTCATGAAAGACCTAGTCCAAAGACTACAATATTTCTAGAGATTGTCTTACTTAACGGTTTTAGAATTTATATTTATAGCAGTTATAGTGCTACAGTTACCAATAAATACTTCTAAATACTTGCACTGTGTAAGTCTGCAAAAAAGCTGGGGTGAGGATGTTTCTGTATCCTCGTATTTGCACCAAACTTTTTCCAGCCTATGTTAAAAATCAGAGCCAGATTTACATCCTTGTTCCTCCTCCAACAGTGACAAGGAGGACGTTTGGAGGACTGACCACAGGCACGGGGAGTGATCTAAACAGGCCTACTGGAAGTAACGAGGTTATCTGATGACTAAGAAATACATATACAAGGGAAAACATGCATAATTTACATCCTGTCCTAGATGGATGCTAGCACGCCATCTGGTTCAGAAGCTGTATCCTTTTATTCCTTCAAAGAAGGAATTACTGCAATTTTCCAAATAAAAGCAATTAATTGACTCCACCACCCTGCCCAGGGACTGCAATCCAGGAGCAGCAACACTGTGTGAAAACTGAAGAATGGAACCAGTCAGTTTGGTTTTTTTGTCCAAACAGCAATCAACAGCAATCAACAATTTAGTCTGAAAACCCTAAGCAGGGATACTCCATATTTTGATAGTTTCATTTAATTGTAATTCAAACAGCTGAAATATTTCCGCAGTCTCATTACACTGAACTCAGAGAAGTGCAGTGAATACTGAGAAAGTACAGATTTAATCTAAGGATAAGTGGGGAAAATCAACAGTGCTGATAGAAGGCTTCTGCACTTCTGACCATGCTTCAAGGAACAGAATTTGTGCCCCACGCTGCTCCCTCCTGAAGTAAGGCCTTGCTAAAATGCCTAACCCAATGATTCACTGCTGGGACATTCAAAGACTCCTGGGTAAATTCCTTTGAATCTTGCCCAAAGTGTCACAATACTTTCTATGAATTTGTAAATTATTTCAACAGGCATATGACATGGAGGATCCTGACAGAAGCCTGACAGGCAGAATTCTGTGAAGCAGCACTTGCTACAGCATACATTGCCAAGGAAAAAACCCAACTTCCAGGTAGGTACCAAAACTGAAATGGGATGGGAGTCAAGGAAAAGCCGGGCAGCTGCTCTTGGTTTTGGGACTGGGGGAAGTTACAGCCCCAGAGAGCGCACCGAGAGAAGCACAGCTCTGCCTCAACTGCAGCATCCCCTTAGAGCCTTGATGCTGTCCAACACACATAAAAAACACTGACTTACAGTTTATCCAAGACACATAAAAAGTAAGAGATTTTATACTACCTTTATTACTATCTATTTCAGTGAGTTTTTCTAAAACCAAGTTTGGGTACATTTCCATTTATCTTGTTGCTTTGTACTAATTATAATAAATCAATGTACAAAGTTCACATCAGTACTTTCTGAATAAATCCTCTGTATCCTATTATATCAAAATACCCCATGGCTTAAACACATGCACCAGTCCCTCTCTCAAAGGCCACTGTTTAAAGAGCACATGAAAAATCCCTGTAGTGTTCAAGAGTGTAGGCAACATACTCAACTACTGCAAGAAAATTAATGATTATTTCCATCTTAAAATACACTATTCTGATCCCAATTGGCATAGTTTAATTAACTTAAGCAATAAATATTGAAGGTGAGACCTCTGACCTGAGATGATTTCTAGAGGTCCCTTCCAACCCACCTGGCTTTTTTCTATTGACCAAACCGAAGCCAGAGCCCCAGCTCAAAGAGTTTCTGATCTCAAACTAACAACACAAAAAGCACAGGGATAGAGGACTAGCTACACTCCAAGAAATCTCCAGCAGCTCCGTGAATCTCTCTCTGCCTTGAGACAAGAAGAGACATCTTGAAACTTTAAGCATGGTTAACTTATGTAGCTTGTAGTGGACACTTCCTTTTGCCTTTAATAAATGCAAAATAAAGAAAAGACTTCAGTAAGATTAAGATCTATTGCTTTTGGAAAGAAACCAAGCAACCTGCTATACTCCATTTCAGCTTCAGTCATTACAAAACTCTCTTTTTTCAACAGAAGACTTCTTGTCCCCCATTTCCAGCATTACAAGAAATTTGAATTCTCTGTTTGTGCACAGCAATAACCAGGTATTTTGTGTATCTACACTCAGTGGGCAGCTTATCCCACCTGCATCTTTGTGCTTTCCCTAGTAATACCTCTGCAACAAGTAAAATTTCTAGACAAGGGCAAGAAATCCTGTCTCCAGAAAACCCTCAGTTTGCTACACATACTAAAACTCACCTATCAGACTACAAACAGTAAGTTATTACTGCTACAGAGTAACCCCATGGAAGTCTTAGCTGACTATTCTCTTTTCTCAAATGTTGTAATTTAGGATGAAAGTAGTAAGAACAAGGGGATTTTGTTATGTATTTCTATGTTGTCTTCCCTTTTGTTAGTTTACTTACTAACAAAATGGTGAGCCACGTTTGGTTCACATGGAAACACGTTCATCTCAACAAGTTATAACGCTTAAAGTGAACCTTTTTTTTGTGCTGATAAGGATTCATTTCATTATTTTCTCAGAATTTTAGCTCTAACATTGTAAGACAGACTGTAATACTATGCTAAAAAATGGATTATATTAAATAACTTTTAAAAATTTCTTGTGTGTCACCATCAGTCTAAAATTCTACAAAAACTGTTGATACTATTCAGTAAGGATAATAAATAACAAAAGTCATTATTTTTGCCAATTTCTACCTCAATGGTATGTGGGTTTACTTCAATAAGTTTGCAGGCAACTCACACAATTTCTCTCCACCCTGCTTTTGTCACCCACTTTCCCAGTTTGTCATTTCCCCGTGGTCTTTCTTGTCTAGCTTTTAAACTGCATAAGCTTCAGGGCAAGGTTCCTGGTGCCTACTGCTTACTTATTCCTAGTGCCTAGAAGCAAAGTAGTGCATTACATTCTTTAAAGCTCTCCAGCAGGATAACTTAAGTATTTGTCAAACACTGTGGAGAAGTTGCTCTTGTTCCACTTGAGTTAGCTGCAAAGCAGCTGGACAGTTTCTCTCCATGTACAGCATTACCCTCGATAGAGTAGACAGATACGAATCCTGAGGTGTAGGAAGCAGTCACGCAAACATTTCTGGTCCTTGGTTTGCTGTTAACACATACCTCATTCAGAGAGCCCAAAGCCTCCTGTATCGCATGGCACAGAGATGGCTCAGCACACACGTGGGCAGCAGAAGTGCTGCAACCTCTGCTGCTTAGGTCTGGAGCAGCTCCAGAAGCTTCTGTTGACTTCACAAAAATTTCAAAGTTCTGACTGAATTTCTCGGATTTGTCTAAGGGCTCCTTGAAGCCTTCAAAATCACCCCAGGAACCACTGGGTTCTGAGGTACTAAAGCTGCTCTCAGAAAACCCCTCACAACTTCTCCCTTTGCTGTTCATTACAGGGAGGCTTTGCCGCATTACTGCAAGATTAACAATTTCTTCATTGCTCGTCCTTTCATTCCAGTTACAGCCACTTTCTCCACGAGATACACCACCTGCTTCAGCTGCCAGGTCTTCTGGAGACCTACGGTGTGATATGTCTGTTTTAGTAAGACTTTCTACCACTGACAGGTTCTGCATCTTTGTTCAAGAGAAAAAAAAAAAAAAATTGTTGAAATCTGTACTGCAAAAAGGTTACTGAAGTTCAGTTGCATCAGAAATATGAGTGTTTCCAAAACAAAATCAAATTCTTCATTTCACCCCAAAGAATAACAAGACTGCTGAAACAAAACAGGATGTCCTTCAGCCTCTCCTCCAGTACTCGGCATATGCACAGTATTCGGCCTCACTTTCTGTGTGGAGTATTGAGCCTGCAAATCAAGGATTATAAATAAATACTTCTGTGATAAGGGCTGTGTAGGAATAAAGATAGCTGATAAGGTAGGAGAAAGAATGCTTGGGTTAAAATAAACACATTCCAGAATTATCCATTGAAAACTGCTGTAGGCAAAATTATTTAAAATTTACACTCAACTATCTGCCCACACCACAAGAAAGCCATTAAATTAGTGAACAATACGCAGCAAATACATAACAGACGTTGCTGGATTATTAACTCAGTACTGACTGAATACACTGGAGACAAACCAAAATAACTGTAGACAACATCCAACACTTTAAAAATATGTTCTGTAACTCCTTCACTCAAATAATGCTCTTTCTGCCTGTATGGGCTGCCCCATCCCAACTAGAATCCTGTAAAAATACAGCATTTACAACTATTTAGGTAATTGAGGTAAATCTAATAAGTAAGTTCAGCTTGGCATCTGTAAATGTCACCGGCAGTGCTGCATTTATCATGTTGCATCAACCCCATCTCCTCAAGCATTTTCCCGAGCTGTTTTGGAGGGCAGGTCAAAAAACACTCACTGAACGCGCTTCTCACCAAGCTGCCGCGGTGCTTAACAGAACAAGTGTGTGTTTTTCCCCCGGGTTTCCTTCGAAGGCGGGCCGGGCACAGACCAGGGGTGCGGCAGGCGGGACAAGCGGGGGACGCGCGTCCGGAGCCGCGGGCGCTTCAGCCGGGGCAGCGGCTCCTCCGCCCGCGGTGCCACCTGTGCGGTGACAGAGCAGCCTCGCCGCCGCTGCCGGGCCGCCGCCGCCCGCAGGTCGCTAGGGGCGGGCCGAGGGG
>VZRN01000983.1:39288-105642 GCA_013397935.1 Dasyornis broadbenti | reverse complement strand
CGCTTGTCCGCACCCGCATCCATTGGGTTACAGAGGCTGGGGTTCAAACTGTGATGTGAAAAAGAAAAGTATTCACTTCCACCTCCCCCCCACCCTCCCAGCTTCTTCCTGCAGCCTGGCAGGCTAAGGACCCGCGGTTTGATGGTGGTGACTCCTGTTTGCTTTTCATTTGAGGTTAGCTAGAATTCCCACGTAGTTGCAAAGTTCCAGGATAAGGATTTTTAAAAAGTGACAATCAATCCACCCAATATAACCTCGGGATAAAATAGTAGGAATGAGGTAGCAACAATCCTCTGTCTCTTCTTTTGCTCCCCAAGGTCCCCCCTCTCTGCTGAGGCTTGATCCACTCCCAACAGGTAAAGCCAGAACTGTGGATCCAGTGCTGCAGACAGGTCACACCACGGCCTGGGTGAGCATCCCGTCCCGTCCCGTCCCGTCCCACCCACTGCTCAAGGAACAAGGGTGTGGGCCAGAGGCTGCATACCCAAGGCTGGCTGTGCGCAGGCATGGGGGTCAGAGAGAATGATGCAGAGAAAACTCCTTGGCTCCCTGTCCTCAGGCTGGGTTAAACATCTGGGTAGTCCCAAGGAACAGGGGACAGTTGTAAAAGCAAGGAAAGAGGTTTTCTGGAGCAAGGCCCAAAGTAAAAAGCTTTTTCTAGGCACTACAGTACATGTGTTTTTCAGCCCAGACACAGACACATGCACTCCTCCCACGCATCTGACTCTCATTCCAGGCTGTAGTGCTTTATCCGAGGGTGAGAGGCTGGATTTGGGAGCGATGCCCAGACGCAGAGCCAAAGAAACTTTACTGGCAACTGTCTGAAAGGTTTTTTTAATTTGTTTTCTTTCTGCTTTGGAGCGGTTTCCTACCCTCCGTGGCCATCCTGTGGCAGCCTGCAGCTCTCAGGATATCCGACCGGCTCGGCGAGACTGTGATTCAGCCCCAAAGCGTCTGACACTGGCTGGGATGTCATCGCCGTCCCAAACTGCAGTCACTTTGTGCCGTGGGGACCTCAGGGGTTCCAGCTCTCTCTTCAGTTTTGAAGGGAGATTAGCATTTTTTTTGCGGTGACTGAGGTTATTTTGCTCAGCTTTACATTTTCACTTTTCTCTTCTGGAAGGAAAAGGCCACAAACAGATAGCACAAAGGCTGAGATGCTCCTCTCCTCCACCAGGCTTTGTATGCAGAGGGGAAGGGGTGCATGGGTTTTGCAAACCCTGCCAAGTTCAAGGTGTCCCGGCAGCAGAGCAAGGAGCAGTGGGAGAGCTGGGTAACTTCAGAAGCTGCCACAGACCTTAGAAACCAGAGTGTGGGAACAGAAGGAAGGTCTAGCACCTTCTTCCCAGAGGAGCATCAAAAACTCTCTTAAGGGCTGGCCACATCACGCTGTTGTTTGTGTCTCTCCAGCACACCTTATAACCCACCTTGGGGAAACCAGTTGCTAGCCCTGGGTCCCTGCAGAGGAACAACTGGCTGCACCATCTGCTCGGTGTACCCAGTGCTGCCTCTGCCCTCTGGCAAACACTGCTGAAAACCCACAAGAAAAACCTGCAGTGGTGTGTTTTTGGAAGGTTTGCACTTCAAAAGGGGTCAGTGTGAGGTACAGCCACCCTGCAAAGTGGATTTCACCTGTCCCCATCTGAATTCACTCCTCTGGACTCAGCTGAGTGTGTGACAACTGCTGCTGGAATCACCAACTCCTGATTTAAATGGCTCTGGTTTAAGTTAGAAGCATCAGCACAGTTAGATTAAGAATTTTCCCCTCTAAAGTATAGTGGGATAAAATTCCTGTTATCTGATTGGGGGGAAAAAAAGAATTTTACAGTTCTGTCAGACCATACCTTGTGCATAATTACTGCATTAAATCAATTTTTCTTTTTGAACTATCACTGTGGGATTTTGGTTTGTGTTTTTTCGTTTTTTTCTAGTAACTCAATCATTATTTAAAAGGCAAATAGGTCAAAAGCTTCAGACATGGACTATAAGCTTATATTTAGACACACATGTATGCATCTACTAGAGCAGAATATCATTACTCAAAAATTCACCAAGGCAAACAACTGAATTGACTGAACAATCATCTTTAACTACTATTACTGCTCCTCTCAGCATTCCTACTGGAAAATCGTTTGAGTTTAGTACACGTACTCTAGAATTATTATCACTTTCTTTTTATCCTTTAGAAAAATACCAATTTGCAGTGAAAAAATTCAACATAAGAACTGAAAAGTGTTTACTTTCAGGTCAAATCAGCAACATGCTGCTGTATCATGAATTTGTATTTGCTTGTGAAAGATCTGGTCCTGGATTACTGGATTGTGTGGTTCCCCTGTAAATGACCAGGGTGATATGGTTTGGGTTTTGTTTCATTTTTTCTCTTGGAAAAAAAAATTTAACCAAGCAATGCTTTTGTATGCAGAATTTTCAAGTTAGTTTGTTCAAGGTTTTTTAACTGAAGTTTTAAACAAGATTAACTTGCTGTTTAAAGGACTGAAATATTTTCTTTAATTTGTATTAAATGCTTGGGTATCTTTTCTTGTAAAAAACTATACAGCTACATTGAGCTAAACTGACACAAAATGTCATTTAGAAAATAGAAATAAACATGTTTTCAGAAGCAAATAATTTTGAATGACTCACAATGACATTTCAATAAATATGCTGTCTTTTCAGTCAGCGATTAATCTTTTTTTTTTTCACCCTAAGTACCCAGAGTTCAGAAGTGTAGGACATCACCAATTCTTTCATTTCCATAGTAATACAGAATGCTCAGCTATTTGAGAATCCACTGCAAACATCAGGTCTAAATACTGATCTAATTGACTATCTATGTCTTACTTTTGAAGATGTGGCTGATTTTTGCACTGAAGTCTCTCCTGGAGGCACAGTGGGTTTGCCATACCTTCTTCCCTCTTTGCTTTCCTGCTGGTATGGATGGTTTGAATGTTTGCTAAATCCATTGTCTTTTCCCCGAGTTAGACAGGAGAGCAGCAGATCTTCAGGGCAAACTTTACTCCTCCCCAGTGCACGATGGATGTGGATTCCTGTCTCCCCTGTGGAATATTGCTCTGTGTGCTAAGCCAGTGTAATGGGAGCCCCTGGCATGAATGAGCCACCTGCAGCTCTTAGCAGTGCCCGGACTAAAAGACAAACCAGGATTTTTCCAACAGCAGATGGCAGCTCTCCCTTGTCTCTCTTTCATGAACACAGCACATCTGTCAGTTCTCCAGAGCAGGGGGAGTAATTAATCCCCTCTACACTCCACATTATAGAGGTATTGGACCACCTGCTTTATGTGCTGACCACAGAAAATCCTTCCCACAGTACCCCTTCATTGATGGGCTGTCAGTGTAGAAAGATCTACCCATAAGGAAAGTGGCATCCTGTGCCAGGAGGTGTAAGATGTACCTTAGGTCTCTCTCTTCTTTTCTCAGGTGTGGAAGATAAGGGAGCTGTAATCCACCTCTGAAAAAAGTGAAATGTGTGAGAGACATTTCTGCCCTGGGTTCAGTGGCCGCCTTCAGTGCTTTTGTTTGCCCACCAGTGTGGCCCCAAAGTAAAGCTCACATTTGCTTTGATGGTTAGTGTGGTTCTCAGAGTGATTTTGGGGAGCACAAACTAGATGCCATCTGGGGAAACACAGTGAAACACCGTTCCACTCCGGCACATCATGGAAATATTTTCGTCCAAATCCCTATGTGGGCTGCACTGCTATAAGATCCTCCAGCAATTCACATAGCATATGTGCTAAAAGAAGACTCAAACCATTCAGAGCTCCCACGAGATCCTGAAGTGGGTTTTGTGCCTGTATGAAAAGGGCCAAGTGCCACAGGCACCCTCCCATTTGCCAGCATTTGCCCGCCTTCCACTCTGCCACCACTTCATCATCCACTGACACTTCTAGTTTGAAATCCTTTCCTCTCTTCAGCTGCTTTCCCTTCTGTTGTCAGTCCCGCTTGCTGAACCCCTCGATTATTTTATCAGATCTTTTTCTTACTATCCATTTGCCAACTGTTCTCTCTTCTGCCTTCAGCCTCCTGAAAACCCAGAGAGCTACAACTTGGGCCAATGATGGAAGCGGTGGTGCTTTTTATTCAATGAGAGGGACATGACAGGGACAAAGGTTTCCTGGGTAGCAGAGTAATTTGCTGGTAGAAGCAAGGAGATTGCTAATTCATGACTGCTCTCGGTATGACAGCAGTGGCCAGCTGCAGATTTCAGAGAATGAAGGTGATCCTCTTGAAGTCCTATTACACTGCACAGCAGACACACACCTACTATGAGAGCACAGCACAGCAGCAGCTGCTCACATGGCCTCTGTCACCATGGTGGAGGACCTGGAGAAATGACAGTGCTCTGATGTGGCTCCAGGGTGCTACTCTTGGATCCTACAGAAGATCCCTCCAAGGCCATAATGTAAGGTACCTTTTTTACCTCCTCCCCGCCATAGCTGTCTGCAGTATCCTGTATCCTCACCGCTGTTTCCAAAACAGCGAGTGCTGCTTTTTAATACAGCTTGCTTGGCAGGGGGGCAAAGCTTCTGAAGGAATTACAGCCCCGGGCTCAGATCTGCAGGGAAGTGATAAATATCACCAGACTGCCCAGGAGTGCTGGCACACCTCTAAAAGCAATTCGACAGGGACTGTGAGCCACAGGAGAAATAATTCACACAGCAAGTACTTGAAAATACCAGCAATGATCAGATCTGCCTGCCCAGCCCAGATCCAGGATGGATGGCTTTGCCTCAAAGCCACGCTGCAATCATGCCATATTTGTGTAAAACAAAAGGTGTGATGGATCCTTCCCTCATTTGGCAGGGCTGGCAGCTATCCCAGGTGCCAGACTGGCTTCTAGAGGCCCTGGAGAGGTGGCATGACCCGACAACAGTGTCTTCTTCCAGGGCCACCAAGCTCCTGCACACACATTCTGCAGGAAGGCTGGTGACAAGTGCCAGAGGTGGAGGGAGTTCAGCACCTTCCATGATTGATGTGCAAGCCCAGTACTTATTGCACCAAATTATTTGTTATTGCATGCATAGCATTGACCATACAAATGTCTTGCTTCTTATGATCTACTCAGTCAAGGAAAGGATCCTAAAGCTGACAATTATACATTTCTTTTAGCTCTGAAAACTCCAACTCCTGTTTCTCTCACTGTTGTGTTCTTTTCCTACTTCAATTTCTCCTTGCCTCGAGTGTAGTCAAAGCAGAAAAATCAGGAGCATATATTCTCCTTGTGGTACCTTTCCCGGACACAGGTGAAAGTGGGCCCTACACTCCCTCAACCTGCTATGTGTCCCACATCTTCAAAAAGGGAGTTGGCTAAATGTAAGGCAGTGGGGTGTGGTACCACACTTGTGCTTCACACTTACCTACCAATACCTGTTCCTCTATTAAAACTTACCATCAAGCTTCTGTTCTGTGTTGCTTTTTCTACTGATCTTTCAAAATCATCACATTTATACATTAAGCCCAACAGTCTCTGCTGCCCACAGAGGTTTTTCAGGTACGTAGACATTAATTTACTGGGAGCATGCTTTGCAATTTTTGCCAGTCCCCTGCATGCCCTGTAAACCGAGCCGTGATCGCTGCAGTCTGCAGCTCACTAATCCTCTGTTTTAATGCCTGATTAGGTCCCAAATCCCTCATTGTTAGTGAGATGTGGGTGTGGGGAGGGCAGGAGGATTTCATCCTCTTGGCTGAGAGTTAAGCTGCTAGAGGTACACCGGCCTGGTGCTGTACCAGTGTATTAATTAGCTTGCCTGGAAGTTTCATTGGTGCTGTTCAGTGAGGTTGTGGAAAGGTCGGACACTCCATTAGAAGTGCTGTGCTTCAACTTGAAGTCATTACATTTGACACTTAGCAAATCTCCGGGAAAAAAAATCAAATAAAGCATTAGCATAAAAATATTTTAAAAACTCAAGTCCCCACTTCAAGCTGCATGTGAAAGAACGCCAAATCATGATAATCAGCATCTTCATAGCTCCTTAATTACAAGGATCTTGCTTCTTCGTTCTCCAAGTGAGCTCTGCAGTGGCTGTAAGCTTGGTGCACTAGTGGTCATCACTGCACTTTGCACAGGGGAAACATCACCACCCTGCCTTGCACAGTGGGAAACATAATTAAAGTTTGTTTAAGTTTATCTGTCCCTAAAGGAAGACACAAAGTCCCTGATGGATGACTCCATATCCCAAACCCCGTGAAATTAAATTAAGTATCAGTAAAGGTGTCGTTTTATCGCTTAAAATGTAGCACTGCAGCATGAATGACAAATACATGCCGTCCTCCCATGCTGGGAGGAGTGGCCAATACCTCAGAGGGCTGTGCAGCCCTCCAGAAAGACCTCAACAGGTTGGAGAGATGGGCAGAGAAGAACCTGCTGAAATTGAACGAGTGCAAGCACAGGTCCTGTAGCTGGAGAGGAACAATCCTGGGCACCAGCAGAGGCTGGTGCTGACCTGCTGGAAAACTGCTCTCTGGAGAGGGACATGTGTGCCCCAGTGGACAACAAGCTGTCCATGAGCCAGCAGTGTGGTCTTGTGGCCAAAAAGGCCAATGATGTCCTGGGGTGCATTAGGAAGAGCATTACCAGCAGGTCAGGGAGGTGATCCTGCCCATCTATTCAGCCCTGGTGAGGCACATTTGGGGTGCTGTGCCCAGTTCTGGGCTTCTCAGGACAAGAGAGACATGGAGCTCCTGGAGCAGGTCCAGTGGAGGGTGACAAAGATGATGAAGGGACAGGAGCATCACTCTGATGAGGAAAGGCTGAGGGAGCTGGGCCTGTCCAACCTCGAGAAGAGATGGCTGAGAGGGGACCTCAACAATGCCTGTCAGTGTCTGAAGGGAGGGTGGCAAGAGAATGGACCAGGCTCTGCTTGGTGGTGCCAAGCAATGGGACAAGAGGTGACAGGCAGGAACTGGTGCCCAGGAAGTTCCACTTGAACATGAGGAAGAACTGCTTTAATGTGCAGGTGACTGCACTGGAACAAATTGCCCAGAGAGGGTGTGGAATCTCTCTCAATGGAGTTATTCAAGAACCATCTGGAGGCAATCCTGTGCCGTGTGCTCTGGGATGGCCTTGCTTGAGCAGGGAGGCTGGACCAGAAGACCCACTGTAGTCCCTTCCAACCTGACCCATTCTGGGATTCTGTGATCCCTGGAAGAAAATAAAAGTGTGGAATTAAATGGTAAAAAGACAGAATTTGCCTGAGCTTTGCATATGTGTCTAAGACGGTCACCTGCCTTTCTTACCAGATAGTGTAACCTCTGCAATAAAGCAGTATGGCTGTGGTACAGACAACAGTCAAGGGCTTAGCTGTCAAATAAAACAAGTGACAATTTATGAAGCTGAAGTACACTGCCCCCTGTACTTCCAAACCCCTGCTCTGCCTGCTTATGCCCCTGGGAGGTGGGAATGTGCCATCTCAAACATAGCTGAGTGACCCACAATGTGTGTCCCAGGGCAAGGACAGGTGGCAGATGGCAGCAGATGAAGCTGCAGTAACTCCATCACGTTGGGATGCAGGTGAGCCCAAAGCAGTCAGGCAGACTGCCTCAGAACCATAGAATCATACAATATCCTGAGATAAAAGGGAACCATAAAGATCATCGAGTCCAACTCCTGGTCCTGCACAGGACAGCCCAGAGAAGGGGACCCCATGTGCCTGAGAGTGTTGGAAGGCTCTGTGGGAACAAGTCCTTCTCTCCCACCTTTGCCACGAGCATCCTGTGTGCTCTCACCTTGTCTATCCCTTCCCCTCACAGCTAAAAACACAGTGTGTACCACACCGCAATTGTTTTACAACAGTCCCTGCAGCATATGGACTGCATTAAAGCCCTATTCAGCCACCTCCTTGAGCCGTGTTTCCAGGTGCTCTTTGCAGCGTGCAGTTCATAAGAAGGCAGGCTTTTAGCCTCATTTTGTCTGTATTGCAAGTGGTAAAACTAAATACAGCTAAACGGATCACAAAGTAGTTGTTTTTGCAAAGAGAAAACTGTTTAAACCTCTGAGGCTGGAGCTGACAGCCAGGAGCTGGCTGGGGAAAGGCGGCTGCTCCCAGCTCCGTAACACCATAAATATAAGGCTGGATAATTTACAGCAAAATCAAAAGAGGGCAGAGGAGGGAACAGAGCCAATCCCTCCTGCGCTAACGACGCTATCACAGCTTCAGCTGGAAGAGGGCAGCATGTGTTTTATTTAATGGTTTATGCTGCTCCATCACTGAGGTCACATTTCTGAGAGCAGAACAAATCAGCGGCAAAAGCAGGGAACCTCTGCTGCAGCACCTGGGTCTGGCCTGGGAATTCAAAGTCTGAGTCTAGATCGAAACTCTTCTCAAGTGCCCAAGGACTTGCATTTCAAGATTTAGATTTTGTTCATTTCTATTTACGCTAAATAACCCCGCCAAAGAGAAAAAATAGCACACATCTATTAGCAGCTGGCCTCGGCTTCTTATGCTATTGTAAATGAGGTCAGCAGGACTCTGCAGAATATTATCATAAGGTTGCAATTAGCAATGAGAATTATGCTACACACATTTTACATTAAAGGAAACAGTTGCAGAAAAAGGCTCTTCAATTCAGACATCAAAGCATACAGTGCGTGTCAATTAACAATACAGCAAAATATAAACTTGAGATGCACAGACACACCAATAGTTCATTTTTTTACAAAAAAAGCTCTTGTTGAGAAGTTCAATCACACTTTATATTAATTTTCCATTTTTGAATATTGTATAAAAAGCCATACATTTATTATTAGCTTGAATACAGATATGATTTACAAGGGTATGAATGTGTCAGGAAAAACCATGAGTTATATATGGATAGGAATATGTCAAGTAAAGGTATTTTGTTGACTAAAACCCTCTTTCAAAGTAAATCTAGTGAGCCATTAAATTTTATAAAATACTTAACCATACCACTAGCCTGTCAGTTTATTCACCAGTTGTTCTTTTCCTACAAGCTATTTATATATGCTATTTCTGAGTGGAACCTTGCAGAATAAGGTGACTGGAACACTTCAGATTTTTGAGTTTATTGCTAACACCTGGATGCTGTACAGTCAGTGAGATCAGTTCATTAGATATAATTGGAAAAATGATTGGGTCCTCTCTTTGGAAATAATGACAACGAGGCTTCCATATTTAAATAAATTTATAGGGAAGTGCTGGCTGGCAAAAATATTGAGAATACAGGGGAGACTGAACTGAATATATTGTGGTCAGGTTAGTATTTTAGATCTTTGCCTTGTTTCATTTTTAATGTATTCATTTTGCATTTCTATAAAGCATCTTTCAACACAGAAGTACTGGGCTAAATTTAGCTCCAGTTAGTGGGAGCTCCTTACTGAGTAAGGGCTGTGAATTCATTTGACAACATCTGCATAAAGGGCTGTGGCAGCACAAAGCACCTTCCAGAGAGTCCCAAGGAGAGGCTTGGAACTCAGTGATATCCAATGGCAAATGCTTGCAGTCACTGCATCTGGATCAGCACATCCCAACAGCTCTGCTGCGGGGGGCCCTTCCCAGCCACAGCCAGCTTCAAGATGCTGATTTCCAGGCTGGAGCCTTGTGGAGGACAGCAGCACCGTTTTCCTCAGCCCTCAGTTGACACTGATGGTGTATTCTGTGTGTGTTACAGCATCCTGTTTTCCATACTCCCCCAATGGGGCAAATCATGGCTAGAAAATCTCATTGCAGGACCTCTGATATTGGAAGGGCCAGTAGTACTGTGGCAAGAGAAAAGCACCAAAGTAGAGCCTGTAACACAGGAAAAAGCATCCAAGGTGGTTCCACAGACTGAGAATGATCCTCAGACATGGTGCTGCAAGAGAAACGTCAGTGGTACAAGGGCAGTGTCAGTGGTGCAAGGGAAATGCCAGCTCAGCCATGGAGCCACGGTGATGGGACCTCTCTGACCCTCTTGTCCTGTGAGTCACATGCCAAAATCTGCTGGCTTTATGTCACAAGCATCCAAAGAGCTGGATCCAGCAGCCATCCCTCCATCCCTCCATCCTGCTGGTACACTGGACAAGGCTTGGTTGCTACTGGGCACACTGGTTAGCTCAGCTGGGGCCTGTGTATTTGTTTTGTCCCCCATGCTGGGGATTTTGCTAACCCAGCAGAGCATGGGCTGTAGGTCTGGAGAGGATCTGTGCTCCATGTGCTCGGCAGTAGCGTGTGGCTGCTGGTGGATCACCCACCCCTTGTGCAGAGTGCTGTGATCTGGTGCCCAGGTTTCACCCAGCTCTGCACAAGAACACCGTGTGCCTCTGCCATGCCCTGTGTCCCTCAGTGTCAGTGCACCCTGAGGGTGGGCTGACAGAGGTTCTTTCCTTTCTCACCCTCTGGCATGAGGACAGAAGCATGATTACCCATCACTTGCTCCTCTCCTCAAACTTAACTGTCCATGAGATGGTGGTTCAGCCAAGGGCATCAATAGATGCTTTGCACCTCATTCCTCAGACAGCCACGCCAGCAGTCTGGTATTTGGGGTACTCTGTGTAAGGCAGTTGACACTTCTGTACTGCTTTTGCTGCTATTTTTACCCTTTTATTTCACTACATCTCAAGAAAATCTGTGGCATCTTAGCCCATTTGCCTGCATTTATTGCAAGGATTTCAACATTCAATGAACCAGACCAAATCACTGATTTTAAATGCTTGGTCTACAGCATGGATAGAGTCTTGAAACAACTACAACCAACAGAAATTATGTGTGTTCATAAGTACAGCCTAGTTCTAGCACCATACCCCTTTCTGTCTCTGCGATTTCCCAGGAACTGAAGAAACTTTTTCAACAAGACACAGAATCCGTGCTTTTACAGCAGTGCTTTCTAGAGATTGGTCCTGAAGTCCCTGACACTCTAAGAAACAAGGCTCAGCAAGAGGCTTGAGAATACTGTGTCTGTTCTGTGGCTACAGAGCTCTTCCTTGTTTGTTTCAATGAAAACCCTTCCTTCATTTGCTCAGATTTCCTACGAGCTTAATCACAAGTTTGGAATAATTAAGATCAGGAAAAAGATTTGCAAAGTCCATCCCAAAATATTCTTCCCTTCTCTTAGGCAGCAATTTACTCTAATACAATGTATCAAAAATTGCATGATATGATGAATTCACACCAAACTTTGGTTGTTCCAATTGATCCAACAGTTTTCCCCAATTAACTTTTCCGTAATATAAAAATTAATCAAGTCATTTTACAGACTTGCAAGGTAAGCTTTTGAATTAATTAATCCAGATTTTTTACATTTCTGAGGTGGATTTATAGTGCTAAAAGAGTAGGTTTATATGCAGTGGTTTAAATAATCAGACTAAATTATTCACAGTGTATATATAAAGTTGCAAAATAGTCATCTTAATGAAAACACAAGTTTGAAGAACATTTAATGTTTATTTTCCTATTATTTGAGTAATTTTGAAAGACATTTTTCATGGGTATAGGGTGTCAAGTAAGAAATATTACAGTATTTTGCCTTGGGGGGGATTGTGTCCTTATCTTGCAACTTGCGAGAGGCCTGGGGTGAAATGTCCAAGCTGTTCTCGCTGTCACAGCCACATAATTCCACTCTGAAGTGTGTTAATATTCTCTCTGAGCTGTTCCTCTGAAACCCTCCCGTTACAAGTTGTCTTCAAATAACAGAGACAGCTTGAAGAACCCTCAAGCTTCAGGGCCATGCAATGTTCCTTCGGACATGTTGCAAAAGAGGACAAGAACAGAGAAGAAATTAAAGCCAACTGATGTGGTTAAACCGTGGAAATTCATGCGTCCGGAATTCCATGGATTTGCTTTAATCGGTCCCACGATCTGTTTAGTTAAGCTGTCGTAAATCCTGGTGTAAGCAATAGGAGGGATATGTAGTAAGGCTAAGACAAGGAAGACTTGTTTCCCTGGGCTCTTTCCACCGTCCAGGGAGACAGAAAAAGGTTTTTGCAGGAGAAGAACGGGGGCTGTGGATGCACTGAATTGATGTCCCGAAAATATGCTGAAAGAGCAATGTCTCTTCCTCCACTCTGTCCACGCCCTCCAGCTTGTTTTTATACTCACTGGGCTTTCCCACCAGCAAGATCAGCTTTCTAACACTGAAGAAAAGGATTCCCTGTTTTTCTGCTCTGTTAGTCTGCTGCCAGGCTGGTGGCTGAGCCGGCAATGGGGTGACCTGGCTTTCTCTAGTTAGGGTTCCCCCCACAAGGTGATGAGCAGTGCTTTGAGTCACTGAGCATCTTCACAGAACTCTGATTTACAGGGCATCACCATTATTCTGCAGTACATGTATGTACCTACTTCTATCTATATATCTATTTATCAATATGTATATATGCATGTTTGAATTCTAACTATAGAGACGCACCCCACCCCACCGCCATTTGCCTAAGAAGGGGTTACATAAATGTATAAAAAACTACATTGAGGAACAGTTTGTTTAAAAAGTGTTGCTATGGCTGCAGTGGTTTTTGTGTACAGTTACTTAAAATACGGGCTTGTGCAGGACAAAGTGACAGACAGTTTTGTATCTTTGTGCGGTCAGACTGCCACTGGTTCAGCTCGGCTTGCTGGTTATAACAAGGGACAGCATCTCTCTGATGTCCTGAGAGAGCAAGTCTGGAGCTCAGCACTCAGCTCTCTTCAGGCAGCTGTGACTGAAACAACCACTCTGAAGTTGTTTGTTTGCTTGAGAAAGGAGGTGGATGTGTGTCATTTCCTTGCCTAGACACATAAGCATCATTTTCCTTTCTCTTTTCTTTTCCTGTCTTGTTGGTTTGTTTGTGTTTTGTTTTGTTTTTTGATAAGACAGCAAATCACTAGGGATCTACAACACAAACTGCATCAGAAGGCCGAGGCTTCTGAGCATGAAAAGACTGAAGGAAGTGAGTTTTTTAATGGGTCTTCATCTGAAATCCTAAAAATTCCAAGAGACACCTGAAATGTCAAGGCACTTAAAATTGTCCCTGGATTACACAAGTGTAAAGCAGTCAGAGAGCCAATCAAACAAGTCATGAAATTTAACTAGTGAAGCATGGTAAGGAAATGTGGCACGGAGTGTGAGGCTGAAGGGACTGCAGCAGAACTGATTTCAAGGAAGAGTGAGTGAGTGTTTGGCAGACATGAAAGGAATACTTGTCCATGGGATAGTTAAGCCTTACCCATTCTGTGATTCTGTCTCTCGGCTTCCCCGGGAATCGACAGGCAAATATTGTGTGCAGCAAACAGATCCCAATCCCGTGAGGCCCTCTCTGGTATTTCAGATCAGTTCTGCCAAAAATGTCTGCCAAAAGTCAATTTGCAATTGTTTCCATAGCTGTGTCTTTATAATGGGGTCATTAATTATCCTCCATGTTGTTTATGAAACAATTCTAGTGATTTTCAGATTTGGCTTTTCCATGCTGGCATCCCTGCTCCAGAGATAATTCATGATCACCGTGTTGCCTCTGAGCTCCACCTGAGCAGCCTTGCCCAGGTGAGCTCTATGGAGATGCAGACCCTTCCCCCAGCAGTCACAGCAGGCCATGGCCTGAAGGTTTTGCTCCAGGAATTTCAGAGGTGAAACATGCCCAAGCTTCTAACTTAAGAGACAGGAATAGAGAGATCAGGAGGATTGCACTTCGCTGGTGAGGACTGAGACTGGTTTGGCTAGAAGGTACCTTTCTATCCACAAGAAAAATACTGTCTGCCATCAAAAACTTTATAACCTGAAATGCTGATTGCATTTTTGTGGGTGACAGTCTGTGCCCATGGCTGTGCCAGCATTGCTGTACCTGTTATTCACCATCAGGTGTAAAGACTAAAGAGAAATAAAGAAAATGCGTCAATCATTATCTGGGAGGAAGTGTAGCAGAAACAGAACATCTCCCAAGGGATCTTGGTACACTGAGGGGTAAACACAGCACATCCTTAAATAGATGTGTGAGTCTGTAGTCTGAGCTAAATGTTCATTCTCTGTGAGGAAATGGGACAAGGCCTGGATCTGAGCACTGCACAAGGTCATTCTCATAATTAAGCTGCTGGTGGATACCATGGCATAGTTTTCTGCCCATGTTCGGAGTTACCAGGGCCAACACTGCTCCTGCAGACCCCTTGGTCTAAGCCACCGCATCTTCAAAGAAAATGTCTCTCCCAGCTTCTGCCTGAAAGGTATTCGAGATACATGTTGTCAGAAACAGAGCAAGTACAAGTGTTAATATTAAGGTAATGCCTTCAGAGTCAGGAATACTGTAGTATAAACTCTGTTCCTGTTCATCTGCTCATGCAGATGGTTTTCAGATGTAGTGCACGAATAGTCCCAGAAAGAGGTTGAAAACCAGGTTGAAAGTCACTTAGACTGTCCCAATCCTTAGTGAGAGACTGATACTGGCTGTCCCCTGTCTTCAATGCTCAGAATATTCCTCATGAAAGAGTGCATACACTACCTTCCTCGGTGTGATGCTGTCTCACATATTTTGAAAGAAAAGAGTGGATTTTATTCCTTAGAAAAATGTCGTGAGGGGGCTGAGGGTTCTCTCTTGAGAAGGTGCAGAATAGGGATCCCAAATGGATAAAGGCCCAGGCTAACAGCCCTAGGAAGGCGCTTTATCACTGCATGTGGGTGAAGTTTATACAATTCTTTCTGCTCTTCCCCCAGCAATCTGGTGATCATGGACTGCACACAGAGGACCTGTTCCTTGTCTAAGGAGCCCAAGCACCCAGCACTGATGATGGATTTCTCTGTGAGCTGTGGGGGCACATTGCTGTGATAATGACATGCTTCCATCAGCTCCTGAGCTTGTAGTGCTGCAGGGATGCTGAAATGGCTGGCTGGATGTAGCCAACACTAACCACAGGTCTACATCCCAAACCAAAGTGTGTTGTGCAAACTTAGTAGGAAATTACATCATTTATTCATAAAGCACTGTATGAGCACATGGAGGAGTTGTTAGGCACAGATTGAGCAAACACATTTCTGTGGACTCATCTCTTCGGCCCATCAGTTCCTCTGTTGATTATTGAGATGCTAAATGCCCACTGGAACCAGCTGAGGTTCCTGAATATTGCCTTTGTTGCCCTGAAGCCAGGGTAGGCAGGACAGATGAGTGGGTCACAGAGCACTTGCCCTGTATATTTGTGTATGTTTGTGTTTCACATGTGCCTGAGAAACACAGACCATACTCTGGTTTATATTGCAATATTGCACCGCTTACAGTGATGTTACACTATTCCAAGCAGGTGGTATTTTGCAAAAACCAATAATCATGTTAATTAATAATGGCTAAAATCTTCACAGACTTTTCTTTCCAAAATTATCAATGTACTTGGCAAGGGTAGGAATAATTCATGCTCCTATATCATCATATTGGCTTTATTGGAAATGTTTATGTAGAAGAAGGAATAGGAACATTTGCCTATTTCCTACCAATGGCAGCAGAAAAGGTGAGTGAACCTTGTGTGGTTTCTCTTCAGAAAAGGCCTGGCATTCCTGGCTTGACTGGATGAAATATTGGCATTTTATTCTGTTCTTTGCTCTAACTTCTGTGAGACAAAGCTCCTGCTGGGTCTACATTTCAGTGCTTTTGATACTCTGCTGGATTACATTACAGATTTCACTAAGGGAGGTGGCTCAAGATCCCTATCTTCACATTTGGCAGTAATGAAACTGCTCCAGGATCTTCTACCAGTGTGTGACACTGTCTGCTTTCCTCTTACCAATCTGTATAACAGATCTTTTTTTTTTCACCTCTCTGGTATCACAACAGTTCTTAGAAGTTGGAATGTCAATGAAATAAGCAAGCTATGATTTATAAGTGAGATATTTGTGAAGGTGCAATACTGGCCACTTCTGCTGGATCCCAAAATCATCATTCAGGAGATCCTGAAATCTGGACCAGACAAAATTGTTTCTCATGCAAGTTTCAGAGAAAATGACTGGGCACAGCACACAAACCTACAAACACAGAAGAATGTGAAAAGGAGAAGTAGATGAGAAAACACAAAAACATTGAAAAATTCAGGTTGGAAGGGACCTCTGGTCCAGCTCTTCACTCAAAGCATGGCCAACTATACAGGTTGCTCTGGACCTTGTCTAGGTTTATACTGTCTTCCAGGATGGAGATTTCCCATCCTCTGGCTTTCCCAGCTCTTGTCAATCCTCCTAGTAATTTTCCATATTAGGTGGGCTTCTCACTCTCCTGCTTATGCCCATTGTGTTTTGTCCTACTGCTGTGCACCTCCAGGAAAAGTCTGACTGCATCTTCCAACACCCCACCACAAGGTAGCAGAAGAGAGCAAAAAAAGTACCCTCTGCTTTTGCCTTTTAAGGCTGAACAAGCCCAGTTCCCTCAGTCCCTCCCAGCACATCATGTTCTCCAGATCCCCACCCACCCTATCTGCTGAACCCCTTCCTCTCTCAGGCCTTTTTGAATCAATGATAGAGAAGTCCACTTGGACAGTGAGCCACTGTTCAAATTGTGCCCTACTAGAGAGAGAAACAACTGCACTGAGGTTATTGGGCCATTGGCAGAGATCTGTGGGCTCCAAAACGTTCCTCCAAAACCAGCAATTTTTAAAATGCAGCAGTCTCTGGATCCAAAGTGCTCATGAGTGTGGCTGCCAAAGTAGTTCTAAATTTCTGCTCATTGCAGTTATTGCTCCGGGAACATTGCTGGCATAACATTTTCTCCTGGAGTCTTTCTAGAGCACCTGCTTCATTCACTGTGTGTGCAGGCATCAGCCAGCACAGATGCTCAGGGAAAGAGCTGAAACCCCAAAGTTCACAGAGCTGACGCCCTTTATCAGAAAAGAGGCCACCCAAGTTCTTGTTTTAAGTGAGGAGGCAGGAAAAAGTCTTTGAAGAAGAAGCAGCTTCCTTAAAGTGTTTTAAAAAACCCTTTCCAGAGAGAATATTAAAAATGCATGGGTGGAGTGAGAGAGAAAGAATTCTTATTTATGTATAAAGTTACACATGGAGACAATGTCCAAAATCACTGAAAAAAAGAGTCTGTGTGTCTCTGTTTTCCTGAGTTATGACAGCATGTGTTTAGTATTATGGCTAGTCCATTATAGGAGCCAAAGTTAACATCTTCCAAAGCATAAGGGGTTTTGGGTTTTTTAAAGCTCAGTTGAATTCTAGCACTTCAAACCTACTTAAACAAAGCAAAATAAAAATCTCTGAAAACTCTTTATTTAGTTTTCTGTAGTTGAAACAATTATGCAATTGGGTAAGCAATCAAGTCAGTTCAAATGGATAAAATTCTGTATTACGGGGCAGAAAAAATTACATTTGAACCTGGAGAAAAAAGCAACGTAAGAAATGTAGGGGAGGTTTATTTCCCATTAAGAAAGGACAGCCACACAGGTCTAATCTAAAGGGGTCTTGCTGTAGCTTAAGGAAACAAACCTAAAGACTTCTTGGGATGATGCATCATGCACATCCCACAGCACAGAGCTACCACAGGATGGTTGGATGTGAGGAACTGGGGGCTGGAGAGGGGGGATCTTTGGAGGCTTTGCACAGTCCTTGCACCCCAGTGCACAACATTCCAGTCACTGAGGGTGCTCTCTGTGGGTTTTATGTGCTCAGTGTGTTGGAGTGAGCAGGCTCTGGCGGCAGCAAAGGGGAGATAGGAGCAGTTTGTGCCTCCTCATCCTGCCTTTTCAAGCAATTCATCCATCAGATCAGCAAGATGGTAAGGCACATAATGTGCTTCCCAAATGGTTTAAGTCACTTGTCTTTAACTCAAACTTCTTTTTGTTTGTCGAATAAGAGCTTTCACTTTTAACAAGATCTCTTCAGACCAAGCTGCTGGGAGCTGTGACCGTGGACATTTTGTTAGGGACTTTCTGTGGACCTGCTGGTATGAACAACATAAAAAGGAAGGTAGCAGAGCTGTTGTGTTAAGGAGTATTCTTTGCGTAGGAAAGGGCATAAAGCTAAAAGGGATGATACTTTCCAAAAAATCAGTTCTCCCACATCCTCTCCCTGCTGACGGGTCTGAGCTGGCTGCTAGTGGCAGGTCCCTGCTGTGCTGCTGTGCTGTCAGGAGCTGCATGTGAGACACTGGGGGAGCAGCAGGCCATGGGCAGGACAGGTTCAGTCTCCCTGGTTGGTTCTGCCAGGACCAGATTTTCTGCCATGGTCTTCAGTTCAGGACTAACCGATTGGGATTCTCTTTTCAGGTATTAATTGCCTAAGAAGATACAGTACTTCTACGTATTGTTGACACGGGGTGTTTCTTTAATGATTTTCTTCTCTCAGGGCCTTAAAGACAAGGGTCGGGACTCAGTGCAGCACTTCACAATGCCTAGAGAAAGGGACCACTGAAAGTAAGACCTTTGATCCCTTCCAGGAGTCAGCTCTGGCAGGACAAGGAAAGCACAAAACTGGTGGAGTTTCTCACCTCATTCCTCCCTCATCCAAGGACAGTTAATTCCATATGGTTTAAAGCAGGGAAATTGAACAAGAAGCAAAAAGGCCCCTTAATTAAAACCTGAGGGATTCATCACAGACTCAGTGCCATCCAGTGTCAGCCAGAGTTCCCATCCATCCATCCAAGCTTAATTTCCTGCAATTTGTTTCATCTCACCAAAACAGTGAATAACAAATCACCTTCTCGGATAACACAGAGATAGCCATATTTCCACAATACAGCAATTGGAAACAAAATGTTATTGAGAACTCCTTGGGTAAAGAGAAACTCAAGTAAAGAGAAACCCAGAGAAGATGAATTCTGGTGGTTTCTTACATGAGCAGCACAGTTCAGTTTTTTAATCCAGCAGAATGAGCAAAACACTGAACTGTTAACTTGATTGATACTGGCATTGTCCAGGCTGCCAAGTATTTAGCAGCTGATAGCTAGTTTGTACAGCTTCTTTCATCTGACTGATCCAATATCTTTTCCAGAGTTTAAGGGGGAAACATGGCCAGATCCAATTCTGTAATATTTTCAGAGAACTGACAGAAGAGACAAGCCCAGTAAAACATGGACACATCCTTTTTCCTCACATAAGGCCAGGAGAACGCAAAACACAGGAAAAACCATGAATTTTCAATGTTTTAGAGCTGGATGAGTCTGGTAATCTCCATCCAGTGAACCAAGGGAAAGAGAGGAGAACATGTTTTACTATAGATCATCACTGCAATGGCACAGACTTCTGTGAAAGAAGAGCCAACTCACTGGAGTATTTGCTTGGTTCTCAGCTTTGGCCCCTGAGTTTTATTTGTTTACACCTTCCTTGCCATTACAGTCTCTCCACCTCACTCTCTAAGTAAAATTCAGAAAGAAAATATTTTTTACAGCTGAAGGCCTGTCTGCTCTGCAGGAATGTTTGTGTTTGTACAATAGGAGAGACTTTCTCTCTTTGGTGGTTATAATATTATTAACCCTGCACGTACCTGGCCACCATTCCCTAGCGTTGCATACTCAAACTTTGCAGTGGGAACTTAGATACACTTAGATGAAGTTCCTTTAGGAGAATAAAAGTAGCAGTTGTGTAATTCTCACTGTTTCTCAAGCCCAGTGGCAAATCCCCCCATTCCACATGCAGTCACGAAAACTTGAGATATAAAAGCCTTACAAGATCTTGCAGATTTGATTAAGCAGATTAAATTGACATGGAGATGAAATTTGCAGTGATCTTCCTGAGAGGCTGAGCAGTGGATGGGAACAAGAACCTCCTTACTAATCTGATGACTTGACCTCCTCTGTGTTTTACAGCCAGCAGGCAGAGATGCTGGAGGAAAACCAAGCCATCCAAAACTGTTGAGAGGGTCCTGTGAGTGCTCTTCAACACTAAGCATCAACCTGTATTGAGGTAGCCTATTATAAATCACTTATTTATGTGCCAAAACAGCTTTTCCTTTCTCCACTCACTTCTTTGAAGAACACAAAGCTGCAAAACTAGCTGGACCCTTGCCCTTGGTTGAGCACTATGCCCTTCCCCTTCACAGTAAAACCCTGAGTATGTGACAAAACCAGCGCTCCTCGTTATGACTGTGCTCCCCACAACCCATCAAAGCCTGGAAAGCAAAGCAGATGAGCAGTGGATTTATTCCCTATAAGGGGCACGCACACATCCCACACCCACAGCAAGCCCCTCACAGCAACCTTCCCCATAGGCGTCATCAATACAACCACAATTTCTTTCACAAATAAGCTTGTGTTGCTAAATATAAATGCCTGCTAGGTCAAAAAGTCCATCTAGCATGGTCTTCTCTCTGACAGAGACAAGAAGCAGGTTCCTAAGGGAAGAGGTAGGAAACACAGCATGTACTGAGTTACCTATTCCCTGTTTATGCCATTCCAGCCAAGATCCCTGCAACCAGTGCTTCAGGGAATGTGAATTATAGGGAACATCTGAATTATCTTACTCAGTAGTGAAAGGAATGAGAAGGGAGTGTCTTTACAAACAAACTGTGAGTCTGCTGTTAAGGTAAGACCAATACTGAGAAACAATAGGAAGATTTCTATAGGAATTCCCCTGATTGACTTGCCCCAGACTGTGTTACAAGAACAAGGACATAAGAAAAAGAAAAAAGCGGGGAATGTATATTATGGGGGTCTGCATTAGGTGTTCTGGAAAGTCTGTACCTCTCGAGTGCCTCAGCCAATGGGGAAAGAGAGAGGGAACTTTCAGCAGGGAAGTTAGGATAAAAAGAGGCTGCGTTCTCTAGCAATTTGAGAGACCCCATGGGAAATGCCCATGACCTCTCCCTTTATTCATGAATAAAGTTACAGGACTCCTCTGTCTCCTTTTTGGACATAAACCTCTGGTGTTTGTGGAGTAATTTTCTTGACAATAGCTCTCAATGGACTTCTTCTCCCTGAGTTTGTCAAAATCTGTGCAGGCTTTTGTCCTCCACAGCATCCTGCAGCAATGAGTCACGATTCAGGTATGCATTGTGAGAATAAGTACTTCCCCTTGTTTATTTTAAAATAAATCTGCCACTTGCTCTTTTCACTGGACACCCTTCAGTTCTCATGTATGACAAATAATATCCTGTTGTTCCTCAGTCACCTTCTCTTTGTGACTGCAAACCCTTCTTTATTTTCCCCTCTTTAATCAATCCTTCCATTCTTCTTATTTATTATTATTCAGTACCCCGACACCAGGAAGCCAAAAAGGCCAGTGTCCTCAAATGCAATCCAATATTTGCTGCCTGAACCAATAATGATCCTTATGAAGTGGATCAATCACTTTATGCCCCAAAGGCAAAAGTATCCATGAAAAGATGAAAAAAATCCCCAGGTGTACCACTTTAGGATGGTGAAACCTGCAGAAAGACACCCCTCATCTACTTCTAAATGCACCAATTCTTGTAGCCACTCCATTTTGTTACAATAGTTTAACCACAGCGAAACTGAGCTCAACAGAGTGAATCGTTTGAACATTGGGGACAGGACGGTGTCTCCTTGCTGAAAAAACCCAAACCCTTTGATTTTGTTTTGTACAATAATGTATCCTTGGACATGTTAGTCCAAAGTACAGCTCAACAGCATTCAAAAGAGATAACTGATGCCCAGTTCTCACCAACATGAGTCTGCTTGTATTTGAGTCACATAAATATAAAATGTTGGATGTTTGAAGCGTGGAAATGCTATTTGAAACCACACATGCCCTTGGGTGGTAACTGGAGCATCCTTTGGCTTGAGGGTTTGCTGAAAGAATGGAATGAACCTCAGGCAGCATCTGAAATGATTTTGGGCTGTATAAAATCAGCTAATTGTCCAACATAGGGTGAGGATTTTGTATTAGAACAGGCAAATGCTTACCATGTTTATTGGTATCTTGTGACCACTTAATAAACTGGGACACTCTTCTTTCAAAACAGTTTGACAATGAAATCTGAAATGAGTGTGAGACACAGGACTGACCCCCATAGGACTGATGTAAAGTAAGGTTATACCAAAGGAATGTGGTAGATGTGCAAAAAAATCTCTGCCCACTATGTGCCCAATGAGGCAGCTATTTTAACAAAACGGTGGGTTTGCACATTGATTAATATTACAGTCAGGCAGATGAAAGAATATGTGTAAAATATGAAAATATTAAATTGTTATAAATAGTGGTAGCTGTAGATGAGCCCTTAAATGGTGTCAGAAGTCAGGAAGTGTAAAATAATCTCCTAACCCTAATGGCCAGGGACCGACAGACTCCAGGCTTGAAGTTTGGTAAAGGAATCTTTATGATCTCTCCATAAGTGATGGACTGAGGTTACTTTTCAGCAGCCAGGTCACAGCAGTGAGATAAGGAAATCCAAGGGAATCTGTTCCTCGTCATGGGTATGTCTCACTGGACCAAAGCGTTGCTACTCGTAATGTACACCAGCACAAAGGTGAGCTGAAGGAGTTCACTGCTTCATGAGTGGTTCTGTAAAGAAAGCGCGATGTGTTTCACCCGCTATGCCAACACTGAGCTTTTCTTATGCCAGTGTGGGGATTCTCCATGGGGGAACATTTGATACAGGGTTGGAAGGGAACTGTGGTGCCCAAACACGTCTTGCGCTCCAAACAACACTGGCTGTAAGGCTGAAGTGCCACTGACTGACCTACAGCTATGAGAAATCTGTGAGGGACCTACACCTCTTTAGCAATGGAGAAAGATGCCGTATTGGTGTTCTGCTTGCCACAGAGAGATGCCTTAATTCACTGCCCTGGAAAACTGCTGCCATCGGGGGTTCGGTTTTTTGTTTGTTTTTTTTCTCCCCTCTACCTTCTTTGGTGGAGAAAGCAATTCTTCTTCTTTCTGAGTTTGGAAGTTTCTGGCCTTTGACCCCCATCTGCACATGGAACAGTTCAGGGTCAGCTCCTGGGTGAGGAAGGGGTCAAAGCAAGGGATACCAGAAGGATGGCTCTGGAGAGCATCATTGGCAATATTTTTGAAGGACACTGAAGATTGCTGCTGCTATGTCTATTGTGGAGCCCTGGCAGCCAATGCAGACGAGCTCTCCTGCTACAACCAAGGGGTTGGCAGGGAGCTGCCAGATAACTGCTCTACACCTGCCAGCTCTTGTTCTTTCAGAGAAGAAAAAGGTGCCTTTCTCTTAATCCCTTCTTTCCATTCTCCTTGTCTGTGTCTCCGAATTCACCGTGCTGGAGGGTGTACTTAGTTTGGTGGGGGTAGAGCTAATTTTCTCTATGGTATCTTGTATGCTTATGTTCAATCCTGCTTGCCAAGGCTGAGACATGAGAGAGGGAAAACCTGCAGTTCCTCCCCCAGACCCCTTCCAGAGCCTCTGGGAGGTCCTGACATCTCCATCTTGCTGCTGGATGAAGCTCCTGCTGTGGGGTGGGATAAAGCAACCCACGCCTCCAACTCATTGGGATTGAGAGCAGCCATGCATGGAGAAGGCTTGGAGAGGTTAATTTTTAAGTTTTCTCTGGGACCTCCACTGCTCTCCCCTAAATAAGGCAAGTGCTGGCTGAGAGCCCTGCTCTACCTGGGAGCTGAGACCTCGTGTGAAATGGGATGGGAAAGCTTCCATCAGGCTAGGAGTGTTTTCTTTGCTTATGAAAGGCACTGATCTGTGCTGTTGTGGTGGTGATGGTGCTTTGTCAACTGGCCCCAAAGGGCACAGGCTGATGTTCAGCTGAAGAGCCGCTCTACAAGGTTTTTGACCCCCACAATCACACAGTGGCAGGGAGGGGTGGCAGGGTAATGACCAAGCAGAGGCCCTCCCGGAGGGATGTTTTTCCTTGTTTCCTTGTCACACTCGATCAGCATCTCCCCAAGGAAGCAGGGGCTCCCCTTGTGCTCCCTCATGGAGGCAGCTATACCCAACCACCACAGAATTGCACTGGCCAGGACTTAGGTGCATCCTGAGTGCTCTGGATATTATCAGTAGTGCTGCCTGAATGTTTGCTGTAGTTGCAGCTATGGCTGACAGCTTCACGGGGGTGTTCCTCAGAGATGCAGCAGCGGCAGGATTAAGCATTAGGATTTTGAACACATCCATAGGTAAGTGGCAGTGGCAAGGGAGGGGGGGGAGGGTTGCAGAGCTCTCTGCTGGGGCTGAGGCCTCGGGGAGGACACCAGAGTGTGGATGTGCCAGAGGGATTTGGTACACCTCCTCACAGAGCACCAGCATCCAGGCCAGGGAGAAGGAGGTTGCTCCACCTCCAGCCAGGTCTGTGCAGACAAGCTGGCCCCACAGATAGCCCCAGCTCTACTCTCACAAACTGTGGTGCCTTCCCACAAGATCAGAATCAATCCCTGCAGACTTAGACTGTCATCTTTTTTGCTTGCTTACCTTTTCCCTCTATATCCCACAGTCAGTGCAGGCAAACATGCTTTTTCTGGTATGGCCATGCCCGTGTGCATCTGACTAAGCTGACACAGTTCCAGCCTGAGCTTTTGGCATTCTAATGGCTTCAGGTTTAATCATAAAGCACTGCTATAAATAATGGATTGTGAGAGACAACGTCTTCCAGTAAATCCCGCTGTGTCTGCTTGTGTTTGGATCACTGCATTATGCTAAAGTCAGCTGCTCAGGAGCTATTGATGTGGGGATGCACGGAGTGGATGAGGGAGGGAGGGAGGGAGGGAGGGAGACAGGCATTCATCTCTTTGTTGGGGGATGATTAAGGGGCAGTGCTGGGGTGACAAGTTTGATCCTCAGAGTGGCCTGACTCTGCTCTGGGATAAACCATGGGCAAAACCAAGCCCAGCAGGAGCTGGATAAGACAGCTGTGTGATTGATTTGCAGTGTAACGGGGATTTAAATTGTTGATTGACTCACCTGGGATCTTTGGCAAAGGGGTCATTTGACTGCCAGATGAAGGACTGATCAGCAGCCAGAGAAGCAGGAAAATAGCAAGGAACTTCAGTCGTGGATCAAAGGATATCCCCTTCCGCTTTTACAGTGTAGTCATAGGGATTTCAGGTGGGATCTGCTAAACTCACAGTGAAAATGTTTGTATTGCTTGTACAGCTGAACACACCACTCCTCAGCACCAGGGTACACAGGATCAGCAGCTGAAGCTTGTCATTGCTGAGAAATTTCTTACATTAAACCATCTTCTCTCTGAATGCAATATCATGATTAGATAAGACCTGAATTGAATTAAACATAATTCAGAAAATATAGATGGGACTTACACGGCCTCTTTTGAGGAAAACCCCTGAGTTTTGAAGAATTTATTCTCAAAACTCCTGTGCAAAGTATATATCCTACTGGGAGCTGAAACACGAGGAGCTCAGCTTTGCAAGACCTGTGTGATGGTGGTGACAAAGTGTGAACCCATGTGTGTGACAGACACTGTGCAGGGACCCTGAAAGAGCCCAGGCTGTGCAGGCTGTAGGATTGGAAGCTGTATAGCCGGGCTGTAGCAGTGCTGCTCCCAAGGGGAACATCTTCTCGGTAAGTTGGGCTGTGCAGCCCTGGTGAAGGAACTGCCTGTCCTGGGGCTCCTTGCTCCTCTCTCAGTGCTGTATGTGCCATGCTGTACCACCCTGCCAGCCTGCCTGGCTCCCTCACATCACACTGCACACAAATGCTCTGAATCTCATCTCCGAAATTGCTTGGGGCAGGTTCCCACCTCCAAAGGTTTGCTTTTACAACACCCCTGCACAGCTAGCCATGGATAATTAATGCCAGCAGACACAAAGGACTTTACAAGCCTACCCAGAAATGGATGGATTGGGAACTCCTGCTGCTCACTAACCTGTTTCAATGACAGTAAGTGACTCTAATGAAATACTGTTCTGTGAACAATCGCATGCTGGCTCTGGACGGATTCATCACAATTCCCGGGCTCTCTGTGCCCTGCATGGCTGAGGGCAGCATCACCCCCACCAAGCACACATCCTTGCCTCTGGCTGGAGGCCCAGTTCACACACCCTTTGTTCCTGGACGTGCACCCTGGAGCAGGCCATCGTGCTGCTCAGCCATTGCACTGAGGGGTCATGTCCAGACTGGAGCTGGAGCCATGGGTAATGCTCCAGCCATGCAGGGCAAAGAATGTCTTGTGTTTCCAAATATCCCACATCTCACCTCCTTGAGTTTGACTCGGCCCACACCCAGGAACATTATGTGTTATAGGAATCTGGATGGCAAATTATAGTAAGAACCTGAAGAATTGTCAGGGAGCAGTGCTTTTGAAATAAGAGATTACTTTTCAAATAGCACAAGAACCATGGTTGTTTATTTGCTTGCTCAGCCTTTTCATTTTGCAAGCAAAAACTTTATTCCATTTTGATGTAGGATGAAACATTTCCTGCTGTTTCAAGACCATTCACATTTTTCAATTGTTTAGATTTTGTGTGGCTGTTCCTCCTTCTCTGCTTTTCCATCCTGAGTCCTCCAATCTGGCAATGATGGAACTTGGAGAAGAAGAAAATAAATAAAGAAAACCACTCCTTTTTTAAAAAAATATTTTGTTAAAACACGGTTTTACTGGAGATTGAAAAAATTGCTGGGGGAGTGCTGGGCAGGAAGAGAAACGTAAGTTGTTATAATCAACTTCTGACTAGGACTGTTCCCATTTCCTCCAGCTTCCAGTTCCAAAGCCTTGCTGAGCTGGCAGTCCCCATGCCTGCTGAGGGCTGCTGCAGTGTCCCACACTTCTGCCTGCAGCATCTCGGCCTCCAGCCAAGACTGGGAGTGCTGCAGAACCCAGCACTTCACCTTTCAAAGGTTCTCTTCTTGTCTTGGAGACACACCCTGCACATATTCTCTACTTAAGGCAAGTTCTTGGCCTGGCCCTGAAATATTGAGTGGTTATGGCAGAGGAGGAGACTGTGATGGGTGATCAATTAAAGATGGTAAACATGCTGTCAATGACTGTTCCAGGAAATGCAATTTTTTTTGAGTCATTTTTATGTGAGAAAATGAGGAGGATAATTAGAAAAGCTAACAAGTGTATTCACTTGGAATGAATAACATTTCACTGAGATACACAGGCTTCCCATTAGCTAGCAATGGAACAGAGACATCTTGGAACCTAAACATTAGAAATGGATGAAGAATAACAGATGCAGTTGATGTAACTACTGCTGAAAATCAGATTTTTTACGACATTATTCACCTGTTAGACTGTTCATGAGGGGCACTCCTGTTTGGGATGGCATTTTATTCTCAGGTGAAACTATTCTGGGCTCGGAGACACTGGAACCTCAGCTGGTTCAAATCAGCAATATTCACATCTCCACCCAAAGCCAAGGGAGTTCAGGTATTTACACCTGTAGAGTCTTCCTTGGGAGATTTGTGGAATGATATTAGGGAGGGCAGAGAGCTGAGAAAGGGCTGTGTAAGAGGAAAGAGTTTCTGACCTTCTGTCCTGACCCTGAAAGTCGTAGTAATTGTAGTTTGGGAAAACCATTAGTATTAGTTTTGTTTCTCACTATCTTTTTTTTTTTTTCCTTTCCTTTTCCCCAGCACCAAGCAACGAAGGGTCCTCAATGGGCCTCTGAGCCTCCTGGAACATCCAGGGTTGCCTGCAGTTTTCCTCATCCAGTTCCATGAGACTCAGACCTTTCCTTAGGGCACAGCCCACCTCTTGGATGCACTGCCTTGCCAGTCCTCCAGCTACTGGAAAACAGGGTGTCATCACTGCTGTTAACAGTGAGCCTGGGCTGGATGCTCACTGGAAGCATCCAACAGCAATGATGGGACTGGGACAGCACAGCCAGCAGTTCACTTGGTCCCAGTGGCGAGGACCACAGGCTCCCCAGAGCCCACCAGCTCAGGGTTGCCTGCAAGTTGCCCCAGAGCTGCATCCTACAGAATTTTGTAGGCTGCTCATTTGTGTATTTCTGTGTGCTAAGTAAGTTGAGGAGTTTGTTAGTAATTGCTGCAGTGAAAGAAAGTCAGAAATCATGTGATGTAGTGTTCAGACAAATTAAATTATCTAATATTATCACAGGGAGATTTTCTGTTCTGATTACCCCTGAACACTCTTGCTCTTATCCTGTCACTCTGGATCCTCTCTCTGGATTCTTCTCTTGCCTCTAGGCCATATTTTCTTTTCAGTCCCTCACTTCCTCATGTGTACCCAAGTGTGCTGCCTGTGTCCTTCACCCTGACCTTGCTTTGTGCCATCTTCCATACCTGTCCTTCCACCAGGAGGATCATCTCCAAGGTGTGCTGGTAGCTCTTCCATTAATCCATTAATACAGACCCATGTGCCATTCCTCCCTCTTGCTGGTCTGTGCTGTGTTTCTCCCATACGTTTTCCCCTCTGCTTCCTTTCTCAAGGGTTTTTCCAACATAAACAATTTAATGATTCTATGATTCCTGCGCCCTTGGATGAGGTGAATGCACAAGCCAACCTCTTTGAACTTTTCATCAAAATTAAGCAACAACTGAGCTCCAGGGAGGGGGAAGTTCTGGATATCTGTGGTGAGACTCAAGGTGCCCATGGGCAGGAGTGCAGGAATAGCTGAGGGAGCTGCAGAGAAGTTCCTGATCAGAGTGGGGCTATGAGTGGAGTAGCAGGGGGTCATTCTGCACAAGGTCTTGTCTGCATAGTTTGCTTTCACTCATCCTCCCACTTCCAGGCACTTTAGCTATGAGGCAGCTGTGATAATTTCCTATTCTATTCATGCTGCCACACTTATAACTTTTATACACTCCACCTGGATCAGAGCCTGCTGTCTGCTGGACATGACCCATCCATTGCACATACTCAGAAATACTAAAGGAAGGTAATAACAACAGAAATGTCTTTTTCTTCAGTGGATCTGGGAGTGCTCCATGAAAGATGCCAGGGCAACATCCCTTGCACGAAGGGGAAGCTGGAACTGTTAAGGGTCTTGTCCAAAGACACCCAGCAAGCCAGGATTCCAATCCAGGGATCCTGCACTACCGTGCACTGCTCTGTGTTGTAGGTCTTTAAACAAAATTGCATGAAACACCTTTTCCTCAATCCTCACCTTCCCAGAGCAACAAAAATTACTTTGAAGTCCCAGGTCACATTTCACACATTGCCTGCTGAGAGTCTGCAGCCACCCTCCCCTCTGGCCTGGAACCAGGAGGATCGTTCAAAATAGCAGAGAGACTGTTGCATGGACAAAAGCCTCTGGCACAGACACATGAGGGTTATTGCAGTTTCAAAAGCCCATATGTGAGTTCTGCTGGCACAATCTGGGCAGGAAATTTTACAAACATGCCAACTTCTCTTTGTAACTTCATCTCTCCTGACAGTGTATGTATGACTCATTCAGACATATCTTTACTCCATACTTTTCCCATTCCTTTTTAATTTATTTGAGCTATGTTCTCTCTTCTTTCTTTCAGAGAATGCCCTGTCATCTCACCAGTAGACATGAAAAAAAAAGTGATTTGTTTTTTAAGAGTAAAGGGGAAAAAAAGTAGTATTTCATTATTTTCTTTTGGTAAGTATTATGATGACAGAAATCATCAATAACAACCTTCAAGTCAGGGATCACAAAACCAATTAGGTTGGAAAAACTGCCACAGTCAAGCTCTTTACCTCTTTTTTATTTCTTTTATTTTAATATATATTTTTTCAGTTATTCATTACAATCCCTTCTTTATAGCTTCCTTTTCCTTATAAACACATCTCTGTTTTATACCTTTTGGGTCACACTGCGGTTTAGGCATATATTTCTGTTTTCTTAGGGTCTGAAACTGTACAGACTAATACTGGCTGTGGAGTATGTACAGCTAGGGACTTATTAGCAGAAAATTAAGCGAGGATTAATTCCTCACCCACACATTTCTTGCAGCAATCCAGATCTGCTTATCTCTTCGGAATGATGACCTGGCAAAAACACGCGGTGAGCTCTCGCTGTATAGGGCTGTAGGCCTGAGCAGCAGCTGCAGCAAAAGGGCCAGGAAAGATCTCAGAAATGCCCCAGCAGCAGATGGCTCCCAAGTGGGACATTGGTTTGGACAAGGGAAACCTCAAGAAATCTCACCAGGGAGAGTCACTTCAGAGGTATTTTTTAACAGCTAGAGAGGTGACTAAAGGTGTCTAAGCCTTCCATGACAACATCTTGTCTGACTGATTGCCAGAGACAGAAAGTTTTGCCATAATAATAATTAGCATGTATTGCCCAATGTCTTTTTTTTTTTTTTTTTTTTTTAATTTTTTTTTTTTTTTCCTTCTTTGGAGGTGGATATTGTCTAGGATTTTGCAGTGAAGAAGCAGGGTTTGGAAAAATGAGTTACAGGTCCCAAATACCCAGCTTAGCCCATGCTGTCAGAAAGATACCAGAGCATCTGACCAGCCCTGGGCATGGACCTGGGCCCAGACGACTGAGGTGCAGTACCTGGTGCTAACCTTTTGCTTTCTTCTGGCCAAGCCAGATCCTGACTCAGTTTCCCCATTTGTAAAGCAGTACTAATTATATGTTTACTCCCTTTGTGAAATACTTTGAAGCCTACTCATAGTATATGTTACCTACAGGGTTGGTAATGGCTATTATAATGAAATTAAAATCAAATTATATATATATATATCTATAATTCACATATACATCATAATTAAATTATAATTGAAACTGGTATTAATTTTTTTTTAATGATTTGAGACAACATACACAACAGTTTCAAATAAGCCAGACGATCGCCCAGTTGGTTCAGTATAGAGCAAAAATGCCATTAATTTCAAGCTGGAGTTTTAGTGTAAGCAAACCACCAAAGAAAACCCTAAATTAAAGAAAAACTATCAAGGGATTCCAGGGTTGTTGGCACTTTACTGAGCTTTTAAGCTATTTAAGCAGAAGTGCTTTTCAACATTGTTTTGATAAACACATAAGGGGAGAAGTAACAGAGTTCAGTTCTCTGCACCTAAACCGGAGATCCCGATCTGGTGTTGTCCATTTTATGTCTGGTTTTCTTCTACTTAAGCTCAGCATTCCTAATTCATAATTCAGACAGATGTGTTCATATTTTGTGAAACTGGCAAAAGGTTTGATTCTTCCTTAATTTAAGTGGCTGTTGGCTGCCAGTCAGAGGGAACTTTACTCCTTCGGACTGGTTTGCAATATAAGACTATTTCAAGCTTTGCATTAATTTGAAGCTCTTTCCTAAAACTCTAACTTCCAGTAGTTGTTAAATTTAATTAGAAAAAGCTGAACTGACATGTAAGACAGGTTGATTTATTTGTGACTCAAGTTCTCTGGGAACATGATCTCCAAAAAAAAAAAAAAAAAGAAAAACATTAATATAATGAAGCAATGTCAGATACAGGACACAGTTCTCTAGCTGAAGATGGAGTGAATTGCATTTCCAATTTACCAACACATCAGTCACCTCTGTTTCAGAGGCTCTGTGACATTGAATGAGTTTTTCTTCTTAATAGGGCACTGGACGTATTACAAAAACTAGGATTAGAGCCAGAAAGGCATTTATCTGCTTACTGCCTAATTTCCATTAATTTCAGTTAAGAGTGAGGTGCAATAATACCATTATGGGGTCTGTTTGCATTGAGCTGTGATGGCATTATTTGTTAGAGAAACAAAATGCAACCTTTGCTTAAAAAGTTCAACTTTTCTTTTTTTTTTTTTTTTTTCTTTTTTTTGCATTGCTCTGGCAAATTCACCAAATCCCACCCTCAAGTGGGCACCTTCCCTTCAGACCCCTCCCCAGCAAGCCTGTGAAGGCCCACAGTCAGTACCAACAGATTGTGGGACTCCCACTTTGCAGTCACCACGTAAACGTCCCCTCAGCAGTGGTTTCTAAACCTAGACCACACCACAACACTCCTCCAGCTTTGCAAGCCTGGGATTTGTGCAGAAATTGGGCACAGTGAACAGAGGAGGATGACCATGCTGTGGTCTCACTCTGAAATTGAAAGTCTGTAGTTTGTACCGTGGACCACCCAGACCCCAGGGCTGAGCCCTTCCCACCTGTTGGGTGTCACCTAAAGGACCTGGGTGGCAGGGGCAGTGCACAAAAAGGCTTCTCCAAGAGCAGGCAGAGAGCTCATCTGGACTTGGCTGCAGCTCTCAGGAGCTATTTGGAAAACACTTGGCATGTTTAGAGAGATGCCCTCAGCTCACCTGCCTTCTAATGCCTCTCATTTTGCATACAAGAGCTGCTGTGAAATCACACCAGTTTTGAACTCTCAATGAAGACAACACAGTTCCCACACGCACAGCCAGAAGGTTGCTGTTCCTTCAGGAGAAGCTCTTGACGTGTTTGCCTCTTTGTGCTGAGACAGCGATCCACATTGCTCTTCTCTATGTGATTAAATAAATTACTGTTCTGTGGAAACTGCGCCTGGTGCACACTTCCTGCTCAGTATCTGGGGGAAAACTAGGGCTGATTTGGGTTATCTGCTGCAAGGAGATAAAGTGCTCCCTGTACTTGTTGCATAGACATGAAACCTTAGCTCCCACCTGTATTTTATTTCTACTGTGTTGTTGTTCAAGGTGTGTTAGAGTGCCAGATGGCAGCTGGAAATCTGCTTTGGTGGATGCTGCAGAGAACACAGGGTCTGCCACCCAGCCCCAATGTATCTAAAGAAAAAAGAAAGTCATTAGGAGAAGGGCAGGATTTCACAGGCTGGCCTTGAGGCTGAGCTGGAGAACTGCAGGGTCCTTGGCAGATACTGACCTAACTCAGTCGGAATTAGGTACCTGTGGAATGAGGTTTAGTCTGGAGGAAGCCTCATCTGAGCAACTTGCTGAAGATCACACCGGGAACCTGGGGTACAGTTATGAACCGAAAGAAAATGCCAAATTTTTGGTCAGTGCCTGGACCACAAGGAAATTATCTGACAGTGCTCTTTATTGTGCTTTTAGAACAATTTCACAGGTGCCCAAGAAAGAGGCAGAGGGCTTGGTCTGGCAACTTTGCTCTGTGAGAATTTACCCTTTACGAATCTATAGGTTCCTTCTTTCTCATATCCCCGAGAGTATCTTGGCAGCCATTAAGCCTGAGTGAGTGCTTTCAAACTGTCATTTCTAGAAATATAGGCAATGATTTTTGCCTTGAGTTGCTTTTTGCCAGCAACAGGTGTTGTTGGAGAATTTTGCAATGGCTCAGGTGGGAACAACTTCAATGGGGGAGAAGGCAAGGAGCTTCCTGGGAGATCTGAAGAGCCTCTGGGTTGAGAGAGGAGTTTTTGAAGAAGCAGAGAAGATTTTCTCTATAGAGAAAGAGTGTGAGCAGGCAGGAGCCATACTGGAGCAAGAGATGGTGGGTAACAACAATTGATAAACATGCTTTGTTCTGTTGAAACCTGGTTTACTTCGCTGAAACTCATTCAGTAGGAAACATCACTTTGGATGTGAGTTTCACATTCTCAGCTCCAAGTGAGCCCTTCACAGTGCCACTGGGCTACTCAAGAGAAGTCCTTTCAAGGCTCATGGACACACCAGGTGTACCTTTAAGACAGAGGTGTTGCAAGAACTGGGGGAAATCGAGATTTAGCATGCGAGATAAAGGTGGAAGCTGCTTTAATTATAGATTCAGTGCACATTGCATTAAGGATTACTCAAAGATGAGATGACCACTCAGTCCCCATATAACCTCATTAAAGACTGATAGGCTTGTCTTTTAAATATGTGTTTTTCCCTGTGCCAGATCTTAAATGGTTCTCTCCCGGTAATGCAGCTGCACCTTTAGCAGACCTTTAGCTTTTTTAGGTTACTGAAGATGCATAAAAAAAAAAAGAATCTGCAATGCTTCAGGTCTGGGATTTTAAATGCTGACTGCTTAGCCTCCCAGAGGTCCTGCGGAGCAGCTGCTGGGCTTCTACAGTTTAAATTTTGCAACCAAATTCCATTGTTTTTAGCAGCCAAGCCTGGCTGGCTCAGTAACCAGCCTGGTGAGTGCTACATGGGCAGCCCTCTGCGGTCAAAGGCTTGGATCATGCCTCCTATTTGCATTTTGGTTTGCACTTGCTTTCCTTGGATCTCTCAAGATCTACACAGTCTTTTTTCGTGGTTGTGAAAGGACCACAGGGGATGTGAACCCTCCAGGACACAAGTGAAAACTCCATAGGATTGGAGGAGGAGTGTTGGAGACTGCCCACCAAACAATATCTGGGTGTTTCTGGCTGACTTTCACTCATCTTGAAATGAGCTTAGGACATTTCTTACAGGAAGAAAACAGTCTTATGCATCCAAGACACTATCCACAGTCAATGCCACCTTTTCCATAGGTAACTCCTATGACTTCAGAGAAATAAGTTACCTTTTCGCTGCCCCTTTCTCAGATAAAATGAGAATAACAAAATTTGCCTATGATTTTTTACCCTCCAAACTTGAGGTAAGTCAAGACCCTCTCAACTGGGGTCAATGGATTTGCAAGGATGTAAGACCAGGTGAAATAAACAGTGTTCAATTACAAGTCTACTTAGATTTGAGGTGTCCCTGGCTGTGTTTGCACCTGACTGTATGAGGTGTATATAATACTTGGCACACTATGTCACAATCTCAGCTGGAGTCATTAGATGATTCTGTCCTATAATTAATAAATACTGTTGTCTAAATACGACATACAACATTTCTAACAGCAGAGTATTTTTCATCTGGGAGTCTCAAAACACTCTCAGAACAAACGTTGATTTCTACTTTAGAAATCTGTGCTTTCCACTGGTCTCATGGAAAGAAAACAGCCCTCCCCCTTGTCTCTCAATCTAGAGAACACAGGGTAAAAAAGCATTTATATGTCTTTGCATTCCTGCCAAAGTGATTATCAGTGCCTTTAACAATTACGGTATTTTGAAGTGAATCACCAGCCTACATCTCATCTAAGCATCTATTTTTTCCCCATAATCTGCTTTTAGAGGGGCTTTTAACTGCATCAGATTTTTCTTTCCCATTAAAATGCTGTCTGGATGACTGGAAAATAGAATAGCCAGTCCTCATTGCTTAGTTTCCATAGTGAATGTCTGGAGCAAAGGGCTGTGGGATTATTCAATTACTGCAATAATGGCCTTTGACCTGGTAAAAACAATCCAAAAGACAGAATTCATATATTGGATTATTTTTAACATTAATCATGTTCTATTTAGAAATCACAGTAGAGCAGCTAGGGTTGAAGACAGACTGTAAACTATTTGTGTATACTTTATTGAAGTTTAAATTTTTATGTTGCATAGTTATACAAGTGATGCCTTCAGGGATCTTCCTCCCCTCCCCACATTTATGTACTTGCTAAATGTGCCTCAGATGGCAAAGCCTCCTCCCTCAGCAGTGCATTACTAAATACAATGACCGGTGTGATCCAAGCACTCTGTGTAGATATTAAATTGCAGATAAAGAAATATTCTTGATCCTGAAACTGTAGACGAGAGGGAAAGCAACAACACCTCACACTTGAGGCCAAACTGCTCATTTCCATGAACTCAAAGAAGAGTGAGAAGACTCACTCTGACCACTGTCCCCCCTTAACTTTGTCCTATGTCCACATCTCATAACACTCCCCATTACTTCACTTTTTGCAAGACATTACTTCGGAAAAGAGTGAATTTCTTCCCTGGACAAAGTCCAGGGAAAGATTCCTGGGATCACCAATACATGCATCATCTAGAACGTGCTCCCCTGAAGTCCCGAGCCACTGCCTAATGCCACAGCAGAGCCATGCCACTGCTCCCAAGGAAGGAGGAAAGACACAGGGCTTGAAAAGGAGGTCTGTGGGGCTATAAATCAGGATTAGGTTTTAAGTTCAAGTACCAGTTGAAAACCACTTGTTATTCCTGCAACTCAACATAGGATCAGATGCCCTTGCTGAAATTTCAGGAGGTTTTTATTGGCACTAAAACTACATCCGTAGCAAGGATGTATTGAGGACACTGGCAAAACAAATAAACATCTGAAAAAGGAATTCACACAGCAATAACGCCGGCAATACACAGCTTCCCACCCAGCTGTTGTAGAAACTGCAAAATACATCTGCTTGGAAACCTGGCGATGCTAAAGAAGACGCACTCCTTATTAGGAACACCGTGACCGTTTTAAACACCTTCATCCTCCTGTGGGAAGAAGCAGATTTGTGTTTTGGCATGGAGGCAGTGGTACCATGGGCACCAATCTCTCCATATAGGCCCTCACGTGGGAACCACTCCCCAGCTGCTCGCAGCACGTTTGCTGGATGCTGGGGACATCTCGCCGGTGCTAAAACCATGTGGCAGTGTGTCTGTCACTGAGAAGACAGTGATTCTGCTGGGCTGGTTGAGATGCAGGGATGGGAGCATCCTTCCCTCCGGTGAGATCTCCCTTCTGCCACATCTGCTCACCCAGCAATCCCAGCTGGCCAAACACCTCTGTGCCTGCTGCTCCCGCACCCCTGTGACCACCAGGACTCTGCACACGCAGATGGGGATGCTGCTTTTGTCTTATGACAACAAATATTTCCAGTGAAACCTCCTCTTCAGAGGCACATTTGAGGGAGACGTGTTTACTTCAGACACATAGTAAAATGAAAACTGTGCTGAAGCACCTGAAATATGAGGAGAGGCAAACTTTGCAAATTGCCAGTACAGAGCAGTGGTTACTCGGTGATGTTGTGACTGCGTGGCTGTGCCCTTACACTGGGGCCAAGTAGAGTCCAAAGGGGTTTAGATGCTCAGTCTGTCCTGGCTCTGCCCCAGAGGTGGATGACTTTCAGAAATCCCTTTCAGCCCTTATTTTTGATGATGCTGTGATAAAATTTGAGAGGATGAAGAAAAAAATAAAACTTTTTTTTCCCCCCCTGAATGTAAACGAGTAGTTTCTTATCAGAGGCATAGCAAATAAATCAGGTGTGTGCTCACTCTGACAGCAGGATCTACAGCACCCTGTGACAGGTCAGTTATAGACGGCCCAGCAGAAATACACACTGGGTGAAATCAGGAAAAATTGTCAGAGCAGGTGACGTGAACGTGCTGAAGGGAAAATCAAATGTTAAAAACGTGCGGTTACCTGGAGGAAGAAGCTGAGTGCAAAGGGGTTCTTAAAAGCCCAGCTCTTCCCTGAGAGCCCTCCAAGTTCCTTCCAGATCACTGGAAGCTTTACTGCTGCCTCCTGCTTGGCAGGAATGTGTGTGTGTGCACACTCACGTGTGCTTCTCTGTGTGTGGCCAAGATGCACGAAACACAGGCCCCAGTGGCACGGCCCTGGTTTATCAGTCAGCCTCTGCTGATAAGGCTCTGTGCTGAGAGCAAGGAGCTGTGTGTGTGGGGAAGATTCACCTGACCCGAGGGGATAGCTGCACCGACCATGGTTTTGCAAAAGCTCTTTATTGTTTTACCCCCTCAAACACAATGGGATGGAAAATGCAAAGCAAATAAATCTGAAGCCCACCACAGTTCACTGCAAGGACGGCCTCCAGGGCAGAAATGGTGAAAGTGAACCTGCAACTTCATATCCCTGCCTGAGGAATTGCCCCACAGGTTTCAGCGGTGCAAGGAATGAGAAAAGCAGCCGACACACCGTGCCAGTGGCTGCTGGTGCAAAAGGAGTCCTGCCAGATCCCAGGCTGAGCATCCCAGCATGAGCCCCTTGCTCTTAAACCCCTCCTGCTGCACTGGGGATGTGATGGTTGGTGCAAACCAGGGCTGTGCCCCAGGCCATGGGGAACAGACAACCTCACAAATTGGAGTCTTCTGGCCCTCCCCAAAACCTTTGGCCCCACAGCAGCAGCTACAAGCCCTCTCTCCACACATTTGCTGCTTTCCAAACCCAGCCTGAAAACGAGACTTCTGTCCCCAGACTGCCACAAGCCAGGGCTGAGCTGCTGAGCACCATCTGGAGTTTTCTATCAGGTTTAGGGCTAACCAGATGCTTCCATTTAAAGTGATGGCAACCCAGTATGAGTTGCCATCACTTGATGGTTTTTGCCCTCTGTTTCTTGGGACTGGGGAGTTCCAGTGCTCTGCCTTGGAGCAATGACTTTGTAGCACCTCTGCAGTTACCCAGCACCACACCAGAGCTTTTGGCCATCCAGCATGCAGGTACTTGGAAAGAAACCCACGGCTTCAAGATGGGAGAGGTACAGACAGATTATTAAAAAGCCAAGCTAACACACAGTAGCACAGGCTTCTGTAAAAGCAGGGAGAGCTAACCCACCTCATCATGGAAGTGCTGCTTTTGATAGGGCTCTAATTGGGAATTTTTATTCAGTGTTGACTCTCTTTAATCAACTCCTTCTCTGCAAGAGGTTCTTTTAGGCATGGTAAAATGAGATTCATATTTCCACATTTCTGCTCCTCCAGGCATTTTCACATCACTTCTCCCCTCTGCAGATGAAAAGCAATGCAGTAATAAGTGGCATTTCTGTAGAATATACTGCCTCCAGACACAAACTGCATGCACAATTACTTCTCCCTATGGGGAAAGTAAGGTGACTGAAGACGTAATGATAAGAGCACCTTGCTTTCACTAGGCTGCTTTGATCCTGGAGGATCTCACAGATTTCCAGAAAATCTTATCCTGAGGCGATAAATCATGTGAACTAGGCAAAACATTTCCAAGATTATTTTTTAAAATACAAACAACGGTCATACATGGACAAAGCCCAAGAGGTTCTGTCAGAAGTCTCCCATGACAGCTTGGCATAAAAAGAGTGAAAGAGAATGAAAAATACCCATGGATAAGCATACACCCAAACATTCTGTATTTTCCTTAGAAACTGAATTCCTTACTTGCATTTCCTACACCGTGACAATCTGCTGTTGAAGAGATGTACAGGTAGGGACTATGGCCCCTCTAAGTAGGACTGGGCACAGCCCAGAGATCTGGAATAAAACCCTTTCGATTCTTCTGTGGCTGCAAGGGATTGGAGTTACACCCATCTAGCAGTGGTGAGACCTGGGTGCCCATCTCTGCTCCTGGAAACCCCTTATCCCAAGAATCCTATAGCCTGGACATCAGCGAACTACCCTGCTAGAGAGGTGTTTGCGCTGTGCCATGTGGGGAAGGGCTTTGGACATGTATCTTCTGTATCCATAAGTACAAGCTCTCTCAGAGCAGCTGGAGCCTCATCCCTCCAAGTTCTTATTTTCAGAGCACAGACAGACCTGCACCAGCCCAGAGAGAGAAATGCACGTGACAGCAGGGATCAGATTAGGCAGTGCTAGTGGCATTGCACTTTTGAATGTCTCCATTTCCTTTCCTAATTTAGCTTAAAGACAGGTGATGTTAAACAGGTGCTTTGCAGTCAAATAGCACATTTAGTGCCTGGGATATTCCATGGGAGTAATTTCAGCTGCAGCAATTCAGAAAACATCATAGCCTGAATGACCCACCCAAGTCACTGACCCAATGTAGCATTGTTAGGAGTGAGATGTAAAGCACAGTAGAGGGATTTAAGAAAAGTTTTTCGTGATCTGGCTCTCTTTAAGTAATAAAATAAATGCAGAGAGCCTGTGAGTGAACAATATACTTCACAGCCAGCTGGAGTTTCTGACCACTGACTGACTCATGAAAGGACACACTACCAGAGATTCAGAGACACTGCATGCAAATTCTGCCATCAGCAGAGCTGCAGGTCTGAGAGTTTCCTTTGGTCTCACCTTTACTTCCATCACCTATCTCTCAGCTAGATTTCATTTCCCCTTGGTTTTAAACAGCCTCATTAGACCGTTCCTGAGGGGCTTTGGTTGGTGAAACTTCGCTTCCTGAGCCAAAGTGAAGTGAGAAAGGAAAACCTAAAAGATAAGGCAGGACGATTTTGCCTATCAGCTGTAAAATAGATGGTTTTGCAGGCCTGACTAGGAAAGTCTTCCCAAAATCTACTTTCATAAGCTCTCCAATCTGCTCTCCGCTGGCTGGCTCATGGATACGTTTCTGGCTCAGTAATGAGCTGTTATAAGTGAGACTCCTGTAAATCAGATGACTCTGTAGTCATTCGATGCTTATATTTGGCGTGCTGAGTCACAAGGACAGGGGTTACATCATGTCAAGCTAATCATGCAAAACGAATTACAGATAGAGCAGAGCTCTGGGGTGCGCACAGGGAAGGTGCATTTGTGCTGCACGGGTGGCCCTGAGGTGCGGGAGCTGGGCAGCGCCCCCCATCCTGCCCTTACCCCACTGTCACCGTCAGTGGGGCTCTGTCCCTCACTTCTGCTCCTGGCACAACTCTTCCTCCTCTGCTGGGAATATCTCCTTTAAACAGTATTTACAGCAGACCTCTGCAAGGCCCCCACCAGATAACGTCTGGTCACACACCCAGGTTCAGAGCAAGGCCGGACAGGGTGTCCCAGCACAGAATTACAAAGGGGATGCTATTTTTCTTTAAAAGAGAAAAGCCAAATTATTTTATTTTCCAACACACTGTTCCCTCTAACAGCCCATCCCTGACCCCGCCTGTTGGCTGTACACTTCCCTCCCTGAGCCATGGCTCCATCCCTGTGGTTCCTCCTCTTCTGCACCTTCTTGCTCCTGGAGTGATCCCCAGCCCTGCACCCTGTGTTTCCACATCTTCACACCCGTGTGCTGGCTCTTACCCACTGATAAATGCTAGGCAACCTTTAGACTTCCTGAAGAAAACAGCCTTCATTTAAGGGCTTAATGCAGTAGGGAAGCCACAGCAGCCTCTCTCCGTAACCCCTTTGGATAATTAGAGTTGCTGTTAAATGCTGCCCTGTGCTGAAGCTGGAGGTACTCACCTCTCCCATCAAGCTGTGGGATCTCTTTGGCTGCTCAGAGCTCACACCAAAACCACACAGACAAGCAGCGTGGAAAACAGCCATATTAACAGCTTTATTTTTCATAGGGGTATGGCAGTTTAGAAAAAGATAATTTCACTCCATTATGATTAGAGTAGTCTTGCATCATGAAATAACTCAAAAACCTGCAAGCTGAAGCCAGGATGAAAATCCCATAAGCTCACCAAAAAGCAGTGTTTGGATAATGCTATTCTGGTATTCCCCAGTGAAATATTTAGCAAGTTACCTCTGACAGGTCACTCCTTTTCCTTTAGATTGTAGAAAGCAAAGAAACCTCAGCACATGCAGCAAGGGAAAAATGATGACTTTGATGGTTTAGCAGTCAAGCCACTCACCTAGAAGAAGGGGCACTCTGCTCCAGAAAACCATTTCCTTTTTTGATGTGCTAAATATTTAATGCAAAATGCACAACAAGGTTTGGCAGCCACCTGCTTACCTCGACCACTAAATTACAGTTGTATTTGCAGTGGTGCCTCTCTATCTGATCAGAGTCTGAGTTCCTTGCTGCACAGCAGACCCATTTTCAGGAAATGTGATGGGAACTCCCACAGTTCCCACTAGACTACCTGGTGAGCAAGCATGGATTTCAATCCCATCACTCAGCAAACCTGGCTCCCCCAGTTCTTGGACCAAAGCTCCAGACTTTATGTAATCACTGAAAAGGAGGAATGGATTAATTCAGAAAGAAAAGATGCAGTTCTGGTGAGGTCTGTGAAAGGTGGTGTGTCTGCACCTGGGCTCAGGAAAGGGTCCTGGGTGGTGGATCCCAGCTGGGTGTAGGTGTCTCCTTGCAATCTTGGAAAGGACCCTGGTCCCACTGAGGGACAAATGTTCAAGTAATCCCCTGTGTTGGGTGGTGACACTCCTGTGGCAATGGCAGCCACTGACAGTGTGAAGAAACCAATGCTCTTAATGGGCCACTGCTGGTGCACAGCAGGATAGGGGCAGAGGGCAGGTGGGCAGCAGACCCTCTCTGGCTGCTGGAGAGGGCTCTCCTCCAGCACAGAGTCTCTGCCTGAATATTCAGTCTCTGCAAGGCACAGTGCTGTGCTGAGCCACCCTTGCTTCCCACGGAGCAGCAGGGGGTTATTTCCTAGGGAGTCCATTCTGTCTGATGGTACTGCAGTTACTCTCCCTCTCACCAACTCTTATCTCTCCTCCAGCCATGGATATATTTCAGTTATGTGACTGCTTTTCTGTTTGGGATCACCTTTTCTTTCACAAGCAGAGTATTTTCCTAGGGAGATCAGCTCAAGAGCATCATGCATTTGATTTTTGTCCATATTTTCTGGAAAAGAGTTCAGCCTGCCTGGAGGTGTTAGGCCATCCAAGGAGAAGAGCTCTCCCTCTGAGCCTTCCTGGCCGTCTTGTGGTCAGAGATGATGCTGTGCAAAGGACAGCCCCTGTTAGCATCAGAGTGGGAACTGGTCCCAAACTTTTACGGCAGGTGAGGAGCAGTGGGTGCAGCTGATGGTGTGTGCATGTGTTCTGGTGGCATGGCCATCCCACCCCTTGTCTGACTGAAACTGTAAATCCCTGTGGCAGCAGCTGAATCACTCTCATGCTTTCCCTTCACAGAGGCATCACACATATGAAATGTGGTACCTCAGCTCTGCTGAAAGGCTGCTTCCTTACTGATGACCAGGTTGAAAACCCAGCAGGCAACTCAGAACCATCTCCCTCCTCAGAAATTGCTCTCCCTGTCCTCCTCTGTGAGAAAAAAGGGCAAAAATCCCACAGCCACAGCCAGATCCCATCCTGGTGGCAGAGGGGATAGCTGGGCTTGGAGGGGCACAGCTCTCACTGCCAGGGAGAATAGGGTGAGGTCTGCATGAAAGCTCCTTCAGGGCTTCAGGCTTTGGCCTCTTCTAAGCAGCAAGAAAAACGCTCTTCCCTCAACCCTTGACCAGCCTAAGGTTGGTCTGCAGCATGAGCAAGCAGAAAGGTGAAGCCCCTCACTCACAGAGAGCAGCCACCTCGCTTGCCTCGGCCCCTGGCCTCTGGGAATTTGAGCCTTTGCCATGCTCAGATATCTGATCCCCAGTGAGTCACAGCTCTCCCCACTGAGATAGAGCCTCGTGAGCTCACAGCAAACAGCTCAGGTGGATGTGCAACACCAAAATGATCCTGCAGCCTTCTCTGTCTTGGTCTGACAGCCACCCCAGGCACTGTTCCTCCTCTGTCCCCAAGCAAAGCTACCATGAGATATGAAAGTGCTCTGCTCTTTGGAGATGAACACCCTGTTCCACTCGAGCTCCCAAGGATAAGTAATTATAATACTGTCTGCTGTGCCTGTGGGGATCAGCAATGCACATCTTGGCAGCCCTCACATGTTGTTAGAGGCAGATTTCCTGCACAGATCCAGGCGCTGGATGACAGCCACAAGTGGGACAGAGATGAATGCGCCCGCTCAGGAAATGATAAAGGAACCGAGCGAATGCTTTTGTTTGTGAAACAGCATCATTTTGAGCACCATGAGACTCCTCTTTCAGAGGCAAAGGCAAAGTGTGGAAACCACAAGCAGCTCCTAACCCCATGCCAGGCACTGGGTGTCACTGGGTGAGCAGCATGCAGGAGCTGGCAGATGCCACAGTGACAGCAGCATCCTGGAGCTGGCCATGGGACAGATAAGTCCTCTGCCCCTCTGCCACTCCCACCCTTGCTGGGATTCTCATCCCAGCCTGGCCACCAGTGGGAATTTGGTGTTGGCACCATGAGTCACCCCCGTGGAATCACAGGGACACCACCACTGTGATGTTGTGTGTTCAGGGATCCGCAGTGGGAAGAGACTGACTGCAGGTCTGTGTTGCTTGAGGTTCCAATGCTCTTGTCACTTCAGAAGAGGAATCCTGAACAGGGATGAATTTTCTTGCCAATACCTTAACCATTGGACAGTTTTATTCTACTTTAGCACTTGCCCTGGGAGCCACTGGCTTGAGCTATAACAAAGATTTTCTTAAAGCGTTGCAGGTATTTATATAATCCTCAGTCACTGAGGGTGGTTTCAGATTCACTCAGACATTAACTTTTGCCAGCTTTTTGTTCATTTGTGCACTTTTCTTCTGGCTTACTGAGTGCTTCTTGCCACCTGACAGGCACAAGCTAAGTCTAAAATGCACACAGCAAAACAAACATATCAGTCTTCCCTGCCTTGTCCCTGAGGAATTCCCATGGCTCCATGAGCTGTGTAAGTCAGCTAACACTAGAAAGGACCTTAATGCATTGTCATCTGACCGGTGTTGTCTTTGGCAATGCCACTGATGAGGAAGGGAGATGGCCCGAAGGACGGTGATCCACTTGTTATGAACTCAAAAAGTAAAAGAGTTTTCTTTTTCCACAAAACCAGCGGAATGATCCTGGCATGGATGAAGCTGAAAGGAGAAGAGAGCAAATACAGCACAGGCTAATGGAGTGGGAGGCACTGCACAGGTGACACGTAAGTCTTCCGGATAGAGAAGATCTGCCAGCAAAGATGGACAGGGCAGATTTCAGTACTGGGACAACACATGAGACCCTGGAGTTAAAAGGCCTTTTTCATGTGGGAGATTATTTTGAAGGCATGAGTCATGAAAGACTCACATCAGGCATTCTCCAAGCCAGCAAACTCTGGAACACAGCCTCTGGCAATAGAGAAAGTTGAGATGCCCACAAGCCAAAGCATTTTCCCAGACATGCCAGAGCCCAGTTCAAATGCTTTCGCTGCTGGGTTGAGGGATGTTTTCATGCAGAACACAGCGACTCCCTCCTACAGGAGCAGTTCTCCATGGGTGCAGCCAATGCTCACAAAGCTCTTTCACAGCAAGAAGTCACCTTCAGGCACCTTTCTCCAGGAAATGGAGGGAATTACTCTTCAGCTTCTCACCTCCCAGAAGTGTCCTGCAAACACTGAGCTATTCCATGCAAAGGCAGATGGGCCTCTCCCCAGCTGTGTTTTGTGACAAAAGGGTGTCTTGGACATGATCTCCAGGAAAGAGTCTATGGTTACAAATTCCAGGTGACAGCAGCTACTTCTACAGCTCAGACCTAAGTTTAAATGTCTTCAGGTCCCTGCTACTCTCCTTGCCATTCTAACTTGGGTGATTGCTGCTTGTTGGCCTTGGTGAATCCCACTTTTACATGTCCAGTTCTCCCAGAATCTGCACAGGATTCCTATCAGAACTGGACAGAGAAATGTAAGAGGTAAAGTCCTGAAATACTCAGTCCTGCAGCCTCTGATTCCTTTCTGTCTGGGTAATGCATGTCACTCAGGTAGCCAAAACATTTTGACTGGATAATGGAGAAGCACTGATCCAACCACTGTGGAAGAAAAGGTCTTCCTGCACTGATATTTTCTCTACAGCTAGGAAGTCAAGATTGGGAAAAAGAGTTATGGAAAACTAGCAAATTTTAGGTAACCAGTACCTCTTCATAGCCTAAGGAAAATAACATTGAAAAATGTGTCCTTGTAAAAGGGAATAAATTTCTGTAATTCATTTTCTGGGACTCAAATGGCTGAAACAGAAAGAGATACATGAACTATCCTCATAACTGGATAAGTCAGGGTATGCAGATGGTTTCTTGTAAAAATGAAAGCTTTTATACAGTTGAGGTTGATATATTTCACTCAGAAATTTTCAGATACACTTTAATGACACTTTCAAAGTTATTTTAATAGAACCCAAATTAAGATTTTTTTTGGGGGTAAAATGCTGAGATGTTATACCTGATTGCCTCAAAAAGGAGGACTGAAAGTGAGTGTATTTTACTAGGAATATCTGTATCAGCACTTTTGCATTACTATAGTGAGATGACAGTGCAGGAGACTAAACCTGGCCTAAGTTTTACTCATGGTTTAAAGCAGTGAAATTTCTTCTGCCCAAGCCTTGATCTCTGCCTAAAGGCTTATCAGGCAGAGGCTAAAATCAGAGAGCAGAGAGGGGACTCTTCTAAAAGGCATAAAGAGCAATAGCAGAAAGTCTCCAGGAAAAGAAAGTTTAGGCACAGAGGGCCCAGTTATATCAGCAGCAAAAGCCAATGTCTTTACAAATAATAATCGTGGAGGGATCAGTCTCGACAGGTCTTGCCCAGTCCTCAGTCAGCCTGAGACAGATGCTGAACTATATTGAGACATCCAGTGTCTAAACAGCTTTGAACAGCTAGTTGGTAGAGCTTGGCCAAAAAACAAAACCTGAGTCAGGGCATCGAAACATGACCCTACAGAAATTCACTGGGCACTGCATATTTTTTTGCTTCCCTGCCCCATGGATGTACCAATACATGCTCACATGCATGCACCAAATACATCCACATTTAAAGAAAATAACAAACCCACATAACAAAATCAATAACAGTCAGGAACCATATTCTGGACTCTTTACTCATTCCAGCAAAACGGACTAAAGGAAAAGATCTCAGGCTAGAAGAAAAACACCAGTGTAAACAGCTGGCCCTCATTTTCTTAGAAAAATTCCAATTCTTTTATGCATCTGGACTATGCATACTAAAGGCCAGTGCACCTGGGCTCCTTCTGCATCAAGGAGGCTGCAGCAGAAACCATGAGTGTCTTTGCTTGTTCGCTTTGGATACACCATGTGCACAGGTCCAACAGCTCAGCAAATCAGAGACATATTTTAAAAGGAGGGGTGGGGCTGGAAGGGTGAAGTTGAGAAGGTATTTTTTTATTTCAGGCAAAATATTTTAATATTTTGTATCTATTTTTTCCATGCACAATTATTAGCTTTGCTTGCCTGTAGGAACAGTTTCAGACAACCTCTAAACTTGCTCCCAAGTTCTCCATTCTGTTCTTGCTGTACTGCTTAAAAGAGCAAGACATGGCAGGAATGAATGACACCCATTTGGCTCCAGGGAACTTTGTTTTCTGACTTTCCCATTGCATTTGTGCCAGAAAAGGTTTGTGCATCTGAGATGAGAGCGTCTCCCTAAGCAGATTTTTACCTTGGGGGAGTGATGAGCTGAATGTTACCATCGGAGGAGATTGTGTAACTCAGCAGATAGCAGATCACAAAAGTGAGGTGGGAAAAGTCACTGGAACTGGTCCATGTCACGTAGACTAAAGCCTCCAATCGTCTAAAAATTTAAGTAAAACATTCTAGGAAAAAAAGCACAGGGGCAGAGATAACTAACAAGAAAATTGGTAACTCAGGAGACATTGCAAGATCTTGCAGATCTCAGATAGCTGAACTGGCCAGAGTATAAATCCAAGCAGAAGACATCTAGCAAATAAGAATGGCCACCCTTCAGGGGGCCATTGAAGAGGAGAGAAGAGGCTGAGGAGGGACTGCCTCAGCCTTCTATTGGACATGGCAATGTGAACATGTTTCTCAGGGCAGTGCAGCTCCCCTCTGATCCAACAGACCTCATTGGAAAAATCCCCTGTCACCCATTTTCCATAATTGCCCATGCAGCGGCAGCACCATCTGACCAGTAACCAGCAACTGACGGTCAATGGTAAAGAACAGGAGGACTCTGAGAGTAAGAAAGAAGGGAATGAAGAGACAGGAATCTGGGCCTTCAAAAGAGCAAGGACATTAATTTGGATGCTAGGGTGCAAATGCTGGGATGCATGTAGGAATCGAGGCTGGAAGATAGCTGTGCAACCTGGAAAGTTGCAGTGCAGAGTGACAGTAACATCCAGGCCCATGGAAATGAAAAAGCTGCTCCCACTTCAGCAATGTGCCATTGCAGAGCAGCTGGAGAGCTGGGGAACACACTGCAAGTCTCATGCAGCCAGCCCCACTGATAACAGATGCCGGTGGCTGAGCAGCCTTCCTCCAGCTCTGAGTTTCAAAGGCATGAGCTACGTCCCACGTGTTTTGCCCATGTATTTGGGCATCAGGGAGGCATTCAGCCTCAATGACCTTTCAGTGGTATGAAAACTGCACAGCAAAAGGACAGCTGGAATTCTTCCTCCCATACACACTGACCTACGGCAAAGCCATCTGAACACACTGGTGTGTGGAGACATGGTGAGTGCTGACATTTGGAGGAACTGCTCAGGATATAACATGGATCTGCTGGAGTGGGTCCAGAGGAGGCCACAGAGATGGTCAGAGGGCTGGAGCAGCTGTCTTGTGAACACAGGCTGAGAGAGCAGGGCATGCTCATCCTGGAGAAGAGAAGGCTCCAGGGAGACCTTACAGCACCTTCCAGTGCCTAAAGAGGCTACAAGAGAGCAGGAGAAGGACTTTTTACGAGGGTGTGTAGTGGTGGGACAAGGAGAAAGGTTTTAAACTAAAAGATTAGCTGTTAGGAGGTTTTTTTGCAATGAAACTGGTGAAATACAGGTTGCCCAGAGAGGAAGCACGTGCCCCATCCCTGGAAGTGTCCAAGGTCAAGTTGGGTGGGGCTTTGAACAACCTGGTCTAGTTGAAGATGTCCCTCCTTACTGCAGGGGATTGCACTATATGGCGTTAAAGGTCCCTTCCAACCCAAACTATTCTATGATTTTGTGAAACCTCTAAGAAGTGTATTTCCAGCCCCTGCTTTCTGGTAGTATGTGTAATTTTGACAAGACTATGGTGCTATTGTGAAAATCGACCAGCTGGGGGAGGAGATCAGGTCTGTGCCATGATCTCACCCTGCCATTGTGCTCCTGCACAGGCTGCCCTCCTCCAGCAACGCAGAGGGAACAAGGTGTGCCAGGCCAGAGCCATAAATCCTACTGTAGGAGCCCTGCCTGTGAAATGAACTGGATCACACATCCAGAGGACGAAGCTTCTAACAAGAAGCCCAATGAGGTTCCTGCTATCCAGGAAGCACACACAGGACAGAAATACAAGTTCCTATGAGGACCCATCTTCACTTGCACTGCACTGTTTGGAAAATTTGAACTGCAAGGGAGAGAGTAATTCAAACAAAACCAGTAGGAATGAAAGTGGAAAAATAAATATGCATCTCTGAACAATCTCAATCTACCCATTATTCGAATTGTCAGGATCCAGAACAGAAGTGTTGACTCAGCTTCAACAATGTCAAAGTGCAGCCTCCCTGGCCAGGTTCAGCTGTCCAAACATAGGCAAGTGGTGCTCTCTGAGATGACCAGGATATGCTGCCTTGCCTCTGCTGGCCTCTCTGGAAGGGAACAGGTTTATAACAGGTCCTGTGTCAGATCTGCCTGCCCCATGCAGATGTCCAGGGGCCCTAAGGTGGCTGGATAGACATCAGGTACCTTTGTGTACACAAAGAAATGGAGAAGCTGGACCGAATCCATCCTCCAGACTCCTTGAACAGTAGCAGAGAGGTGTGTCTGTGTCTGCAACACCCATCTCTAGAAGAATCTCCCCTCAGAGATGCATTTCTCTTTCCAGACACTATTAAAAAATCCTTGAAATTTAACTTGCACTGTACATGTTCCTCTTTGAAAACTAAAGACACTTCATTTACTCTCTTCCTTAGTCACGCAAACATACTCTCCGCAATGCCTCACTTGGGGTCTTTGTAGATTCAGTGGGAAACAAAAGGCCCAGAAATAACACACCACCAAACCCTTTCTGACAGCCAGTGACTGCCTTGCTCTGGGACATTGCTCAGTTGGTGCCCTGGTCCAACTCAGCCTGGTCCAGGGAACATGGCAAGCAGTGAAGGGACACAGAGCCGCACATGGAAAAGGTTCCTGGTCAGGCAGAGCTCCCAGCCACAACCCACTTACACCAGGGGCTGCTCCTCCCCCACCACAACTTTTCTGGGGTACAAAATGTGTCGAGAAAGGTCTGGTATCATCTTTTTATCTTGTTTTTGTTCGCAGCCCCCGAGGGAGCATTAGCACTTTGCAATTGCTTTTCCCTGTTCTCCTGTCATCTGTGGATATTTCCATGACACACTGGCCCTGAGGCCATCAGACTCAGCTGCCAGCCCTGAGGGCATCTCCACTTGGCTGAATGTAATGAGCAATGGAGAAAGGACATTTTCTGAGGACAAGATGCTTGGATTTTACAGAAAAAGGGTGTGATCAGACAAGTGTAGCATTAGCCATTTTCACAGGTTGAAAATTCTTGCAGGGAGCAGCAGGAAGGCTGGGAAGAGCCTAGAGAGGACAGGCTGAGCTGTGGCCCTGGAGAGGTTGGCCAGCAGGTCTGTGTGGTTGTGCTGTTCTAAATCTTGGTCCCTTCTATCAGCATCTCAGACCATATTTTAGCAGTGATTGTGGTGACATCTGGTCCAAGGGCAAGAAGCTGCTGATTTATGGCCATTTACTTCAGGAAGGGGTTGTCACTTTCCTTTCATCTGCATTTGCAAAGACTGATGGAATGCATTCGGCAAGAAAGAGACACAGAGCTTTCTTCATTGTGTCAAGAGAGAATGTTTTCCAGATCTAAGGAAGCTCCATATTTATGTCTCTGGTTCTTCAGAGACAAGGAGAATGTGAATCCAAACCCTCACCCTCACAAAGCAAGCTGAAAACTGAACCCAGACCACCTGCGTGCTAGGGGAGTGCTCCTTAGACTGGTGTGTTGTGACAAAAGTGGGTACCACCCCTAAACCACTGCAGGTGAAGAAACCCAAACCTGCTACTGTGGATAAGTTACGCTCCAAGGATACATAATAAAACATCTCTGGACATCCAGTGGCTCTACAGGCTCAGGAATCCAGGCGGACTGAACTTCTCCCACAGAGCAGCCCCCTCTGGGCTCATGTGGGAGAGATCCAATCTCTTGGGCACCAGAAATGAACACAAACAACCAGAGGATGTTTGTGTTCAGCACTAGGCAGCAGCCCGAGCAAAGAGCTCGAGTGCCTGGCAGCACAGCACTGGACTAATTTCTGCACATGTCATGCTTCAAGCTCTGAAACCTCATTTAAATCTAGTCCCCAGTTATGGATCTCTTCCAGGGCCTGCCCTGCTGCTTCCCGTGCTGGATGGTGACATATTGGTGCATTCCTTATCCTCCACACTTCCTGCGTTTTACAAGAATGCACTACTGATATTAGAAGCAAAAATAAAGCTAACCAAAATTATCTGCCACAAGAAGTATTTTGGCTTTGTAGGTGCAAACATATGGCTGAAATTAGTAAATAGGGAGATCTTCCAGCTGAGCTGTTCTTCTGCGTGTGCGTGCACATGTGCTTGCATCTGCATTTTTACTTGAACTATTGTCATCTTCACTGAATATTTTACTGTGTTCAGAAGTTGTGTCTTTAAAGGGCTTTCAACAGTAGGAAACAACACATGGATTTTTATTCCTCTACTACCCTAAGAATAATTCACTTGTCAGGTGCCACACTTGATCAGCTGATTCTACAAATGGAGAGCAGCCACATCCTATGTGCACAGAGAATCCCTGAGTCACCACTCTATCTTCTGATCCATCCTCTCCATGTTTGAGCCATGACAAGCTGGGGGCCTTGGACTGGTTCTGCTGCTCAAGGACTTATGCGCAAGGACTCCTGAGATCTTTGAGGCACCAAATCCCCACAGAGCTGGTGGGGCCAAGCTAACTGGTGTCATGGGGGTTATGCCCGTCAAGACGAACTAAGGGCCAGGCATGATCTAAGGTGGATGCCAGAAGCACTACAGCCACATGTGTCACCTTTCTTGACATAAATGCCAAGGAAACCAAATCTAGCATGAAGCTGTGAAATCCCTTCCTGCCCTGTGCTCCTTCCCAATAGCAGTGCCATACTCACAGTCAGAAAACAAGGGTGATGGTATGGGCACTTTCCCTGTCTTTAGCAGCACTGGCCTCCTGGCTCATGCTGGCTGCTCTCATTCTCTCCCCAGCTTCCACGAGGATCAGGAAAACTTGCCCCATTGATCTCAGTGGGCACTGGATCAGACCCAATGCACATTGTTGCACAGCACCTGGTTTTGGCCCCAGGCTGGCGACATGTGGAATGGGCAGCATGATTTCCCTGTATTGTAAAGATTACTAATGAAATATCTGAGCATTATAGTAAGTCCAACATAGAAAGTCTAGGTATAATTTATATCTTGTTCTTTTTCATTCTGGGTAGTGGTAAGTAGCTGGCCAAAAATACAAGTTCATTTCCAAGATGTGTCCCAAACCCCTTCTTTTGATGAGTGTCCAGGGTTTATGAATATGATTTTAAGCAGATGAATGGGATTCCCTTCTGCTGGTTTCAGAGGAAAGTTGTGTCAGGCTTTGCCTCACAGGGAAGGGAAAATCCCAGGATCTTCTCACCCTTCTTGCATGCCTCTCTGCATTTCCTCAGGGAGGCATCCAGAACACTTCCCAACCCCACTCCTGGCTCTCTCCATCACCAGGAGGCTGCTGTGCTCTCGTGTCAGCGTGGCCCCTCCGCTGGAGCTTGGGGAGTGCAGCAGCCAATCGGGCAGCCTTCATCAATCTCCCTAAGTGTGTTCAGACTCTGCGAGGAACATCCACACCACTCCTCTTCTCTCTCTGCAATGACCTGAACTCCAGCTCTGCAAGCAGTGATCAGTGAGGCATAATGCAATGCAGGGCAGCCCGGAATAATCTGGTTGGCATCCAAGGATGTATATTCAGTGAGAGGCTGAGGAGTGTGTCAGCATTTAGTTTCAGTCTAGCTGCACTTTTCCTGCAGCATAGAATCACAAAGTCTCCGTCTCCTCCTCCGGATTGGGACTGATTCTGCACCGGGATCCTCTGAAAAGACAAAGTTTTCCTCTCTTGTTATTGCTGTACCACCATAATCTACCAAGATGTGTGACTGCTTTCATCTAGTTCTTCCTAACTGGCAAGGATCTCCAGCCAGTGGTGGGCTTACGTTTTCTATACTTTTCTGTATTCTGCTTCTGCTTTCCTGTGCTCTGCTCGCTGCGACTCAGCCTCCCAGGCAAACCCTGCAGCTGCTGGGGTGTGGCTTTCTCTGATGCTGCATGAATCAGATAAGGAAAAATAGAGTTAAGAAAAGCCTGTCGTTACCTCCTCTAAACTTTCCTGCATATGTCGAAGCTATGCTTAAAGAAGCCTTTGACTTTGTAAACAACTTAAATTCAAGCTGTGTCTAAATGACCTGTTTCGGGTTGCATGCTGTAATTCACGAGCTTGCCCTTCATTTCTCAGAGTAGCAGGATTCCTGCATGATCCAATCCACCCGGCATTTACAATGGCTAAAGCTGTGCCGAGCAGTGTATGTTTGCAAATTCAACGTGTCCTATGCTCTGTATTCGGTCTGTTGGCTGGACAACACAGCACTCTGGAAGAAGGGCTTATTTTCCTGGGTTTCCCTACTGCAGAACAGGAGGAAATTAGCAATTTAACTTTTTTTTTTTTTTTAAAGGGGAAAAGATACACATTTTAATATAAAATATTGCTGAAGCAGAACAGCGATGACTGGAGGAATGAGTCTAGTGAATAATGCAAAACAGTGCTTAGCTGGCAGAAGAGAATCAAAAAATTACAAATCTGGTCTTGAGTTTATGCAGAGATTGACCTGTTTTAAAACAGGCAACTTGTAGTCTGAAAGTTGTGTCTACAAAAATGCCAAGGATCTGAAATTTCTATGGTATCTTTTTCCCCCTAAAATATACCAAAAAACTATGTTTATCTACATTCTGCAATAAATTTCCTTGCTATTTATTCTGGTAGAAGTTATAATCTGCAAAACACAGCCTGTAAACATCTTGATAGTCTAAAAGTGGAGCGCTTTTTTTCCATGCCTGATAATTTCTGTTTTCTTTTGTAAATAGTTTAGGATTGTATTTTCCATAACAATGGAAAGTCAGAAATTGCTTGTAAAACTCTGAGTCCTATTATTGCCTAAATTGCCTTGTTGGAATCAAGGAGACAACTCAAGGAATAACTCATATCTCTCCACCCAACAAAAGATATAGTCCAATGCTCTGCTTGCTACCTGATGATTAGATGAACTAATTGAATTGCTATAAGGTGATAGCGAGTATTTTAGGACTACATTCTGACAATATTTAAATATGATTTATAACATAGTTTTGGTGAAAATATTTTCTTTTATGTGACTTTTCCAGTAGTAGCATTTTCTTAATATTTGTCTGCCTGCACAGATTTACTTGTTTAGCAAACAAACTCATTTTGTGGCTCTTACTTCTCTTTCTATTTACCACATCAGAGACATTCTTGGCACTTCTAGGTGCTACCTAATAGAAACAAATACAACCAGAACACTAACAGAGCATTCCACAGAACCATGCTTTCCTCACTGATTAGCAAAAGGTTTGGGTTAGTTTTTTTCAGCGTTTTTTTTTTTTTTTTTTTTTTTTTTTTTTTTTTTTTTTTTTTTTTTTTTTTTTTTTTTTTTTTTTTTTTTTTTTTTTTTTTTTTTTTTTTTTTTTTTTTTTTTTTTTTTTTTTTTTTTTTTTTTTTTTTTTTTTTTTTTTTTTTTTTTTTTTTTTTTTTTTTTTTTTTTTTTTTTTTTTTTTTTTTTTTTTTTTTTTTTTTTTTTTTTTTTTTTTTTTTTTTTTTTTTTTTTTTTTTTTTTTTTTTTTTTTTTTTTTTTTTTTTTTTTTTTTTTTTTTTTTTTTTTTTTTTTTTTTTTTTTTTTTTTTTTTTTTTTTTTTTTTTTTTTTTTTTTTTTTTTTTTTTTTTTTTTTTTTTTTTTTTTTTTTTTTTTTTTTTTTTTTTTTTTTTTTTTTTTTTTTTTTTTTTTTTTTTTTTTTTTTTTTTTTTTTTTTTTTTTTTTTTTTTTTTTTTTTTTTTTTTTTTTTTTTTTTTTTTTTTTTTTTTTTTTTTTTTTTTTTTTTTTTTTTTTTTTTTTTTTTTTTTTTTTTTTTTTTTTTTTTTTTTTTTTTTTTTTTTTTTTTTTTTTTTTACTAAGGAAACAAAATTCTCCCATGCCATGAACATGGGTTGATATTTCTTTGGTAGCAGTTTTCTGCTGGTGTGAAGGGATGCTGTGGTGGGTCCATGTAAGAGGAGCATCTCCCACACTGGGTCATACCATGGCACCAACCAGATCCCGGTGCCTGGGAGGTGCTGAGCAGGATCAGGGCCATGGCACCTGCAACAAGATCCATGCTGGGGAGGGATGAGGCAGGGAAAGACGGTTGCATGTGAGATTTGACAGGCATCTGCTTTCCAAAGAGTTATTGCTGATGTTTTTCAACAATGGGTTATCATCCTCAGAGCTCAGGGTGTGGCAGGGAGAAGCAGCTGTTTTTCTCAGACAGGTAGGCTGGCTGGCTGCCCAGGCTTGTGATATGGGTTTGAGGAAGGAATATCAGCGTGGTGATGAGGCAGGATCATCTGAGCAAGGGTGGGGAAAACCACACCATGGATCCCACATCAAGCAGCGCATATTAAATGCCTCGTTTCCTCCACAGCATGGGAGGAAGGCTGGCTAAAAATAGGCTGGTTTTGTAAGCTCCTGTCTCTGCTGGCTATATTCATCTGCCCCTGCTTTATCTGACTGTCATGATGACACAGGTGAGAAACAGATAAACAAAAATTTGCCAGTCTTCTTTATTAGCCAGGCAAGCACAGGCATGCACTTGGATCTGACATCTGGAGGAAGTTGGGAACGTTTTGCAGTTGTTGATGAACATGTTTTTCATGGATAATTTTTGAGTCAGAGCAAATAAGGAGAAGAAGAGAACATCTCCATCAAATCCCAAAATATAAAGGCTTTCTAGCACAAATGTTTTCTAATCCTTTTCTTGCCCCCAGAAGGGGCATGATCTGAATACCCAGAAGCTAATGGCTATTTTTAAAAGACCCCTTTCGATAAGACACTTGAGCCAGTGTGTATGGCCTCCTGACTGCCACCAGACTGGAGCACGGGCTCAAAAGAAAACACATACCTCAGTCCTTTGCTGAATGGACACCTGAACCACAAGATTGCTGCTTCTCAGGTGCCAGGTTGATCTTTGCACTGTGTGAGAATAACACACAAGGGGGTTCCTGAGATCAGCTGGAGCTCTGGAAGTCCCTGGTCAGGGCTCCATTGCAAGCTGTGATATCCAGAGAAACACTACAAGCACAGTGACATCCCTTCTCTTCTATTCTTGTCTGCCACACCAAAGGCTTCGTGTCCATTCCACCGTGTGAGCTGCTGAATATGTTCCACAAATTTTGAGGATCTAAACACAAATGCCTGCTCAGTTGCATTTTTTCTTAGAAATATTTTCTCAAGATGTTTGACTATGAGCTGCAACAGCATCTATTCCAGCCCCATTGAGAGAGAGAGAAACAAAACCTGCAGGAACCAGACTCCCAGCTTGGGTGAAGAATTCCCTCTCTGGCTCTCAGGAGAAGCTCTGACCTGACACACCAGCATTTTTCAGTTTCCCTCCTTTTACTTCATTCAGTGAGTCTAATTTTAAGATGACAAGCTGTTTCAGTTTCAGCAGACACTCACTCTCTGCCCAGTAATACTCACCAATATCTACTCTTGTTCTACCCATGGTGACACCAAAATAACTGTGCCAGCACAGACTGAAAGGGAATCTGATTCATCTGGCTCTGGCAGAGAGCTCCCGGCCAGCATCATGATTCAGGCTCAGTAAATTGCATCCCTCTGGCTTCCCTCAGTCTTCCCTCCCTCCTGACTCATATTCTTCCCTGCAGAGTTTATATTTTTAGTTATTAGTTTCACACTTCTATTTCCAATGGGTGCGCACAGGCCCTTTGGTGACTTATGAGCGCAAGTGGAAAAGAAACATGGCCGTGATGGAGCCCCACAGGCAACAAGGCTTTCTTTGTCCATCCCCTGTCCAATGAAGCACTTGCTGTTCTCCATCAAGCTGCAAGATATGGGGATGGTATGTACCCGTAAGAGGCACAGCAGTGTTTGCCACAGCTTCTGATTCATGTGAGGAATGGACACACCCCAGCAGCAAATGGAAAGCAGCAGAAAAATGCTGATTTTTGTTTACTGTCACATTTCAAAATTTCAAGAAGGAAGGAGAATCAACAGACATCTCAAGCCTGCCTTCGTAGTGCGCTCCTCCCTGGGCACCAAAGTGTGGTGCATTTTGCCCAGCAGTTTGTGCACCATCTCTTTCTGTCCAAGGCACTCTGGCTGCAGCAGCCTCTTTTCCAGGGCCCTTATTACTGTGTGAGAGGTGGAGGAATGCAAAGCAAAGGCCAGGGAGAGCCCCCACGAGCCAGGGCCTCCGGGGCTGCTGTTATTGCTCCTTGCTCTGGCGAGCGCTGCCACCACTGGAGATAAATGACACCCGTGGTTCAACGTGGGGACTCACTGCCAAGACAAACAGTCAAACAAACAGCCAGGCTGGGCTTGTCCGGACAGAGGAGCGGCTGCAAAATTCTTCTGGATCCAAGCTTGCAGCATGTATGGTCACCCAGTGCCAGTGTCCCGTGCAGATGGGCCTTGTGTTTTCATTGTTTCTGTGTTTCCCATGGCAGAGCACCACGCACCCTTGTCCCAACCACAATCCCATCCCCAGCACGTCTGTCTTGCAGCTGAATCCTGTAGCGCTTGCCAGTGCAGCCACCATGGGTAACCTGGATGCGTGGGGTGCTTGGGGCTGAATTACCAAGCAACGGGATATCCCCATGGGATTTTGGCTGGCAATGAGGTTGCAGGAGGATTATTTTCTCCCTGGTCTAACTGAGAGCGCAGCTTTCAGGATGATGTGGCAGTGCAGGAGGTACAGAGAGGGGATAATGAAGACCTCCTATAACCAGTGTTGCTGTGAAAGAAAAGGCACATGGAGCTGGTATGCTGTAAGAGGGAGCTTCCTAAATCCTAGCCAGCCCATGCTAGAGCCTGTTCACTCTAGGAAGTGAAGGCCACCAAACTCTCAGATGCCAAAGCAATAACCATCTCTCAAGGATACATCCCAGCTTTTATGGCAACACAATTACATAACTGTTTTCAGTCATGGGACACAGATGAGTTTGCGAACGCCCACAAAATGCTGATTTTTCTAGCCTTAACCCTTTGTGCTTACTACTAGTAGATACTACAACTAAATAGTAGTGCCTGTGTACCAAAACTTGTTGGCATAACTTTTTCTGTTGAAGTTTCTTCAGAGCCATAAGAGTTGCACAAGTGTAATCTTTCAATCCCGTTTCTGCATTAGTTTGTTCCACTACTAACCCTGCCAGCCTGTGTGCCTGTGCAGAGCCTTGTTAAGGGGATAGCAGCCAGGTCTGAGGTTGGAGTAATTAGTCCTGGCTGGGCTTCCAGTTTTCTTTAGTACAATATTAACATTAGATTTCTATCAGTGTGTCTTCCTCTGTCAGAACAGGCTGTACAAAAAAAAAAAAAAAAAAAAAAAAAAAAAAAAAAAAAAAATCTATCTAGTTGTTAGAATTACTGTGGGAGAAATATTAGTAAATTAATGCTAACAAATTAATTGTAATTTTCACAGTTGCATTACACATGCATTCTTTTACCTGCATTTAATGTTGTGTCGTAGAATATACAAGAGACAAGAAACAAAACTGTTTCATCTGTCCTTCACGGCCACAGGGTTCTCCATCTCACCTCAATATAAACTTTTTTTAATGAAACACACAGCTGGGATGGACCAGCAGATGAGTCCAGTGTGAGAATATGATGCACGCCTATGGGCCAAGAAAAGTAAAGGAAACAGCCCTTCCACCTTCACCCTTTTCTTAGGGCACGAAAGAGAGATGCTCTGCACAATCTGGGAAGTTTTCCAGGCTTCTATTTTTTTTGTAAAGTTCATGACACACAACTTGAAGCAGAATGCTTTAAGCTACTGTGGCATCAGAGGTGTTTCAGGACAGGCACTGTGAATGTGGATGAATGCAGAACAGATCAGGTTCTCCACACTTTTTTTTTCAAGGTCTGGCAGCACGAAAGCAGTGCTTAGCCTGGACTGATGATCAATATCAGTAAATCCCTTTGGGACTCGGCAGTAGCATGTAAGGGGGAAATCCACCCCCAAACTCTGAGGGACTTGGATGCCTGCTGCCATGGGCTGGAAGACAAAATGTGATAGCCCCAGTGAAGCCAATGCCATATGAAGTGGCTTGTCACAGACATTTCTATTTCGTCTGACACTATTCAAAAAAACACCTTTCAACACTATTCAACAAAATACCAATCCCAAATTTGACACAAGTGTGGCATAGGAAAGACTCAGCACCCATTCTGTGGCACCCATTTTCCCAGTAGGTTCAACATTCTGGTAGGACTGGGAAAAGAGATGGGAACTTTTCTTTTGACTCCTGTTGCTGATATTGAGTCACTAAAATCAATGTGGGATTTCACCACAGATCCAGGGGGACTCTTCACATGTACCTTTGAGAACACTGCTGCCTTCTTAGTGCCTCACCCTGAAAATGATAACCCTTGTCTTTGTTGGGCTCCTATATTTAATTAATGGCTGAAAAGCATCTGGAGAAGGTTGAAGTAGGCAAATTGTGCAACTTAACTCCAAGTCTGATGATTGGTATCACCATTCCCAGACTACCACCTCTCTTTGATATTGGAAACAATGGAGAGAAAGATGCTGACGATGGTGACATTGGTTTTGGCTCTGGCTCCTGGAACATGCAGTCATGTCATATCTTATGATCCCAATTACACCAGCAGATTTACTCTGGATTCACAGTAGTGTAACTGGAAAAGGTAGTTGGACCACAAAAGGCTTAAGTAAAGGAGGATTACAGCTATGATTGGAAAAACAAAAAGGATTAAAACAGAAGGTACAGAAAAAGATGAAAAAGGTGGGTCAGCATGGATCTGAAAGAGCTGGATCTGAAGCTGTTGTGAAGAACAGAGGAATTGGTGATCAGGCCCAACAATCAGCATTTCTGAGCTTCCAACAGCTGTTCTCTGTATTACACAGAAGGGCCAACAATATGATAAAAGAGGGAAGTAAGGATGGGCTTCAGTCCCTTCACACATGAGGAGGAGTAAAAGAAAATATGAAATCTGGAAAGAGCCACACAGATCCTGCATTATCAGAAGGACAACAGAGGCATTAAAGGGAGGAGGAAGAAAACAACCTAGGAAAACTTTGCCATGAATGATCATGAAATGATGTCAAGCAACCTATAAACAGTCTCTGGGAAAGCTAAATAACAAAACTTTTTTTGTCTCACTCCCTTCCCCTTTGTGTCCTCTCTAAATCCAGAGCGACCTTAGCAAAACAGCACAAGAATAGCTGAGCTCCACCTAATTTGGAGTAAGGATAACTCACCTCCTCCCTACCCTATTTCCAGTTCTTTGCTTGACTTGTGTCATGTTTGTCTCTTGCATTCTGATCTCTGGTATGTGCCACAGCAGGAGAAGTAGGGAAAGGAGAGATGTTAATCTTTTCCTTGAGAAGCAGAATATGACTGGTATGAGGGGGAACACAGTGCCTTTGCTTGGCCATTGAATTAGGCAAGCAGAGAAAAAACCTGCCATTTACATGTCACTATCCTGATTTCTAAAGGGGAAAAATTCCTAAAGGAGAAAATGCTTCTCAGCACCATCAATCCTGCAATTAAACTGAACTTTGGCAAAATATTTGCTGGGTTATGTAATAGAGGCGGATTACAACAGGCTGCCACATGGCTGGAAACTGCAGTTTTAACCCCTGGACAAACTGCCTTGTGGTAGGTAAAGATAAGTGACATCACGGAGCTGTAAGAACAGTCAAGCTCAGACAAACCTTTAAAGTACAGTTTGATGGTCCATCTGATAGAATGACTCCAAATATCTAAGGCTGCTTTTCTTCCTGATTTTCTTGGCTATACACAGCCTTTCTGTCTTTCTCCTACCTCTCCCTCTGAGCAGTCTATGGGCAGTTTCTCCCATTCCCCAGGTGTCTCTTTCTCAGGCTTCCCACCCTTTATGTTTGCTGAGGATGCTCTGGAGATGTTTCCTTACACCAGAGTTCATGGTGTCCTTTCTATGTCCCAGCCACCCCTCCTGCAACTGCAGCTGTTGATCGCCTTCCCCTCTGTTCCCTCAGTCCAGTGATCTGTGCCAGGACCAGGAGCAAAGATGTGGCAGTTTTGGCTGCAGCACACTGCAGAAACCAAGGTACAAACCCTGCTATGACACTGACCCCAAGCCACGGTGACCTCCCTGATGTTCTGTACATCAGCTGGATGAACCTGTCACAGGCAGAGACCACCTTCCTGTCTCATCACAGCTTCAGCCCAGGCTCTAATGTCTCGCTACGTCTGACCAGCTATTATTTGGGCAGCACGTAAAAACGGGAGAAGCTGAGCATTGTAGCTAATTAGCTGAGCCAGAAAGGCACTAACGATGTTTGAAACAGAAGTGAAAACAAACAAAGCCTTGGCGAGCACTCAAAGGCAAGGCAGGCTGGCTGCAATTTGCCTATCAACACGCAGACAGGCTCCTGAGGAGGGCCCACAGAGACATGGGAGACGGGGGCACCCTTCGGAAAGACCTCGCCGTGAAGAGCTCACATGATGCGGGGCGGGGTTTGGAGCCAAAGCCGCCCCGCTGGCCCCACCCTTGGACCTGGGCGCATGAATGACCCAAAGCGCCTCATCCATCCCAGCAGGGACAGCTGTCAGCTGGGAGACCGGGACCGAAGCCTGCCCACGGCCTCCAGGTAGGAGCTCGCTTCTTGCAGCACATCTTGTTGCTTTGCCTCCTCTGCCTCGCTGCTGATGTGCGAGAGGAGAGGCACCTGGTGCCCTCAAGAAGATGCAGTTTCTTTCTCCTCTGAGCACACACCACATCAAGACTTTCTACCTGTGTGTTAAGTTTCTTCTCTCTTTTCCCCAGCTGCTGGGGTTTGAAAATCTTGTTGGATGTACGCTTAGATGATAAGCTGGTTTTATTTCCTTTTTGCCTGGTATTGCTGTAATGGTAAGCAGAGAAAAGTAGGATACCTCATATCCTGACTGAGCAATCAACAAGCTGCTGGGGCATGTACATTTGCTTTCTTTACAAATGTCTGCAAAATAGAGAGTGGCAAGGAGCTTCTTGAAACGGTTATGCATCATTGAACTTAACTGGCACCCACCCAGGCCCCCAGATGGGAGAAGAGGAGCTTTTTCTAAGCCCTTCCCACATTCTTGTGCAAATAGAGAGGATGAATGATCACCATCCCCAGTGCCAGACAGTTTTCTGGGCCAAATTCACACACAAGCATAGGAAAGCCAAGGGCAACTGAAACTGGTGAAGCTCTCCCTTCCTTCCGCTTCTTGCAGTGACTGTATTTCATATGTTCAAATCCTTCTGGGATTGCTTAGCCTGACTTTGCGTAATTATTTTCATCCTTGGATTAAACAGGCCAAATATGTAAGCTGGATCTCAGCTTGCTGAGATCTTACTTTACACCATATTTTGTCCCTCTGGCATATATATTACACAGCAGCAGATTGCATTTAAGTAGTTTTTTCAGAATAGAAGTCTGTCTTTGCTTGAGGGTGTCAATTTTCTCATAATTCTTGCTGCTCTGTCTTGTAGGGATACTTCAAAGGATCATGGAAAGGTCCTAAACCAGGCATCTACCCATACTGGCTTCCAGTACACTCAGTCTGACTGACACCTCTCCAGACATGGAGCATGCACAGATTTCTCAGCCTAGAGGTTAGGGGGAAGGTGTGACTTGTTGCAAAAGCCTGCAACTACACCCTCATTTCTACCAACTGTGCTTGTCCTTTGTTGCTTGTGATCACTGATGAGATGAGCAAACTCATGGATGTGCCTAAACCTGAGGGCTATCCCTGTTTTCAGAATGAGTAGACAATGGCGCTTTTTGAAATTAAAGACAAAAGGATACAAAGGGCTATGGGACCCCCAAGCAGGAGCAGTGGCTTTGAAATCAGCTTTCAGTTGCCTTGTGAGATGACAGTAGGTACAAGAGAAAGAGTGAGTGTGTTCAGTGTATCATGCTATGGGAAGTCCTGAGTCTATCCTGTGCTGAGGGACAAAGTATTTATGCATTATGAAATGTTCAGTGTGTTCCATCTGTCACCAGGTCAGGGTCAGCAGGTGCAGCCAAAATTGAAAACAGCATTTTTGATGTGCACCACCTTTCTTTCTGCTGGCAAAGTGCCACTTTGAAAAAGCTTAAATCTTTCATGAGTGAAAATTATTTGCTCAGCAGTCAGAGATTTGCAGGCTTTCCAGGGAAATAGCAATAGTTCTGAAATCACCAGCTGTGGGTTTCTGTATATTGGTCAGTTGGTATTAACTATTTTTTTTTTTTAACATTTGGGGTCTGAAACGGGAATTGTGGTGTTTGGCCATCACTGGAGACACCTTGGCTAGAGAAATCTTACCACCCAATTTCTTCATTCTCTATTAAGAGATGCTCAAATTCCTTCTCTAGACTCTTCCCTGTGAACTTGTGTGCTAGAGGATTTGGGAAATGCAGTTGTGGTGGGCAGAGAACACATGAGGAGCAAATCCCAGCTACTCTCCTGAGAGGACTGTTTCCCCCTAGACCCATCTCTCCAACATCCCCTTCCACCTTGTTCCCCACATGAAATTCCAGCTTCTTCTATATTGCTGGCCTCTGCCTCCAAGAGCTTTGCAGCTTTCCACCACATTTCTTGTTCAGTCCAGGTGAAGATGTGCTCTCCTTGGCTCAGCCTTGACCTATACCTGAGCTCAATCCATCCATCCTGCCATAGTTCCTGCCTGCTGTCTCCTCTCTCTGCCTCTACCATCTGCAGGATTGATCCCAAGGCTGATGTGCGGCCATCCTCCCCTGCCCTAAGGGATGGGTGTTCCTGGTAAGGACATGTTCTGTCCTGAAACAGTGAAGTTTTTAAGGGGGGAACAAGTAGGGCCACTGAACTAAGAAAATACTGCCATGGTTGGGAAGGAAGGGCTGCTTCAGGCTCCTGTCTGTCTCATGTTGGCTTTATCTGAAGCACATACCCAATGTTGTCTCCATCTTGGCCCTCGCTCTGTTCTGTTCTGCCCAGCTCCTGGACAGTTTTTTGTTCTTTATAAAGTGGCTGTTTTGTAAAATTACTGGGCGGCCTTGCAGGAAAGCCCTAGGTATCATCTGGCAGGATGATTTTCCTTTTCACAGCTCCCTGGATGATGACTGTGGGGTTTGAGCTAAAGATTCCCAAACCTGTTCTGGTTCGTAGGCACCCCAAGGGTGTTCTGCAGTGCTGCTCTGTTATAACTTGTTCCCTTCTAAAAAATCAAAAGCTCCTTGAGATTAAAAAAGTGTAAACTAAGAAAATGAAAGATTAATGCTGTACCTGAAACTAATCTCTTTCCCAAGACATCTTTTAAGGTGTCACCAAGGCGTCTCTTCTGTGCAGTTACTGAGAACCAATTCATCCATGCTCTCACTGCTTGGTCTCACAACCCTTGGTCGTCCTCTCCCTAGGTTTACTGGAGAGTTAGATGGGTGCCACAGACTGCCGATAAATCTTTGAAGCTGTTTCTTGCATCTGCACTCTCCTTCCTTCCTCAAAACAGTGCAGGGAATTAGATTTGCAGCTTGGTTGAGATTTGGGCATTTCTGAGGCTGTAAATAAAACACTGTGTGCGATATCCAGGTCGTCTGGATTTGCTGATTTTGCATTGGGCTCATGCTGCTGTTTAAAAGTGAATTGGCTGCCCTGCCTCGTCTCTTCCTGAGTATCATGACTCACACTAGAAAACTCCTCTTGGGTTTCTAATAGCTTTATTATGGAGTATGCACATGCAACATGTTTTTGATGGTCTCAGAGTTTGTGAGATGTGGCCAGATTTTCACAGAGACCACACACAATATGATAATAAAACTGACTAATTGGCCATTTGGGATGTTTCACTCTATTCCTTTACCCGTTTTAAAGTTTCAGTCTGTTGCTTGGGGACTTTCCACAGCCTCCAAAGTTTCTGGTTTTCTGTGGTGCATGATCAGTTTGGAGATGGTTAATGGGTCCTTCATTTCTCACCAAAGGATCTGTAAGAAAGGAATAAAGTTCAAAATTCAGGAAAGGAAATTAATTCTTTTCCCAAGAGAAAGAAAACTCCATTTCTCTTTGAGTGAGAATTTTATATAAGAATATAAAATTTCTTTTTCGTTTCATTTGCTTTTCACTGTTGAAATTTCCCTGCTTAGCAGAATGATGAGAGAAACTTTTCAGCAAGGAGTGAGAGAATAATCAGAAAAGCCAATTTGCAGCTTTCCTGTTGTGATTTCTTGGCAAAATGGACTACAAAAATATTCTAATGCAGGGAAAGAATAGTCCTAGGCCACAGCATTATGGATGTCTTTCCAGAATTAGTTTTGGAGCTGAAAATGATGGAAGCAAGGCGAGCAGAAAGCTGTCTCTGAGGGGGTCATGGTGGAAAAGCTGAGCACCCTTCTGCAATGTGCCCAGCACTTCCAGTTCCTCCTGCAGCTCTGCAGGAAGCAAGGTGGTGGTGTTCATGTTTGTCACTGAACTCCCCAGTGAGAAGGGCTCAGAACAGAGAGCAAACAAGAAACCCTCTGAACCCAGCATAACTGCAGCTCAGAGGGAATACAAACCAAATCAAACCTGGTTTAGTTGCTGTTACATTGGGTTTGCGTGCTAAGCAAAACCTGCTCTGCCCCCTTATCTCCTGCTCATGGGGGAAGAACAGAATTCCACCTCCCTCTGCCATCTGTGGGAGCTGAAAGGCACCTGGGGAAGCAGACATGGTGAAGGCTCACCCATGGTGCACGTGCTGTGCCCAGGCATTTTTCAGGACCGAGAGAAAGACAAATGTTGTTGTAAATGAGATAAATTATTAGTCCCTGTAGTTGTTCTTAATTTTGCAGAACTACAGATCTACACCCAGTGAGGCCCGTTTTCCACACAACATGAATCACTTGCTTGGGTTCTGTGCTCACTAGTTTCACGTTTTAGTTTTCCATTCCTCTGGCTTTCCTCATGTGGATGAATAATGGATCATTTACAATACATCAACAATATCAGAGCGCACGGTTACGGCTCAGCTCTGTGTAATCCCTTCAGACAGTTCGCAGAGCACAAACGCCTGGCGTGCAAAGCCACATCTTATTTCCACAAAGAGAACAGGAGGGGATGCCAGCCTGGCAGCTTCTCCCCTCTGCCACCCGAAATAGCACTCAGGAGCTGAGTCATGCAGCGGAGCCTGGAGCAATGGGTGACTCCTTTAGCACAGGGACAATACTCAGCCGTGCTAACAGCTACAGATGGAAATGGGGTCCAGGCAGTAGTTTATTACAAGGCACTCTGAGCCCTTTCATTGCCCTAAGGAAAAGAAAAAGGCAGCCCGAGGGCTGACCCCATGCTATATTCCCATGATTCTGCAGGGCCTGTGCTGTCCCACGCAGCATCCTTCTCATTCATGGATACTGCTTAAAGGATAACTTGCTTCTCTTCTTGTGTCCAACAACCTTCACTAAGGACTAACAAGTCAGACTTGAGCAGGTGATGCTTGCAGTTCTGCTATTCTGTTTCCCTATCACACCTTTTCCTCACGTATTTTTTGAATATTTGAAAAAGGAATAGTTTCCTGAAGCCAGGATTTTGAGTTTGGAAATATGTAGGGCCAGTGCTGCTTAACTGAACCACTCTCTGCACAGGAAGCAATCAGTAGAAGAAGGTGATGAATCATGTGTCTGTTTAGTGTGAAATTGGAAGCCTTCACAGAGCTGCTTGTGAGGTGTCACATGTGTTTGTTTCCTGAGTCACTCATATTACTCAGAATCATGGGCTGGGATGTGGCACGTGGGATTGCCCGGGCAAGAGCCCAGTCCATGCAGGATCCTGCAACTGCCAGATGGGCTTGGAGGGAATTCAGGGCCATGTGAGCAGGGAGGATCACCTAAGTGATACCATGAGGAGCGCTACAGCCTCCATTTGAGTTCCTTGCGCAAGAACTGAACAGTGGCTAAAAAATACATTTTAAAAATTCCCTACTAACTTCTGACTTAACCATTCATCCACAGGAATACTCATTTTAAATAAAGAAACTTCTAAGGACACTTTTTCCGTTTTTTTTTTGGTTTTTTTTTTTTTTTTT
>VZRN01000983.1:0-39276 GCA_013397935.1 Dasyornis broadbenti | reverse complement strand
TTTTTTTTTTTTTTAGGAAAGGTGTTTAAAGAAAGCTAACATAATAAGGCTGACCGAGCATGAGGTAGAAAACAGCAGAACTACATCCCCTCTCCCTGCTTTTTTAAATTTGGTTGTATTTTTTCACTGGTCAATCCAGGTACTTATTGAGATTCTTTTAGTTAATAACATAACCTCTTATTTGAAACAAGACAAAGAAAAAGCTAAACTAACAGTAATTCTTGATTTAGCTTTTCAAATCCTTTCATAACTGTATAAAAATCTTTAAGATTCAGTTCTCCTACTACTCAAATACGTGCAATACCTTTTAGGAAAAATAAAAGTAAAATACTTTTATTTACAAGCAAAGAAAGACTGAAAACACAAGAGCTTGTGTGGGATAACAGACTGTGGAAGAACAGGACTCGCTGCTGGCAGTGTTCATTTTGCTGTGATCTCAGAATAAATGCTCTTCTTTGCTCCTGACCCATTTTGAGCTCTTTCTTCTCAGCCTACATTCACAGGGTTTGCATCAGCAACTGAGAGCACTTTTGCTGTCAAAGTGCCACAATGCACATCATGTCTCCCTTTTAAAAAATGAGCTCTCTCACTTCATTGATTCCTATCTATTGGCAACTGCAGCCAGAACCGACATAGCACCGTGTGCTGTGCAAGACTGAACAGTGACCTTGTTTACCATTAGCATCATTGTCAAATTAGGAGGAATTAATTATTACACACTGGGTTTCTTCATCCAACCAAGTGGCTGGCAGCTGAACTCAAAGGCACCAGTGCAATGGTGGGGAAAGGTTTCTTTCACAGGTACCAGGGCTCCTTCCTGCTCTTCACGTATAAATGCTACCTCACAACTGAGTGCTTCAGCAGAACCCAAGGGAATCCTCTTCCTGCTTTTCTCTGCCAGCAGCATCAATCAATGTTTAAATTCAATTTCTGGATGTGTATTGGGGAAACCAGCAGTTTCAGTAATATTTTACCTTCTCTGGCACTGACTGGTGAAAAAGACAACATGAATTATTTCTCACCCCTGACTCAGGTTGGTTCTGGTTGTTTCCTGTGCTCTTCAGAGTGAGAAAGTCAGGAAAGAAGCATTAAAGAGCCCAGTATTGCTGCCATTAAAAGTCACAGGCAATACTACAGCTGATTTCAGTGACAGCAAACAGGACCAAAAGGTCTGAAAACAAAAAGCCCCAGGATGCTAACATACGTGTGCCAAGACCCTTAAAGCCCAAAGGTTTAAATTCCAACCCTAGGAACTGCACAGGTTAAAGCCAACGGCATCACAAATGGATTGTGGAAGGAGCACTCCTTTTCTTGCTCCCTCTTGGCAGCTGTTCCCCACAGCTTTCCTTTCTGGGCCACCAGCGAGCCAGTTCAGCTGAGTAAGCTGGAGTGCAGAAGTCAGATAACTGTGCTGATTATCTGATTTTACTTCCCCTGTACTCTGGCTTTCCCCTTTCCAAGAGAAGGGTTTTTGTGTTCTTTCTTTTTTTGTGATGGGATGTAGGGCTTTGAGGTGAATTTTGCAATGTTGGAAAATCAGTCTCAGCTCTTTGAGGAAGCAGGAGACTTTGAAACCCCAGATGGAATTAACCTGATGTATTTCCACCTCTCACTGATGTTGTTTACACAGTGCAAGCCAGTCCAGAGTGGTGAATGGTATATTTAAAAGGAGGTCCTCTAACATTTGGATCCACCCCATCACTCAACTTAACAGATACTTGATACCAATCAAGTGACTCACTTCATTAAGAAAGAAACCCTGCTGTGTTGCTGACATCCTACAGCAAACACTGAGCCCCATTGTCATCTGCTGAGTCCTTTCTCTGTCCCAGCCCACGCCCTGAAGATGCACACCGAGTCTCAGGCACAGCAGCAGCACTGACCCTGTTTTTCCATGGTGGTGTGTGCCAGCCACGGACACACAGCAACCCCTGTGTGTGTGAAACTTCCTCCCTTAATCCCCAGACTCCCTCTGTGCCCCTGCAACGGAGGGGCAAAACAGGGTGAGCATTCATCATCTGGAGGAAAACAGTTTATTTTATTAGCAAGACAGGAGCTGGTGCTTGCTTGTTCCCAATTTGAGGGAGTTTCTCCCATTCACCTGGGCTTCTTGCTTGTTGTCAAAGGCATCTGACGGCTCCTGCCCCCCAAGAAGGACACAGAAACAGCTGCAAGTTACCCAGTAACAGGTGGTATTCCAGATGCGTGTGAGGGCTTAGGTTAAAACAGTCTCAAAAAAGAAGTAATTGTAAGAAATGTCCCCCGTGCCCAGAGTCACTGCCGGCACATCCCTTTCCCGACTGGGGCTGCGAGGGCACAGCCAGGTCTCCAGGTGAATATTTACACCTCTTCCATCGCTGAGAGCAGGTTTCATTGGGACCCCGAAGCCAGAAGAAGGGATTATTTCAGTGCAGTTCCCAGTTACTCCTTCAACAAACCTTGTAATCACTGGTGGTTCGCTAAATGCCATGCAAACCCCAGGGCACATAGTGAGATCATCGGCCAGGACTCTTTTATTTTAAGATCTTTGTTTTAGAACTGTTCTTAAGGCTTTGGAGAGAAAAACAACAAGGGAGGTTTCAATGAGAAGCATTTCCACAGCTGGAATGTCATAAGCCACACGAGCCCCCGCAAAAAGCAAGAGTTTATGCCATTCCATACAGGCATTGGTAAAAAGGAAAAGGGAAAAACCCCCAGCTTTTAGTGGAGCATCTGAAATGTGTTTTGCTATAGCAGATGAAAACTTCTGCTTTTTTCAATGGCATCTGAGCTACTACATTTCATAATTATACTTGGCTTTTATTGATGTCTGCTTTTTATATGAGGTCTTTTTACATGATTTTATATGATACCACATCGGTGGCAACATCCTTCAACTTTCAAATTGATAGTAAAAAAGTGTCTTGATCAAATATAATAAATGTCACACAGATGCTTAGAAGTACTTCAGAAATACCTAACTCAGTAAATGATTGAAAACGGAGAGCTTGTGAATGTTGTATTCATACTTTGACAGTCCTTAGGGCTTTTTTTCCCTTGCATTTCGAAACGAGAAAACTTACTGACTTTGTGATATCCAGAAGTACCAAAACTGCGGAAAGAAGAGTGCTTAAGGCAGCATAATGACTTTGCAGAAAGAGAAACAGTTTGTTTTAAATAGTTATTTTTCAGGTGCTTGAGCATTACCACCTACCACAAACAGGTTATTCACGGTTATTCACAATTAACACCCATCTTTCCAGCTTGAAAAGATGCTTTTGTTTTCTTCCTGCCGGCTATTTGTCACTAATATTCACTTTCCAGGAAGGAGCCCATCTGCTTTTGATACAATGTCGCAGGTTTTGAAATGGTGAAATAATAAATGTCCATGGTCAGCCAATTCTGAATTCCAGCTGAGCAGGGAACCAAAACAGCAGAGAGAAGGGAAGGAGATGGTTGTGGGGAACATGGAGTAAATACTATTTTTTAATTAAAGCCCTCCACAGCACCGTCTGGAGGTGGATGTCCACCAGCAGCAGTGGAGGAGGGTGTTGATGGTGAGGTGACCCCTCAGGACAGAGGGTGTGAAGAGTTCTGCAGGCGCTGGCTTTGCTCCCCTCTGCTCTGAATGATCTAATATGCAACTGGCAGGCCTGGAAGGCAGCAGCTCCATGAGGACCATGGTTTTTGTATGAGCCTTGCTAATTATAGCAGTTTTCCCCCAGGTCCGTGGCCATGGCTGCGTTGCCCCTTGCTCTGCCTGGCTCCTGTTTTTCTGGTTCATTCTGTCCAAGCTATTTTGGCTGCAGAAGGTCAATGCCAGCACTGTCAGGGCCAGTGGAAATGCATTTGGGGGACAAAGGGAGATGGAGCATATGCCCACGGACAAAATAAAAGAAACTGTTCAGGGTGAATTAGTTTCCTTTTTCTTCTCCTCCTGTTAGTGAAAGGATTGCTCTTGGAAAAGTCTCATTTTGTTTCATTTCTAAATAATGCTTTCTCTGTTGTTGGTGGGATTTTTTTGTTTATGCTGGTTGCAGATCTGCATTTTTAGCTTTTTTTTTTTTTTTTCATCAGCATCAATATTAACCACTAAAGTGAAAAAAATATGTATTTAGGCATCCTGAAAGAGAATATTTGACTTTCTGAAAATAGGCATCTCTCCTCTGGATTTGTTTGGTCGATTTTCCCTTGAGTTTGGATTTTACTACTCTATCCCTGGATACCTGGAGATGACATTTGTTTATCTTCACAAAGGAGAAACTTCTTTCTATACCAAATATTATCAGTTGCATCTTGGTGTCAAGCACTGCAGCAAGCAGGTAGTGCCGGTAGAACTTGCCAAGGGCAAGTAGACACTGGAGCCTCTTTTGAGTAAATTCTCAGATGAAAAGACCAATCTATTTGGAGGACAGACTTCAGTTAGGTTACAAGATACATGAATTACACCTATTCATTTTTTTTGGGGGGGGGAACTCATCTGAATTGACTACCTTCAGAATGAGGTCTTTGAGTCCAACCCTGAGGCTTCTTAAAAGAGGCAGTGATGGAACTTCATTTCCATATCTGGCTCTCTCTCTGTGAGGTTGCATGTCTACCTGCAAATGGAACAGTTTTATGGAAAAAAAAAAAGTTGAAGCAAATCAATCAAATTAATGGCTTATGTATTGCAAAAGAGAAGAAATTCAGAGGAAGTTTGTGTGGCTGGCTTAAATACCTTTTTAGTTCAAACTAACAGACTGTGAAATAGATAAATATATACATTCCTGTGTCATAACAAAATGCAGTCATGGGAGACAAAGCATAGGAGATGTCTGTAAATTGGTGATTAATGTTACATTTATCATCCTCTGGGCTTGAACTGCAAGTTGGTAGCCAGATGCCTCCACCCATTCATTCCTCTTATTGCCAGTCCGATGTTCAGTTCCATCCACTGTTCTACATCTTGAGTTCACATTGATCTTGTCTTTCCCTTCTTTTTAATTTCTTCAGTGGTTCCTTCTCTTTGCAGCCCATTTCTCTTTAAGCTGGAGGTCCTCAATTTTTTAACTCTTTCTAAATTGTGCAGACATGCTTGCTTTCTTTAGCTGGTCTTCTCGGAAACCCAGTCTTACGTACTTGTAGAAGACTTCTTATTTTTTCCCCCAAATATCCAAAGATTCATAATTGCTAAAAAGGAAAAAGAATAGAAATTATCACCCTTGCATCCTCCCCACTAAACTACAGGAATTTGTGTTCCAGAGCATGCTTTACTATAACCTCATGGAACATGTTGTCTCTCTCTCTTTGGGCCAAACAAAACACAAGAACATTCCCGTTGTTTTTCATCTCATTTCTCAATTACTATTAAAGCAGCACACCCTTATGCATAAGTCTAACACGAGTCCATGCACAGGTCAGGGTGTGAATAGCACTAATAAAATAAAGCTTGTGTCATTCAATTGTGTGTTTGCAGCCCTACCTGTGACCAGAGTAGAGAAAACAATGTTGTAACACAGGGAAGCTGAGAAATGGGGCTAGATGTGGGATAGAGAAATGTGAGATGCAATGGTGCTCCGAGGTAAGGCAGTAGAGCAGAGAATAATATTTTTTAATATTGCTGCAGCATAGCTCGAAGAGCTTTATCTTTTAATATTTAGGTGTCTGTCAAGAAGAGTAAACACAAGTGCTGTTTGGAGTATTCCCACTGAATAACTTGTGCTGGAATCACTTGGTGAATTGGGAAATTATCGGTCTGATAGCATTTTTTCAATAGCTCAGTAGACAAACAGTGGATTCGATAAATATTTAAAAATAAACCAAGTGTGTATTGTGAATTCATGTAAGTCAAATAATGTTGAAACAATTTGACAGTCCCAGAACAGCACCATATTGGCTGACAAGAGGGGAGATTCTAGGCTTGAAGTTGTGTGGGGATAAATCTCCGGCACAGCAGTTGTCCTCACTGGAGTCACAGCAGCAGGGCAGTGCTCAGACATCCGGGCTTACACCTTCAGTTCCGAGATGAAACTGGAAAAAAGCCAGTGACAGTGAATGTAGATTTCCCAATACCATGAAAACGAAGAGTGTAATTTCTTCCAGGTTTATGGAAAAACAGTTGGCTTCTCTCAACTTAGCCAGGGTTTTGTCTCATGTGGGCTTTAAAAATTCTTAAAAGATCGAAACAACGCCCATCTATATACTCAGCAAAGACAGCTGAAATGCAGCAGTGACTGGGGATGGAGCACACTGCTGCTGCCACCCCACAGCCTGTGCCCTGCTGGAGTGCTGCTGCTGGCACCACTCACTCTGGAGCAACCAGGAGCCAGATTTCTGCATCCAAATGAACTGTGCCCACATCAGTCCATGATGTAGGCTGGGCTTCTTGTTTTGCATGTCTGTTTCTAAAAATATATGATGTTTATCAGGATGTAAGATGGCTCAGAAAGGCTGGACCTGTGGTATAGTCTTAAAAACAGTGCACGGAAATAGAGACGGCAGCAGAGCAAGCCTGAACCAGCTCCCAACAAGGTCTTGCTCCCATTCCCAGCCATCTCAGTTTACTTTGCTGCTGTTGAATGCACCTCAAGAGGCCTTTTTTGCTTCTGGCCACCTCCATCCTGGAGGCAGATGCAGGACATCTTGCTTGAAACACAGAATCACGGAATGGTTTGGGTTGGAAGGGGCCTTAAAGACCATCCAATTCCAACCCATTGCCATGGGCAGGGGGGACCTTTCACCAGACCAGGTTGCTCCAAGCCCCATCCAGCCTGGCCTTGAACACTTCCATGTGCCACCTTCTCACTTCCCCTGTGCTGACACTGTCCCATTGCCTCATCTTCCTCCTTCCCAGCCTTACCTCCCTGCAGAGGCTACAGACAACCTCTTCTTTTAATTCTTGATGTGGATGTCACACTCACAAGAAGATAGAGGTTGCGTGTGAACTGCATACTGCTTCACAACATATTTATATTAATTATATATGATTATATAGTATATAATCACACATTATATGTGATCATATATATTTCATATAGATATACAATAGAATCATATGATAAATAGACACAATTTCTGAAGTGTTATTCAGTTAATGAAAACTGTGTATATTAATTAGATAAAATTACACATAGTGTTTCTAAATTAAGTTATATACGTGATTTCCTATAATTAATATAAAATGTATAATTAGATGTAATAATATACATTAATTGCACAAGTTACAGTATCGGTTTTTATATAAGGACTGTAGTTCTCTTAAGACACAGTTTTTATAAAATGCCTATGTTGACTACCCACATGGGATGGAATCGGATATATGCTCAGTTTTCCCTCTCAGATTTTCAAATGCCCTCTGTGAAAACTGTGTGCACCCATTCTAAACTTGGGTCCAGAAACCCAACATCTACAGAATTTCAGCTATTGAAACCTACTCAGAGCCAACAGCATAACAATTCCCAGCACAGCATTTGCCTGGACATGAAATGCAGCTGCTCTGCAAACACAGGGGTTTTCCTTCTCCTTTGGCTGGAATGTTTTTTACCTGCTCTGGGGTGTTGGCAAAGCAGCTGGAGCGATTGCAGGACATTCCCAGGGCTGCTTGTGTGTTGTTTGTATTTTGCACCCTCTCTCACCTCACCCCTATTTGACAGTATGCAAACCAGCAGCCAAATGCTTCTGTGAAACACGGAAACCCGGGCTGAAATCTGTTGCTGTTATTTTTTTAAAGCCTCAGGAAGGAGGAGTCAAAGGATCAGTGGAATTCCTGGGAGAGGGAGGAGCTGTATTAGAAATTTCTTTCCTTTACGTGGGGTGGAGAAATAGAAACAGGTGAGAGGAGGGGCTGGGAATTTTCAGAAATCCGTTTCTGCTGGCGCTAAGCAGCTTCCCTCAAGTATAGAATATCAGGACAGAGTGAAGGCAGCACTAAGCACTGGCACTCCCTCCCTGCGAGCCACCAGAGCGCTTCACTTGGTGTAAGGACTGTCAGCTCAGCATTCAGGGGTTTTTCGGAAAGACTCAAAGAGCTGACTAAAAGTGACAAGGAAAAACGAACTCAGAGAGGACAGTGGGATAGCCTTGAAGCCCGTTTGAACCGCGCTGTTGTGACAGGCTGACAGGCTGCATCCTGTGTGTGTGCATGCTTGCATGAGAATTTACTAATACATATAACGTTAATCACCCGTTACGTCCTGAAGCAAGGCTGGGAATGAATTTCAGGAAAAGAGCTGTTTGTTTTGCGCGGGCGCCCACATCCCATACACTTTCAGTCCCGCGGAAATTGCCGCGCATCTCCACCCTGCGAGCACTCGTGCCTGCAGCTGTAGGCAGCGAGCTGGGAGAAGGCACAGAGCTTACAGAAACCTCTGTACCCCCATTCCTCAGCGCCCCCCAACATGGAAAGCCTGTCCAGCAACAAGCCCAGGGTCCATCCCCTGCTCCCGCCTCAGCTGAAGCCGTACAGCTGTTGCCTGAGCAGAGAAAGGGATTGGATTTCACAGGCTGTGTAATCTGCGACAGTGCTCTTTGGCTTGGGGATAGCAACGAGCCTCACCCAGCCTCAGCCATCCCCTTTCTGCCCGTGAGGAACGCCCCGGTCGACATAGAAGGAAAATTGTTTGCTGAATTTCTGCACAGCCCTCCTTCCAATTGCTGGAGAGAGAGGGGGAGTGAGAAAGAGAGAGAGTTTAAGGCAGGCTCTGCACTGGTGTTCTGGGCTATTTCAACTTCAGGGCAACTTTAGAGAACTTCAGTTATTTTTGGTAAGTTTTTTTTTCTTAAAACCCAAACGTCTCTCTCTCTTTCTTTCTTTCTTTGAAGTCTCTAATGCAGATTGCACAAGTTTGCAGTAGATGATGGGCTTTTAAAAATGCAGAGAGATGTGGGCGTGAGCATTTTTCGTCCTTTGGTACAGAAACCGGACTTTCTAATTGTAAAGACATAATGTTCCCAGCTTCTGTACTTGATAAGTGAAACCTGAACATGTTGTGTGTTAAATGATACTGCTGGGGAAAAGTATGCCCAGAGCTTCAACCAAGGTGCATCCCACCTGGTGTAAAGCTTTGCCTCCTTCCTGTGTATGGGAAGACTTGAGATCAGGGATGAACAAATGTGTTCACCCTGATAAAAAGTTTCTGATCCACGTTTTTACGCAGGGGTTTCAAGCCTCTGAGCCTCCCAGACCTTTCAGAGAGATGTTGATTCTTAGTCCTATACACACCCCTCCATTCAGTAATCTCTATTCCAGATCGTGCATGTTGTTTTTCTTACTTCCTCTGTCTGTATACTTAACCCATCAGGAGGATCTCAAAGATAGTGAAACTCTTTTGTAGTGCAAAGAGCCAGTCCCAATTGTTGTAATGAATTGCAGAGCGCAAAGAGCAATTTTCTTACAGTGAGGTTGGTTTCTGATGAATATGAGTTTTCTGTTATTTGTTCATCCCCTGGATGTGTTTGGATTTTTATAGTAGCTGTGTTCCTGCAAGAGGAATACTATTTGCATGGATATTCTATCTCAATAGATACCATTCTCAATATATATATATCTCACATAGTACGTTACCTTGGCCCTAGGATTTCTGAATGTTCATGGAATTTGAGACTAAGATTAACCTTGAAGCATTTAAAAAGCAGATCCATAACCTTGTCAGTAGAAGTTGGATCCTGCAAGTGCTCACTGCAAGGCTACTAAGGCTACTTCATAAAGCACTGGGAAATACGCAGGGTAAAATTATTCTGTCCACCTGTCTAGGTTCTGTGCCCCATCCATGTACTGTACCCTGATAGCTTTCTGAACAGGAATACAGGTGGTCAGAAGTAGAATTTATAACTGTAGCCACCTGTAGAGAAAATGAAAAGTCCGTTTTCTCAAAGCTTCAATAGAAAAGAGAGAGAACATTACTCATATGAGAGAAAAGACCAAAAGTCATTGCTTGAACAAAAATAACCATTATTCTTTATAATTTATGACACAAGAAACACAGAAGGTTGGAAGGTGACTTGTAAGAGACACAGCACTTAGCTTATGACCACCTTTTGCATGCATGAGGGAAACAGTCTAAGTACTGCCTCACTCTTTCTTTTACTACAATAAAGAAGAACTACAAGAAATTTTGCAGATCCAAGCAAATCAGAAGTAAAGCAGCTTACAACAGCCAATTTACTTCCAAAATCTATCCTAACATAGGTCAAAAATCCAGCATGAAAACGTTTCAGATGTTTAACAGCATGGGAAAACCTCTAACATCTCAGGATTTATTGGATTTTATTAGCTATGTTTAAAAATGATAAGTGTGACTGGAACCTTTAATTGCAGAAAGTCTGTAACAATGGAGTTAACAATAACTCTTCAGCAATAAACTGAAAACGATAAATCTGCGCCAGGCACTCCGCAGCGCTGACATGCTCCATGATGGCTGTAGCTTTTCTGTGCAGGCATGTAGATTTGTTAGCTAAAACTGCATTTTACTATCTTTGGTGTGGCACTCTCGTAAAGTAAACTCTGCTATTAGATTATGAGACTTGTGTAAATCTCTGACTGAAGTCGGTTTGACTCCAGTCAGTGCTCATAAGCAATCCATCGGGGATGGCTGCCTTCCAACCTCCTCTGCAGCGGGTGTTAATGTCTTTTCAGTCGGACGGGGCAGCGGTAACTCCTGGCAGTGGCTCGCCAGGGGTTTGGAGATGGCACGTATTCCCTGCTTTTAATTGTCTTGGACGCTCAATCTGTATTCACAAAACTATGAGGTCAACGTGCCTCTATTCGCTTTTGGCTGTACTTGAAGCTCATCACTGAAACAAAATCCAACAGTCTGTAATACATGGTTATGGGAATAGCTGCAAACTGAGTTAACCTCCTGTTGACTTCAGGGGGTTCGGTGCCCCGTGCTTGGATGCACCTTTCTGCGTGAAGCCACACCACAAACTTCACAGGCACTTCACTTAACGTCACTGTGACTGGAGAGAGCATCAGGGTCTTTTTGAGGTGTCATGTCTTACATGAAGCCACAGGAATGTGAATTTCCTTGGTTTGAACCTCTAAATAGACACAGAGCTTTGGGTTGGTTTTTCTCCTCAAGTTTTCTACTTGGGCAAAGAAGTCAAGTTAACCTATACAAGTGTAAAACAGTGAGGGATTAGAATAAGATTTTTTCCAGGATTCCTCTCATTCAGAGACCTAAATAATTAGAATATAAGGCAGTTTACTTGAGAGGTATGAAAGCTTATAATCTGAGTAAATATTTGAGTAAATAGGTTCAATCTATTTTTTTACATCTAGCTATTTTTGCATTCCATAATGTCACTTACATTAGCGAAGAGGAAAATATGCCCTGAAAAAACCAAGGGTTTTCACCTCTGGAGAAACATCTCACTGGGTTACTGGGCTCTGTATTGCAGGTTCAATCTGAACCAATAAGGCTGGGAAAGTCCTCACCATTAGCCCTGTTCAGAGTGAGGAGGGGACCTGGCCCTCTGCACCAGCACAGGCAGACCCAGCAAGGGCGAGCGCTTGCTCTCAGGCAGTTTGCCACGTCCCTGAACCCAGGTGCACCAACAAACTGCTTTCCTGACAACATCAGCCAACAACTGCTGCCTTGTCTGCTTCGCTGAGGTGTAACTTCCAGTCTGCCCAGCAGGATTTTCCCTCCACAGCCAAGTGGTGGAGCAGCACTGAGTGATGTAGGGGACTCAGCTCCCGGTGGAGCTAAGATTAAACCTGACCAAAACTAGTTTGCCATCTCTCCACACGCTACAGAAATCCAGGCAACATCCTTGTGGCAAGAAAGGTCCTTTGGATGACCCGTGGCTTTGCCTAGCCCCAGTGTGGGAGGGTTATGGCTGCTCCAAGGAAAACTTGCTAAATCCACGTGTTTGCTCATCTCACTCGGGATTTCAGAGTCAAGGCTGGAATTCATCATTTCGTATGGTAAAACAAAACATGAGGCTAGGAGAGGACCTTTCATGTACTAAATACTTCCTACCAACATGTTTACTTTCTGAAAGGAGACTATAGGTAGCCAAATATCTGAAAGTAACCACGGAATTATTGCAGAGAATGGGTCTGCAGTTTTCTGTTAAAGAAGGGGATGATCAAATGTGTAGTCCAGAGTGATTGGAAGAAGTCAAAATATGCTAAGGTTACTATGGCATGTAAGTAATAAATAGGCCAAGATAACTGATAGAGGACCCATCAGTCAGGGACGGCAGCTCTGCAAGGGAGCAAGTCCCAGGCCACGGTAACAGCCCAAATCCCAGCAAAATTCCATGGAGCAGGAATGTGAGTGCCTGAAGACGAGCAGGCACCAAGTCCACTGCATCTGCCTAATAAAGATAGCAGTGTCTTCAGGGGGCAAAATTATCTGTTTTTCAGAAACACAAACAAGGAGATAAGGTTTATATGATTTCCAAGCTTGCTGATAAATGCTCGAGACTCCAAAGCCACAGGAACTGCTCTTCACTGCTTGGCAGATGTTCCTTCTCTGTAGTTAAGAGAACAAACACCACTTGATTTTGATAGCAGTGCTCCGTGCCTGACTTTCACAGAGCCAGGGGAGAAGCTCTTATCCATGCAGCCCTCTGATTTTAAATACCTTTTACCTGCACACTGGCCTCCCAGTTCTCTCCCCTTGAAGAACAGTGTGTTTGCAGCCCCCACCAGCCAGCATTGAAAAGCAAAGGTTTCAAGCTGCACATATTTCTTCCCATTTCTACAAGTCCTAGCTAAATAGTCTCATAAAGTCTTATAGATATAAAATATTCTACTTTGCATTGAGTCCTGAAAGCTCACACATTTCATTTGTCCAGGCATTCCCACTTCTCCTAAGATTCCCATAGGTGTCCGTGCCAGCCCTAGGAAGCAAATGTCATTCAGGTTTCCACAGGTCCTCTTCATTTACTTGCTCTGTGGTTTGCTCCAGCTCCTGGACCTTTGACTGTCAGCCAGGCATAATGCTCTACTTTTCCCTCAAATAAATACATGCAGAAACTTTTCTTTGCCTTGCCTCATGTCATTCTCTTTCTAATCCAAAGAACTGGCCTTAGCACAATTAATTTGAGAAGCGAATGCCAAAATAGGAATTTTAGCCTGAAGAAGAAACTCAAGGGACAGGCATGAAGGAGCAAAAATTACTAGAGTTTGGTAGCAAATGGGACAGTAACTTTTCTACACAGCAGGAATGGCTTTAACTGATGCATGCATTGTATTCTGAAGGGGAGAAATGGCTCAGTGGAACTAGGCATCGTTATCTTGAAAATTAGTTAGAGATCAGCTTTTGGTGAACCTCAGAGAAGTTAGCAGCTCTCCCTCGGATCAGATGAGCATCCAAAAGATTTGGTTGGTTTGGGGGTGGTTTGGGGTTTGTTTGTTGGTTTGGTTTTTTGTTTGTTTTGGGGTTTTTGTTTGTTTGTTTGTTTTTTGGGTTTTTTTTACCTCTTTGGGGCTTTTTATTTGCTTGAAAAGTGAGCATGGCAGTATTAGGTCAAAGGTTGGACTTTATGATCTTGGAGTTCTTTTCCAAATTTAATGATTCTATGATTCTATGTGTGTGAGTTTATTGGAAGGTCTATAAGATGAAGATCTGTAAAACTATCATGAGAAAGTTGGTGGTTTCAATTGCTGGTGTTTCGTGATAGGAGCTGAGCTTCCCCTATTCCTGCTTCTAAAATCAGCCGAAAGCAAATCATTTACAAGAACACAAAAATGTCATTAAACATTCCCCAAATATTTTCATATATGCCGGAGCTGATCTGATTTATGCTTCAGTGAAAGGTTGCATTGATTTTTATATGAACTGCGTCCTCACACTACTTAAGGCTGACTTTTTCACATAATGGGCTTGATTATGAGAAAAAAATTGTTTGCAGAGTGAATAGCTCAGCCAACTCAGTGCCTAAATAGTGAGTAAGAGCCCCTTTTGGAGGCAAACTGGGCATTTTCACATGAGAATGACTACACGCAGCACTTGGGTTCATGGTGATGGATGGCTACAAAGGCAGTGATGTGTGCACTTGTGATGCCTATTTTCTGCTCAGACTTCCCATGAACGATGATGGGTGATACGCTCTTAGGCTCTGCTGTCAATGTCCTTTTGGGGGGCATGTCTCAGACTAGAAAATGATTGACCATGGAAGTGGTGTAAAACAGACTTAAGAAGTTATTTCGCACACAGGTATTTATGAGGGGACATTCCAGTGATCAAGAGAGCTGGACAGAGGCAGGACCCCCACAGAACTGCAATGAAAGGAATAAATTTAGCAATGGCACTGTGATCTTACATCTTTATTTGGATTGTATGTTCACAGTGGATTTAACCACTGCTTCAGTCAGTCTAAAAGCGATCTGTGAATGAAAGGGTTTGGATAGAGATAGCAGGAGAAATTACGGTTTTCTTCTTAAAATTATCCTTCCTCAGAGATTAAAAAGAAGCTTTTGGATAACTGTACTGGGTTATGCCAGGAAAGCTCATCACAGAGATTAGTGCATTAACTACATAATTGTAGTGTATACATTGCATGCTTCACCAACCAAATATATAAACCTTATTTAGTCTAAATAAACCTTAAAGCCCAGAGAATAAGCCTAGCACTTGCAGATAAGCTCAAGCATGAATGTAATCTCTCCTAAATACACCAGTTTTTTTCTTAGAAAGAAAACAGTGTGCTCAGTGCATGTGACAACAAATCATCCCTGGGTCTCATGGTGAGGAGATCAGAGCAGCCATCAGGAGTCCCCGAGGAGCCCAAGCAAACTGTCCACAGCAGCATTTTCCTGGGAGCTCTGCCCAGTGCTTCCCCCTGCTTCTCTCCCTTTCTCCCTTTGTCTGCTTTTCTACCGTCAGTAAACAGCCCGAGTCCTGCAGAACCTCTCACATCCCAGCCACGTGGCCAGCCCTAGGCCATGGGACCCCTCCCAGAGACCTGGATCATCTTTCCCCTCCTGCTGCTGCTGAGCACAGCAGGACTGGGAGCATGGAGGGTGTGTGGATGCCTGAGGTATCCATGTTCAGAAGTCAGGCTGCTCAGAGGGTATTGGAAAATACAGCATCCCAGACTGGCAGGATCTCAGCAGTGGTAGGTGGGGGGAATCTGGTAGCATAAATGTTGTTTGGAGGGCAGCAGTGTTCTGTCACTCTGGGGCCAACATGAACAGGTACATGTGTCAGCAGCATTTACTGTACATCAGTGAGATGATGTCCCAGTCAATCTATGTGCTCCAGAGCACATTGCCACACAAATTCAGAACTGCTGCTCTCTCTTGATTAGAAAAATGCTGCAGTCCCTCTCTGTCAGCACAGAACCATGGCTTTTCCAGGAGAACAGTGCCTGGTGCAGCGGCAGGGAAGGCTGTGGCAGGCAGATGGTGGAGCAGATGGGTGATGGTTCTGCAGGCTGGGTGTTTGCAGGCAGGCAAATGGTGCCCAGTGCAATGCTGGCAGGGACGTTCAGGGCACTCTGCTCTGCAGGTGCTCTGGAACAGAGAGGGTGAAGTGCCTGAGTCACATTAACTTGCTGGATGTGGACCACAGTTGATAGCATGGCTTGGGTAGGAAAACCTATAGAAAAGTATCTGACTTCTTATTTTCAGTTTCTAGAGCTTTTTTTGACGAAGTTTAAGTTCATACAGCACCCATGAAGGAAGCTTGTGACAGGCCCATCTTGAAGTCCTTTGCAGGCTGGTATCTCTGGGATCAGTCTGCTTGGCAGAGGCAGTGTTGAGGGAAGATACCTTGGCAAAAAGACAGATATGGGAGCAGGGGAGGCCAGCGCACACCCCACCACCACAGCCTGCTGCCTCAGCAAGGCTGCCAAAAGGTGCCTGCAAACCCTTGGGATGCAGTGTTGGAGTCAAAGACAACCCCAGAGCAGGGATGTTAGTGAATGGCATGGAAAGAAAACCAGTGATTTGGGATTATTTTACAAGGGCACTGAGAGCAGCCAGCAGGGCCACACACAGACACGTCCAGCCACCGGCTGGTGAAAACCAGTGTGGGTGAGACAACATCATGCAGCAAAACCCCCTTCTTGCCCCTGTGGGCAACCACAGCATTTTCCAGCCCAGAGGAAACACCTTGTAGGAGTTGTATCAGGTGCTGGTGCCACAGAGCTGTGTGGCGCATCAGCAATGAGACATGCTGCAATGTGTTTGGGGTGTTTCTGCTGACCACTGCCCCTGCTCAGCTGTACTTCATTAATTTATTTGCCCTCCTGTGTGTCTGGGGTTTATTGCTGGTTCATGTTCAGTCCCTGCCCTGCTTTGAAAGATGGGGATTGGAGTCAGCAGATCTCCACCCTGGCGTTTGATAGGGTAGCGGTGCTTTTGCAGTCATCCCCCAGGTTGTGACATGCACTGAAAAATAGCCCTCTGCCAGCAGTCCTCTGTGCAGGGAGCTGCAGGTAAGCTCTAGTGCTGCATGAACACCTCTCCATCATCACACTGTTATTTCATGGCCTGGGCTGACAAAAGTTAGGCCCCCTGGACAGCACACACAGATACAGCCCATGGTCCTGGGGCTTTCATTTGCATCAGAGCAAAGGGAAGGCAAAAGAGCTGTAAACAGCTATTATGAATGTTTCCCCTCCTCACAAATCCTACTCTTTCCAATGCCCAGTAAGGGATGTAGAGGGATGGAAAACCATCATCCTCTAATCCAAAACAGGAGCTGGCTGTCACACCAGCACAAACAGACCACGCCAACTCCTCCACTAACTCTGCTCTTGCAAGGAGACAGAGATGGACTGCGATAAGATTTTGGCTCTCAGACACACTTGGAACCATGGGCAAGGCCAGCCAGAGCCTGTACATTCAGGGGAAGGGAGCTGGGACTTGCTAAATCGACACTGACAGATTGCGGCAAGGAGCAGTGTCCTTGACCTGGCTACAATAGCTCTGAGGAGCAGGAGTGAGAGCTTCCTGCTTCGCAGAGACTTTGCAGACAGCAGTGTCTCTGGCATGAACACAGGTTCAAATTTGTAAAACTTATTATTGTGGCACAAAAATGGCACAACCCAGCCATGTTCGTCAAGACCTATTCTTGTCATTTATTGCTGCTGCAGTCTGAGAGCAGGTTAAGGTCCCCGCTGTGTTGAGTGATATATAGTCTCCTGCCCAGATATGCCTTGGAGGATTTAGAAGCTTTGTGTCAAGCAAGTTGAGCAAAATGGAGGTGACAATAATGAGGAAATAGCAGAAACAGTTCTACAGAGAAAGAAGGAAGGCCTTTTTTGGCGGCATTTTTGTCTGTTTCATTGTCTAGAAGATCTCAGAAAATCTCAATCATAATAAAGCCCTGTTGGCTGGAGCAAAGCTGTGGATCCAGTTATCCAGCACATGGGTTCAAGCAAAGTGCTCGTGGTAGAGGCACATAATACAAGAGTATCTAAGGAGAGCATGAGCTCTGCAGGCTTGCCGTGTGTGGGATCTCTGGCTGCTGTTCTGCAGAGGAGCAGAGGCCTCTGACAGGAGACCTGAATACAAAATCTGGAGGGCATTTGTTTTCCAGTCAAGAGAAATGAGGGAGTTAAGTATTTTAGGCAACCTGCAGCTGCTGAAGTTTTTGTTCCCACTGTCATGCCCCTTGAGTATTTGAGGGAGAGGAGGATACAATGTGAACTGCTGCATTTCTTTTAAACTTCTGTCCAGCTCCACTAAAGTACCTTCAGCAGGCAGAGCAGCACGTTGGCAGTGGAGTTACAACAACAGCAGCACACCACCTACAATCCCAGCTGAACGTTTCTGATGACAGGTAGGAAAAATGGAATGGCATTTACCTTGAGGGCAAAAAAACAGGCAAGTAGGAATGTGTTTAAGTGCTCAGAAACATGGACTTAACTTGGGTTTACAGCAGTAAGGATATTTTGCTGACAGGACATGATGTATTCCATGGAAATGAGATTTACACTGCTTTTGGAAGATCTATGGACTTGGCTCACCACACAGACATCACAGATAGCTTAATGAGAAAATTTTAAATATTTGGACATTCTATTCACAAAATAAATTGATAGAAAATTAATGTCAATTAACTGTCAGTCTTTTGGCAGACCTGAATGAATTCAATGAAAGAATCATCCTAACTGACCTTCCTACCTTTCAACAAAGTAGAAATGTATAGGGGCTTGTTTCAAATTTATACTTACAAAAATCATGATGTAGTATTTTTTTTTATAGTAGTAGATCAATCTATTCCCTGTGTGACTGAGTTGTTATGGTTTAACCCCCGACATCAGCTCACCCCCACAGAGCCACTCTTTCCTTTCCTCCCTCCCTTCCTCCTTCAGTGAGATGGGGACAGAATAGGAAAAGTGAGAAAACTCATAGGCTGAGATGAGAACAGTTTAATAGGTAAAATAAAAGCCACACACACAAGCAAATCAAAACAAGGAATTAATTCACTGTTTCCCATTGGCAGGCAGGTGTTCAGCCACCCCCAGGAAATCAGGACTCCATCACAGAGACTGGGGAAGACAAACGCCATTACTCTGAATATGTCCTCCCCCTCGTGCTTCTTCCCCCAGCTTTATATGCTGAGCATATGCCATATGGTCTGGAATATCCTTTGGGTCAGTCGGGGTCAGCTGTCCCAGCTGTGTCCCCTCCCAGTTCCTTGTGCACCCCCAGCCTGCTCAATGGTGGGGTGGTGTGAGGAGCAGAAAAAGCCTTGACTCTGTGGAAGCACTGCGCAGCAATAACAAAAACATCCCTGAATTATCAACAGTGTTTCCAGCACAAATTCAAAACACAGCCCCATACTAGCTACTATGAAAAAAAATTAACGCTACTCCAGCCAAAACTATCACAGTTACAAAAATTGTATTTTTACAATTAGTGGTTCTTTGCAAAGTCATGAAATATATATATGTATACACAATGCATATCAATATAAAAGTAGTATGTGCTTAAATGCGTTTTACACTGATAGGCTACTTGGCAAAGAAATCACTTTTAGTTGTCCATTAGGGCTGGATTCAATAGAAATGTTGGCTGACTTTACTGCAAGCCTTGGAAACCACCAGAGTATTCAAAGCTTAGGCAGTCAGATGCCTGCTTTAATTTCTATTGACAAAGGAAAAGGAGGGATGAGTAAATGTAAAACACTTCCTTCCAGCATTGAGCTAAGAGAGGCAGCATGGTGCAGGGAGGAGGTGGAATCCAGGACATCTGGGTTGTATTTATTACTGGCTCTGCTGCCAACTTGCTTTGTGACTTTGAGCAAGTAATTTTTTTTCACTTTGCTATCTTATTTTCTGCAAGATGGGAAGAGCTCACCTGGTTTCATATGGTACTTTGGGCAGATACAGGGACTTCCTTGGCAACCATGACCAAGATGCCGCAGTTGCCAAGCTGGGAGATTCATGTGTGCCAAGCATTGCTGTCTGGGTGACAGACACCCCAGAGAGTGCAAGGGGTAGCTGTGCCTTTTGAGAGCCCAGAGAGACAGATGTTCATGAATAGAACCATGCCTGCAAAAACTTATGTGTCCATAAGTAGCAGTAACCAGTGCCTCCTACTACCCATCAGAAAGTAATTTGGAGCTGAAGTTGGGTTGGTAACCTCTACCTATGATCTCCTATTTAATTTTCTCCAGCACTCCCAGGGAAGAGCAATTGCTTTGGGGCTAAATCACGGACAGTGAGATAGCTATTTTGAAATGGTCTCTGTATTTGTTCTTCCTGGACCCAAAGCTGTTTTCAGGTTCTCAGTGTGGAGGAAAGAAGCCTGGCAGCTTCCTTTTTTTTTTTTTTTTTTTTTTTTTTNNNTTTTTTTTTTTTTTGGTAAAGTGCATTTTCTGCCAAATGTGAAGACCTGAAAGCTGGAAAATTTCTGCCTATCTCTTATTTGCCTTTGTTTCTCACTTTACAACACTGATGTCTTAGTGCTACTTGCTGTATTCATCTGTGGAGCTCATGGCTAATCTACAAAATGCTTGCATTTTTTTCTCAAAGTATTTACTCTTACAAGGATGCAGGTGTGATTGCGGTGAGCAGTGATGTGTGCTCTGCTGGATTTTGCAAGATGAAATCAAAGCCCATATCACAGTCTGAATTACAAGATTAATGCAATGTAACATGCCGTGTATCAGTTTCAATGAGGCCAATGGATGTCTTACTTGAATGGGCACGGAATGAAATCTCAATACTTCAGGATTTGATCCTGTGGTAGTAAATGACCAGCAGGTATCATGTAAGCCCTAATGATTTTTGTAAGCTTCCGTTTATGACCATGTCCTGTTGATTCTACTGGATGGGTCAGGATGTCTTTCATGAAACCTCTCGGAAATAGCTGAAACACATGATCTTGGGCACACCTGTCTCTCCACAAAGTTGTACATGAACTCAAGACTCTGTTGAGTATCATATAGATAATGGAAACACTTGCCAGGAATTGTGATAGTGCTTTTGTGCACTGTACAAATCTGAGAATCAAGATGCAATAGGCAGTTAGAGCCAGAGCGATTAATATCAATAGAAAACATTGATGGAGACTGATCTGATCTATACAGTCTACTGCAATATTCCCCTTTATATTTTTTAACCTGTGAAGGAAAAAGATTATTAAAAATAACAGGGTAACATGAGTATAAATTTTGCCTGACATAATGTAGCTTTGTTGTAAGCTGTGATAGTTTAGGTCTTACTTTAACAGTATTGATTTTCTCTCCTCTGGAGGGTATATAATGTATTTTTTTCTCACAGTAACACATTTAGCAGCTTTGAATCAGTCAATTGAACTGGGGTACAAGTCACCTGAATTCAACCTCTGACTGGTTGGGTAATGCACTCACATCACCTCTGTCTCTGCTTCCCCCTCTGCCCAGCCCCCTCCCCCTTTGGCTCTCTGTGTTAGTTTAACAGAAACCCCTTTGGGGCCAGCATTGTTCTCCATTGTGTATTTGTACAGCATAATGAGGTGTCAGTCTTGGGACAGGCTCTTGGAAACTTCTAAAGCAGAAATGGTAATAGAAATTAATTCAGTGAATACCCATGTCTTAGGTGTCAAGACATGGTGTAAAAATTATCTCCAGTAAAGTTGTCTGAGTGTTTTTAAGTGTGATAAAAAGCTTCTCCAGATTTCAGAGGCTTAAATCCATCTCTTAACACGCAGCCAGGACTCCCTGCAATGTTCTCTAGTCCTGCACAGACAGCTTCATAATGTGAAGTGAAAGCTCGATTTGACTTGCCGTGGGTTAAAGGTGGTTATTCCCACAGTTCCCATTTCCTAATGTTTTCCACTTATGATGTTCTTCTCTTTTAACATTCATAGAAACTCGTGCCAAAAAAGGTGTTTCCTATCATGTTCTCCTCACATTGTGTGTCATGGTTTAGGGATATTTTTTTTATTCCATTTTTTCAATCCCCAGAGAGCTAAGGTTAGTCATAAACATGCTTTTGGCTATCAGATGCATGTGTGGTTTGCTATAGCAACAAACAAAAGCATTAGTCAGAAACTGGCATGAAGCTATAAACACATATTTTTTTGTGATATTACCCAGAGTTAACTGAATTTATCTGGTACACTGTTGCCACACAACTGCATTGTATTTAGACTATTATCCTTGTTGAATAAGACCCTCGTAGAAAACCCAAATAATACATTATAGAGAAATAAGCAAGTCTATTAATTGATGTTGTCTGAAGATCACGGCTGAATTCTGCTATTGCACTGTTATAAATCCAGCTGAACACCTTCAGAACACACATTTAGATCAGAGCTAAAATCTGGATCTATAATCTATGGAATAAGAGAAAAATTATCATTTAAAAAAAAAAAAAAAAAAAAAAGTCTTGCTTTGCCTTTGCTATTCTCACCTCCATAACTCTACTGCAGCACAATGATTAGAGGTAGGTGTTACCAGATTGCGGTAGATGGTGTAAGTTCACTGCCAGCACACTTGGAACACATTGTCTGCAGCATGGCAGGGAGGGTGAGGATCGGCAAGGACAGTCCCTGTCCAGCTGTGCCTCCACAGCGCTGGGAAGGTGCAGTTTGTGCAGTCCCAGTGTCTATTCCAGCCGTTCTGGGATGGGAAGAGTGGCTTGTGCAGCAAGTACTGGCTTCCCTGGGGAGTTGGTTTGGTTTGTAAGGCGTTCTCTGAAATCCCAGAGCGACACTGCTACCAGTCCCTGAGCCAGATAGTTTAAAGGTTGCCCTGAAGGCTCTACAGAAGTGGTGATTTTTGCCTACGCAGAGTAGGCACATTCCTGCTTTATTCCAAGCATTTGTCTTCTCTTCCCTGCACCTTTTCAGGAACATGAGCCCTGCTCTGTTTTGACAGCTGCATTTAATAAAAAACATATGCATGAAAAATGTGTTTTCCAGTATCCCTGAGCTGGCACTACTTCGCAAGAAGAACTTAAACTTCCCTAGAAATTGTTCAGATACGTTTTCAGATCCTTCTCTTTGAACGTGTATGAGTGAAGTGTTCCTGACCTTTCCTGCTGCAGAGGTGTGCAGAGTGACATCCACACCTGCCCAAGCAATAAGAGTAACAAAACCTTCAGAGCCTCCTTGTACCAACCAGTCCAGAAGTTGTTAACAGGGCCAGTGGTTCCAGCTGCAGAGGACAAACCTGCAGCAACGTGTACTTTGCACGTGTATCCTGGAGCCCTCTGAGAATGGGCCTTAGAAGTCCAGGGATCAGGAACAAGACCTAGCACTGGCCAAGCTGTGTTCCGAAAACAAAGAGCTCTTTTCCTGAACCACCCCCATAGCAGAAGAACATGCCCCAGGAGATCCTACATTTTAACCCTCACTCTGTTCACTGTGCTTTGTTTAGTATTGTTGAGTCTGGGTCTCACACACTTCAGACCCTGGCCCAGGTGTCTTTTCAAAACCTTTTGAGATAATTTTTCTGTGATAGATTTCGCTGATGTAGAAGTGTAGAGGGACCTGGTTTTCAGTTAGCAGCTCCTGAAGCAGGACTTAAGGAGGCTTTGAGCAATCTGGTCCAGTGAAAGGTGTCTCTGCCCATGGCAGGGGGGTTGGAATGAGAGGATCTTTAAGGTCCCTTCTAAACCATTCCATAATTCTATGACTCTGTGACTTACTCTGGTCTTATGTGTAGGTTGTCTTTGCCCTTTTCCTGTGTTCTGTTGCATCAAGCCCTGCTCTTGATTTCTCTGAAAAAAATAAGAGTTCTGGGTATTTGTCTTCTGAGATCAGCAGAGTGCTTTTCTTTACTCTCTTTTGGTCAAATGGGGACAGATCTCCTTCATAAGTGTTCAAAGTGGGATTAAGTAGTGTTCAAAGTATTTGCAAAGAAGAAAGAAACAAATTCTGCTCCCAGTGTAGTCGCAGAATTCTGTCAACACTGGCCCCAACACCACTATATAAAGCAAATATTCCAGTCACTACTAAAAATTATTTAACATTTCAATCCATGGAGGACTTTAGGACTGCAGTATTTAAAAATGTCACAGTAAGATGGTGGTGGAGCCTTTTGTTTAAGACAGGATAATTTCATGGCAGCAATCATTCTCTTTTTCTGGCTTTATTGACTGTAAGCTGTGCATAGTGCAAGGAATGCAAATCTACCTTCTGCAGGAGAGAGCAATGGTCTCTGCTGCACACAGAGTTCACAGAGAGCTGAACCTCGGCTCACAGAGAGCAGAGTCCTCACTGGGGCCATTGAATCAGGCAGGGTGCAAGAGAGCACAGGCAGTAAAACACCATTGGTTTAAAAAATACTCTTTGCAAATATGTGTAGAAAACCGTACAGATGGACTGAAGGGCATCTCCAGGTGCCTCCCATTCTTTTCTTTTTCTCAAACTCTTCACAGTTCCATAAATCAAAGTGGTCGAGCCACTGGATTGTCCTCTTGTTGCACAGATTTAAATGGCCCTGAAGAAGCCACCTGTGAGAAGAATCAGATCCTCCTACTTGCAGCAGATCTCAAAAACTGTAACTGAAGCCCCAGGGTCTTCCTTTTCCTTTTACTTTGTATTGATACAAAGCTGTTTTATTTCAGTGGCGCCCTTGATCTGGCTGAAGAGCAAAATGTAATTTACTCTCCCTTACACATTAGTCTGAATCTAGCACAGCTGTTCATCAAGAAAAACCTTACCATGTGCGTTCAAAAAGAATGCATCCTGTTTTAACTGAGTTAGAAAATACTTCACCTGAGTGTGAACAGACCATTATGATAAAGTTACTCATTTCCATAAGATATAATTATTTTCGTATTACAGAGAGGCTCTGGATGTTTGGAAATGTTACGAATCAGCTTTACGGTTGATAATCAAATCCAAGAAATAGTCCTCTTAGTGCTTTCAAATAACTCCACCCATCTCAATTCATTCACCAGTTACTACGTGGATGAACCCCAATGTAGTTACTTTCTTTTTATTTGAGTCTTTAACCAGAAAGAAATTCAGAACTGCAGTAATGAGTCTTCTTTAAAGAAATGGTTTCTCCCTATCATTTATACTAGTGTCTGTGAAACCTAAAACTGAAATCTATTTCCTTAACTAAACTGTGTTTTTCTTTAATCTATTAGGCAAACATTTTGGTTTGTTATTTTTGGGTGCTGGAAGGTACAGAAATGGAAAATCAGTACTGAACCATTTTAAAACCACACGCAAAGGTTCAATTTTATTTTATTTTCAAAAAATATAATGCAACAACAGCTTGTCAGCATCAGTTTTTCCTTCTGTAAATTAATATGCACTTAGAATTCCAATGCTTTTCAGTCTTATGCAATTATTTCTAATTTCAAATCAGGAAGATAAAGTTAACAGATTTAATTTGTAAAAGAAGACATCTCTAACAGCACATTTGGAAAATACTGGGGCAAGGTGTACATCTGCAAGGGAAAGATGTTTTAAAAAGAGGTACAAACCAATGCGCTGGAATCAAGAGATAATATTTTCAAAAATAATTTAGTATGTGACTGATTCAATTATTTTGAAATCTGACCTTTTTGTGACTGACACCCAAATTTATAGTCCATTTATTCAGATTTGAATTACACTGGTGTGGATGGAATTAAGCTAGTTTATTTATTTATTTGACTCAGTGGATTAGTTTATCTGTAAATGAGATTTAACGCTTTTGTAAGCCCACAGTCTACATCCAGAAATTCTCTCTAATTTTAAAGATAATCTCCTACCACACAAAAACAAGGAAAAGTGAGCTGTGCCAAATGCTATTTTGCTACTATCAGTGTTTATTGACAGAAAAGATTTTTATCTTAACAAAGTGAGGGAACTGTTAACTTTATCTTTGATGTAAAATATTTTCCCATAATAATTTTCTGTCACCTTTATCCCGTATCTCTTGTATTACATATACATTATGGAATTTAAAAGCTTAAAAGATATTTTCTTCTGTGGTGATTTACATCCAAACAAGTTGCCCAGGGAATTTTCTCTTGAACTGAAAACCTGTTTCCAAGGCCAGATATTTATATAAAAGCCTCATAAAAGGTTGTGAGAACTACAAGGGTTTTTTCTGCATTCCTGTTTTGAGAGGGGCTATGCCCAGCATACCAAAGAGACGACCAAAGTAACATCACTCCATTAGTATTGTTGCATCTGGGCACTTCATTGTGCACTGAATTTTAGCAGTGTGGTAAAGAGAAATAAGTCTTCCAGACCATAAGGACCTTAAGACTATAAGGATCATGATACGAACTCCTTCTCTATATATATGTATGCATGTATATGTTTATATTTATCTCTAAATACAAAAATTTTTATGGAGCATTGATTCAGATGAGGGTGTTTTTCAAGCACTGGGTTTGAAGAGCTTTTTAGCAGTTTGGGCTAAAAAGTCTGTTTCTAATTTAGAGTGGTAAGTGCCATTTATATAAAGACTGCATCAGTTGCTTTGGGCTTTTTGCAAAATGTTAGTAGACCCTCTATTCTCACTCTTATCTTAACACCTGTTCTTAGGGAACAAATGTGCTTTCTACCAAAACCACAAAGAATTAGTATCTTTCTTTTAGTGTGTCAGTACCAAGCTACCTTAAGAGACAGCTTGGAGTTACAGCCACTTCTTCTTAAGAAATACTGACTCTGTGGCCAGAGAAATTGAGTCTCCAGGGCTGCCAATCAAGCCTACGCAGGCAGAGCGATCATTTTCCATAAATGCATTCATTTGATTCATTTATAAATCTGAGCAGGGCTGTGCTTTGGCAGTGGAACAGGCAATCTGCTCCAGTAGAAGCCTGAATTCTTGGAAGGGTGAATCAGAGAGGGGAAGGAATGTGGCAAAGTTAATTTGTGTGATCTTTATGGGCCTTATCTGCAATAGGCACCCACCTGCGTGAGCTCCTAGGCAAGTCATGGTAAGAGCTGAGTTCACAGCTATCTGACAGGGAGGACAGCAGGAATCAACTCCTTGCCCTGAGAGGAAGGCAGATGTGCTGTGGCTTCACTTCCAAGTCTAGTTTGTTGTACAGGTGAAGGGGTTTCTTTCAGAGGGGAGAAAACTGTGACATGCCTAATCAATATATTGGGTAACCAAATAGCTGCAGAGTAGTTCCCACTTGGGTTTCTGAAGCTGGTAAGCAAGTGAGAGCTCTTCATTGCAACATGGTCCTGAAACCCTTCTTAAAACCCGGATCATCCACATGGGCAGTGATACCCCAGGAAATTTTAGTTGGGTATCCATGCAACTATTTACAGCACAGCAGAGACTCAATTGCAAGTAAAACCAGTATATGCCAAGAGATAAAACTGTTGAGAGTCCCAGGAGATAAAACTGTTGAGGATCAGAGTAGATTAGACCAGTCTTTATTGCTTTATTTGGCTATGAATTGCTAACTCACTTTCTGACCAAGAGGCTGGTAAGCAATTTTGATTCAGTCCAGGAGTTTGGGCACACATAGCAACAATTGCTGAAAAGTGATTCCCTTCTCTTACCAATTTTGTGAGTACAGAGGTCCTGTAATTCTGGAAAAATCATAATTGATAAGGTCCTATTTCACTACATTATCACAATAATTATGCAAGAAAACACTGTAGGAATTCATGCAGGAAGAGTAAAACAGACTGGAAAGCAATTCTGTCACATAAAACCTGAGAGGGAGGAGAATTCCCGCCTAAGATATGCAACACAGGGACACAGGGCAGGAGGTTTCACTTACCCTCCAGGTAAACAGACTAAAACTAGAGATGATACAAAACTTGTGCTTCTGAGACGGAACCATGGCATAGGGCAAACAGCAGTGAACCCCTGGTCATCTGCTAGGTGCCCTGAGCATTTCTCCAGCTACTTTTTTCACTATGCCACTTGTAGCTGTGCTTTAGCTAGGAAGAGGAGGGACAGACCAGGAGAGCCAAATACAGGTATCAACCACTGCTGCCTGCTTTTGCTGTCTCTTTTGGACATCACTCTATTCATTTTCTCACAATAAACTTTGGTTAGGAGCTTATTTTCAAACTCTCTGTTACTCATAGGAAACATTATTCTGTTTTAGTAAGAGGTGAAATATCAGACTAATGAAATACTTTAGTAAATATTTTATTCTTGTAGCAGAAGAGTTATGTGGATCTGACCAAACTACATTTCATATATAGCCAAGTAACCAATAAATGATGATAGCTAGATGAAAGTCATTAACCCAGGGTCTGGGAAATTTCAATTTGACAATGGAAAAAAACCCCCAAAAGTCCCCCATGCTTTTCATGTTAAAATATGACTCAAGCTGAGAGGGTCTGTGCAGAGCCCCACCAGAGTGATTTATTTTCATGCTCTGAATTGTTCTGTGGTTTCTATTAAGTTTATCTTTACCATCAGAGGAAAGGTGGACCACTCTAAGAATCAAGAATGCCTTTCTGATCAGCCTTCCTACAGGTTTTGCTCCTATTGTGAAGTGTGAGCAGGAATGCTTTCAATACTTTTAAATCTGTGGCCAGAGCTTATCAATAAACACACACTCATAGGAAAGCCATTCACTCTTCTTTTCATCTGGGGGCTGTTAGCTTCTCTTTTTATGGTAGTGTTTGTATCAGTTCTTAGTTGCCAGTGCTCTTACACATCTTTCCTGATATTAGTCAACCTGTAGAAAATGCACTATAAAATCCTACAGAGCTCCGTGTGGTCTGCAAGGAACCTTAATTCCCAAGAGATTTCTCTACTTGGATGTACTTTGCAGAGCAGAGTACCGTTTCTTTTGATAAAAGTAGGTGTTAACTTCATGGACAGTCCTCTGGCTGGGCAAGGAGACTCATGGTTGTAACTCACATATATATTCTGTTTTCAAAAGGTTTTGAGATGAAATGATTTGAAGGCTCTTAATGAAGTACTCTAACAGCCGACAAGGGCAGCTTAACATACCAAGGCAATGAATCAAAACATCTTATTCATGCATTGAATGGAAGGAAACTATTCACACACGTTGGTTATTTGGGAGTAGCTGCTCCTTTAGCACGACTGTGCTACAAGCCCCCGCTTTCGGCTCCCAGGTCCGAGCTACATTCATCACAGCACAAGTATGCAGCCCAGGGACAGAGTGCAGCCAAGGGGCATTGCCAAACCAGTGCAAAACAAAGGCAGGAGTGTAGCTTCAACACCGGCCCAGCTGGTTCTGATAGCATCCCGCTGATAATAAGGCCTGTTAAACTCCTTCAGCAGCAAAATCTTTATCTTCATTCCACAGAGTAGTCCTTTGTCTTCATCCCACAGAAATTTCAGGGCTTGGTGGGGAGGGTCCCACTCCCAGCACAGGGCAGAGAGGAAACACTAGAGGGGCGGTGCTGATCCTCACTTTAACACCATTTCTGAGGCAGAATGGGTGCTTTTTCCACTGCGGCAGCAGTTCCATTCCGAGCTGACAAGCTGGTTCTTCTAGGTGGAGCTGCTGGGTGCCCCCGCTGTCTCGCTGGCAGCGGTTCAAGTGAAGTAACATGACATTCCTGCGATGGAGGGCTGGGAGAGGCAGCTTTCTCCGTGACAGAGTGCCCGCATCTCCCCATGGCCATGGATCCTGCCCAGATAGAGTGACAGCCGCAGCATTCCCGCTGCGCTCCGGCCGTGCCCCACAGCCCTGCCCAGCAGTTGTTGTAACTCAGTCCGTGGGATTTGCAGGACAATGGAATGAATCCAGGTCGCTGGAATGCACTAAGAAATCTCCGTAGAAGATGAACCTCTAGATGTTTTTGCTGGTGGTTTTCCCCAGCATCATTGGAGATGCTTACTGGAAATGTTATGAGCCTTCTGGAGCTTGTGGTCAAGCCTGTGTGAAAGTTGGTGCCATAAACCGTGCGTTAAACCTCATGGCAGCTTCCTCCAGGAACACAGTACATGCATAACAAGGTTTATTTGCAGACACTTTCAGATTCTTATCTTTGCAGCTGATGCTTGCAGGATCATTTTCCTCCAGCATTGCTTGCTTGGAAGTCAGGTGAACTTACCTACCTGAAAAAGTGCTTTTGAGAGGCCAAGGTGAATGTCAGGCATGTGCATAGTGTTCCTGTTATCAAGTGCTTTCCTGAACTGGGACCCACGATTTAAAATATTCTAACTATTCTAAGTATTCCCTATTTCAAATAGAAGAAGTGAATCAGAAGGGGCTGCGGGACTTCACAGCAGCACTGCTCAGGCGGCTGTGAGAGCTCTGAGGGAGGAAAAAGAATCCCAGTAATTGCGATACCTGCAGGAAAGAGAGAACAAGCTGTGGGGAAAAAAATCAGGCACACCATCCATCTGGAGAGAGGGATGTGGTTTTAAAAACAAAGGACTTTCTGGAGCAATGCATTAGCAGTTTCCAGCCATTCATGCATTAGGAATAACAGACCCAGGACGGGGTGCCTGAGGGCTGAGGGACAGACAGACCTGCAGGTACAGGGACCGATGGTTGCAGGAAGAGAGCTCTGATACAGGAGCCAGCTAAAGCTGTCCATGACAGCAGCCATGCACATCTTTGTTTACAACAAGACATAAGCACATGAGGGAGCACCATGAAAACTGCTGACCTACATGTATGAATTCTTTAGTGGGTCAAACACAGTGCCAACAATGACATAAAATATTACTGCTGTTGTTTGTCTTGTAATTATTCTTTCCTCCTTCTCCTTATTAATAATACAAACGAGGTTATGTGCCCGGAGTGTGCTTTGCTCAGTCAGAAAAGACCTGATCTAAAGATGTCCCAGCCTTGCCCACATGTCAAGGCACAAGTTTTCTAAACTGGCTATGGACTCAAAGCTATTTCCACAACACTGCACAAACAGGACTGTTAGTTTCTTGTCACAGCTTAGAAATGGTAACTAGCAAATGCCAAAATCCTCATAAAGTAACAGCAGAAGTCGTGACCTTAAATAACAATAAGTGAGTGAGCAAAGCACAAAATTTTTCACCTGTACACAGATATTTATCATGGATCAGGTTTCTGTTGGTTAAGAGAAACTATTTGTTGAAGTTGATGCAAGGAAAAGTAATATGCTTAAAGAGAAGAAAAAATTACTTAAATTCACTATTCATATGCTAATATAACTTCAGTACAAAATCTTAAAAAGCAAAAAGCCCAAGTTTAAGAATTGAAGAGAAAGGGATATAGTTTGGAAGCAGAGAAGCTAGGACGATCAGCAAAAGACATTATTGTTTCTTTTATTAACATCTCTGGTATTCTCATGTACTGTTTTATTTTAAAGTATACAGACCACAGTAATTTTATATGCCGGTGTTCCAATTAAAGCTAGGTTTCTTTTTATACAATACATTAAAGAACGTTTGACTTCAATTCAATTACACTGTCATACTTGGAATTCATTATATTGAATCAAATGTGATTTCAGAGACTGTTACCCACTGAATGTGAATACCAAAAAAATAATCTGTTTTTATTTTTTTCTTGTGGTTTTGCCCAAACAGTCCATCTGGGTTGCTAGGTGAAAGATAAAATAAGTTTTTAAAAATTGCATTTCAAAAAGCAAATACACGTTGCAGTCATATGATATGAAAATGATCCAGCCTATATAACTCCTACTGCTTACTTTCGAAAAATTCCCTTGTTCTGAAGTCAGTCCAGTGGCTATTAGAAGTAGTCACTGATGTAAATTCCATCTTGTTTATGAAAACATTTTGAACAAAGCATTGATTGTCCAGGGTTCATAAAAAAAAAGTTAAAATCTATAAAATGTTGGCATCGTTACTATTCAGGGCATGAGAATGACATGCATATAAATAATAGTTTATTGGCACAGGCTTTTCTACTCAGAAAGAAGACTTTTCTGAAAACACACTGTAATTCCCCTCTTTTCTAGATATCTTTTGAAAGTATTCTGAATCAGGAAATAATCCGAAGCAAATCCTAGTCTGCAGTAGGAATCAAGGGCACAGCAAGTCTTTTATGACATGGGTTATCGTAGAGGGGCAGCCTAGGCAGAGTTTGGGGAAATCAGGGTGGAGGGAACGGCCTCAGTGAGAAGGTTTGGGAGGGAAGGTCATCTGTGTATCTGATGCCCCTCCATGCAATCTTACCCACTTCTGTTAGCCCTGGGGACAGCAATCTGTTGCTCTAATTTTTTAGGAAAGGGAGCTATTATCACAGTTTAGGAGAGGCACTGTACTTGCATTGCTCCAGTTCTAGACAACTAAAGCGTCACTAAAATTACACCAGAGTAAAACAAGACAAACAGCAGTGAACCAGCCTAAGAAGCCTCACAGATAATTCTTTCCTGTTTCTTTTCCAGTAGCAAAATTATTGGCAGCCACCAGGGATCAATGCTGTAGTTACCACTGAAGTGCTGCACTGAAGAGCAAACACTCCAGCAATCCAAGCAATTTTCTGTTAAGTCATTCTACTGGACTGCAGGGCTTGTGGGTGGGATTCTCCCAAGTGAAAAATATGGCAATGCCACAAGACTAAGTCCTTACTGTTTCTTGGAATTTTAGCAACAGCCATAAAATTTATTGTTGGCACCTGAATCTTTAGAAGCATTAAATAAATTGAACAATCAAGTCTCAATCCTGCAGCTCTTCTCCTCATATGATGCTTATTAAAATACATGTGGTGAAGTGCTTCATGGATGGATTCCAGAATTTTCAAGCAGAAATGCCTAAAATCAGGTTCATAAATCCACATCTAAATTTTTAAACAAAGTTATGCTAATTTTCCAATTTTCTTGAGCTTCTGAAGATTGCAAATGTTAGAGCTTTTGGGAAAAAAAGCTAAATTTCAAGCAAGTCTTTAATCCGAGTTAAAATCTGCATTAAAACCATTTTATAGAATTTTATAGAATTGTTAATCGTAGGTGTCAGGGCTAGTCCTGTGAAGGCTAAAGGAGACATGGTCTGGCTGCCCTGATATGTTCTGGGTTGATCCAAGTTCCCTGGAGCTGGAATACTGCAGGAGAGCTGGTTATGATGATGTACATATGGTTAATAAGGATTGCCTTCTATTCTATGAAGTTTGGAAATTTGACCCACAGACTGTTATGGGATATTCCCACTGGAAGCACACTATTTCCATTCATCTTAACAAAGTGGTCCATCAACAATCACTGGGGCATAACTCTTTCAAAACTTTGCCTGTAAATTCATCTTCAAAAAAGTCAAGGAAAAAGTAAATATAGATCAGAAAACTGAGGAGCGACCAGCAAAATCCCAGCCACTTTAACAAGAGCTTGGCAATGTGTGTAAGCCAGAATGCATACATGACTAAGTCATGCCATCTTGTCGGCACACTGTGTGACATCCAGAAATGTTGTGTTCCAACCCAAGGACTCTTAAAACTCTCTTAACACAGACAATGAGTTGCAGAGTTCTTCCTGTCAATTGTTTTCTCTAGGTTTTCAGCATATTTTTAAGCCAGAGGATCTGTTTAGGAGAGCCAAAACTATGTATAGTAATGGCAGTTGCAAAACTGAGTGTGAGGGAGCCAGACAGCCCGATTGCTTGGGAAAAATGAGCATGGAGACAGGAAAGAGACATAGTTACTGGGACAAGGACTTGTGCATGTGTTATAGCTGGTGCATTAGGGAATATGTAGTTCAGCCACACTATCCTCTACTGGCTAAGCTTGGATTTCTGAAAACATGTTCTAATTCATGCTGTTTTCATTCTTCGGTGCCCAATTTAATGCATTTCAAGAGAATAATACTTTCAGACAGCCCACTTTTGCCTCATCTCTGTCTGCCCTCAATACTTTTAAAAATGAAGAAAACAGAGTCTTTTTGACTATCAAAGCCTCATGATGTTTACTCCCTTGTTCTTAAGACCTTTGTCAGAAGCAAGGAAGAGCTTCCATATGGGGAATTTCAATTAATTTTATTTATTGTGAATTAACAAACTTTAATTATGGATTCCGATATTTTAAAGGATAAAACAATTCAGCGAAAAACACTTCAGATTCCCTCTGTACACCTCTCCTTCCCTTTTTCTGGTCTCCAATCTCTTCAAATACTCATTGTGTCCCTTTGGAAAGGTGGGGGCTGGTGCAGGAGACAGGAGTCAGCAGATGGTCGCTGCTTTTCTTTTTCCAAAGATATCAGAAATATTCATATCCAGAAATGTAAAGGCTTTTGTGAAGGAGAAAAAACCCCAGAGTGGAGAAAATGTAGAACTAGAAGCTGGCCAGATTTTAACCCCTGCCCATGGCTAGTAGGGAGAACTAGATGATCTTTAAGGTCCCTTCCAACCCAAACCATTCTGTGATGGTAGGAACCTAAATTAAGGCAGGCCTTTCCACTGGCCTGTGCATGTCCCTTGCCGTGCTGCTCCAGAGGGTTTCAGCTTGCAAGCTGACTGCTCTTTGCTCTGTGTGGAGCCTGCGGGCGCCAACAACCTGTGTGCTGCTTTCAGGTTCTGGACGACAGCTGAGACCCGCTGAGCCCCCAGGAGATGCTGATGCAGATGCTGATGCAGAAGATGAAGATGCTGTGAGTTTCTTGGAGTTGAATTTTTCTGTGATGACAGTTTGGCAAAACAGGATCTTAAATATTTTGTTTATAGCTGGGTCATGCTGGTGATTTTCCTCTCCATTAAAAACGTTGTATTTTAGTTTGGGATTGTCCTGCCGGCTTAAAAACCAGAAAGATGTTTCAGTGTAAAGGCATTTGCTCTTTGCCATGGTTCACTGGCATAAGTTTACTATCAAGACTTAGCAAACTATTACATGGCTGTTAACTACAGTAACTTTTCTTAAAGATTTAGATAGTTTAGGTTCCCTATTGTCTGACTGCAAAGGAAGCATGCCCAGTGCTTGTCAGCAGAAATTCCTGCTGGAACTTTTCCATGGTTTGCTTGCTTATAGAGGGCAATAAAGTTTGAAGTCACTGGATGCAAAGTCTAGGTGTGCAAATAGAGCAGGGAAGGGATCTTTTTAAACTTTTTCAATTATTACTAATTGATCTGTCTGTTTTCACTCTGTTCAATCTATGGATGCATACAATACATAAAGAAAACCAAAATCAGCATACCATTGTTTTTGTCTCTCAGAACTCTGTCCCTGATGGTTTTGAGTGCTTTAACATGAGAATTGTATTTGTTCTTGACCTAAAATATTTTTACTCAGAAGGACGCAATGCATAGCTAGAGAAACACTCCTAAAAGATGAGTCACTGTTTAATGGTAGATGTGCTTTTACCACTGCTCATGTCTTTTCCACAGGTTAATGAAGTGGCAGTAGAAGACATTCGTCCAAGGCCACAAGGATCCTCTCCAGTTTATGAGTATCCCATAGAAGAAGACTATTTAAAGGCAAGACATTGAGTATTCATGCAGGCATGGCTTTATCAAGTTGATTCAAGAGGCTTTAGCTCCTACAAGTAGCAGAGACTCGTATGTCATAGAATGGGATATTTTTGCAGCCATATTATCTTCCTGTCCCCACCAAAATTGCATATATGTTCATTGATGATTTTATTTTGTGCTGGACTTGCTGGTCATATTCTTGTTTCTTGGCAAAAAAATGCATTTTACTTAATTCCATAAAGGACACAAGGCAGAGAGCATAAGAACCTACAATGTTTTTCCTTTTAGGATTCATAACTGTCTTGAATATAACTAACAAGCATTTCAAAATGACCTGTGCCTCTTGATTATTCAAAGCTAGAGATTTAGTTAGTACAGCCATGTTAAGGTAAGTAGGCAACAGTCTGAAATTCATGCTGAAGTTGAATAAGTAAAAAACAATGTATGTTTACAAAATTGAAAGCATGAACAACGTGCTACATTAAGACACAGGAAAGCTCCCAATATCTTAAGACATTTGGTCTCTGCCATTCATTTAATACAAATTTTGGTACAATGAAGGGAGGCCTTGGCATCAAGTTTACTACTGAGAATAGTATAGTTAAATCATTCACGTTGTACATTGCCCTTGATCCCGATTTTGCTCTGTTGCCATTAAGCCAGCCTCAGTTCTTAGTCTAAACCAGGAATTTTAACTGATTTTTGTTGTGCTTAAGAATACCATGACTTCTGAACATTAAATAATTGAAAATTATTTTTCAGCCTCAAGAAGAAAACCAAAAATATTCTACAGACAAATCAAAAAAGAGTCATCCACAGGTCAGTTTAAAAGTACTCCATAGTTTCAGGTATGAGCCTTGTAAATAGTAAAGTTGGTTATAGCGCACAGACATAAATGGGTGGACAGAAGGAAGGACAAATGGGCAAAGAATCACTTTGGACTTGTTTTGACCAGGAACTTCACAAAAGGCCGAGTTGTGGCACAGGCATGAACATTTATTTGTCCTATTTGGGGTCCTTCCATAATTCTTTTAAGAATTCTTTCTTTATCTTTCTCTGATTTAAGTACAATACAGCATTAGCTCTCAGTCTGAGTTTTCTGGCCCATTGATTTTAATTTGAGTGGTTAACATCTTCACAGAAAATACAATCTTTCAGCCCTAAAAGTTTCCATATGTTTAACATTTTAAAGTTATAACCTATTTTCCCTATGGCCCTGATCCAACATAACCTTAACACACGTGTTTAATTCTAATTTAGGATATATTCAAACTCACACTGAGTAAGTATATTCTCTGTTTTGGATAATCTTGAGCTATTGAAAATATACCTGAGGAGACTAAATTTTTTATTGTAGAGCAATGTAGAACCCTTAAATACGAATCAATAAAAATGATAAATTCACATCTTTTTCTGTCTCTAGGAGACAATGGAAGTGACCCTGAAAACAGAAGTGGAAGCTGGTGCTAGTGGTTTTAGTGTGAAAGGTGGAGGAAATGAAGGAATATTTATTAAAAAAGTACTTAAGGAATCTCCTGCTTCAAAAATATTTAGTCTTAGAGAAGGTATGTCTGAATTTTCATTTTGTTTTGATTTTATTGTGTATTTTTAAATAATGAGATTTGTAACTGTGTGATCTGCCATCTCTTTAGGTATCAGAAACAGTAGATTTCAAATCAACTTATGTTATCTGTGAGCTTAACCTGACCATATTAATAATTTCTAAGACCACTTGCTTGAACAATAATGAAATATGATGTTTTTTGTAAACAATAAAAAAATTTATTTTTCACTGGAACAGTGAAAAAGACAAGTAGAAAGTAGTATATACAAAACTTAAATGAAAAAAAAACAATTGAAAAAACTGTTAAGAAAACAGAAAATAATTAAAATAATGTATGATTCCACTTGCAGGTGATCAGCTTCTAAGTGCTACAATATTTTTCGATAATATCAAATATGAAGATGCACTCAAGATTCTCCAATATTCCGAGCCATACAGAGTCCAATTCAGCCTCAAAAGAAAAATTGCCGTGCAAGAAGATCTAGAATGTTCTTCAGCTCAGCACAAAAAGGAAAGAACAGGCCAGGTAGGTACTTGATTAGTTTACAAAATTTAGATAGCATACTATTGTAATGTGCTGTTGGAAGTAGATCAGAAAACACACACTTGTGTCTTCTTACAACTTGGACATATGCTTAAAGTTACTAGCATGAATATTCTTGATAAAAAATCCCACACACAATATTTGCAGCTTTTAAAATACCTTGAGTGGGACTACATATTTTACATAAATCCACAAACTCGTGTTAGGTTATACAAATATTCTTTAGTGAGTCAGCATTTTGTTATTGTTAATTGTCCACTGATAGAACAGACTTGGGTAATCTCTGTAATACTTATATTCAATATATTCAAAAATGTAAAATATCAGTAAATATTTTTCTCCAAAGCTCCTCCATAAGATTTTCTGTTAAAAAATGTGTGTTTAACCACTGATATTTTGATAGATCTATAGATCTAGAAACCTTCATAAGTTTCCATCAACTTAAAGATTATTTTTTCTTCATATATGTATCTATAAATAGTATATATAATATATATTTGTACAGACATATATATAGAAACCTCTGTTTACTGGAATGTTTTACAAAGAATGAAAATCTTCAGAAATACATATATATAATCCATATATACTATAGTCCATTTGTTTTATGTAATTTCTGCCTGAAATTATATATTGATATAATCTTCAGGAATTTTTTTATATAACAAGTAGACACTAGTAATAAAAAGAATATTTTTTTACATGTTTTGAAGAATGATTTTTATTGTCTGTGGCACCTATATTTAGGTTACTTCTAATCTTCTGACTACTATTTGTTCTTTTAGGAAAAAGAACTCAGTGAGAGCATTCCTGAAGAAACACTGCATGTTTCAGGAAAAGCCATTTCAGAAGAAGACAAGGAAACATTAATTGTAAGCCAAAGGGTAGGAAGAAGTAAGAGAACTAAAAAAGACAGATTATCATGGCCAAAATTTCAATCAATCAAAAATAAAAAGATACTGAGGCACAGAAGATCTCACAGTACATCAGATGCATACGAGCCTGCTATACAGGATATTTCCCCTACAAGCACAGACACGGAGTCTCAATTTCCACAAGAAGTCCACACCAAGGAGAAAAAAGGAAGCCAAAGGAAGCTGAAGTTCCCTAGCATTGGATTTAGAATGCACAGATCCAAACCAGAACCACAGGAGAAACAAAAAAAAGAAATAAAAACTACACTGATCTCTGAAAGAGAAAAAATACATAAAGATGATATAAGCTTGGAAAATCCTGAAATCTTAACTGTTGAATATACCACAACTCCTGCTTATGAAATGAAAACAGGGGAGGTCATTGAAACTTTAACGAAAGACTTAAAAGATATGAAAAATGGCATTCCATCTTATGTAAAGCAATGCCCTGAAGTTGAAATAAGCATTAAAAAAGAAAAGGACAAGGAAGCAACATCGAAATTTAGTGTACTTGAAGTACCAGACATAACAACAGAGATACCAAAGCCCAGTTTAGAAACAGCTGATCTGAAACTAAGCCCAACTGAAACAAGACCACAAGCCTCATCAAAATCCCGAAAAAAGAAACAGAAAGGAGCAGCAGATAAAAAAGAAGGAGAAGGTGGAATTAACATAGACTTTATGAGTCACACAGCTAAAGGATCTGTACAGGTAAAAGGCCTAGAAATAGGCACTGCTAAAGCAGAATTGCAGACATCTGACACACTGGAAAAGGGAGAAAAACAAGCAGAAGAAGACACACCGACACTAAATATTCAGAAAATAAATTATGGAATTTCAATGCCCAAAAGAAAAGAGACAGAGACTGACACCACCAAACAGGGAAGTGAATGTCCACACTCAGTACCAGAAAAAACAGCTGATATGACTTCAGAGGACAGCAAGAATTTCATTGTGAAAATTCACATGCCAGATGCAGAATCAGAAGTATCTAGTGGGAAAATACAAATGCCAACATTCAAAATGGTCAAAACACCTAAAACTGACATGAAAATACCAAGAGAAGAAAGCAGAGAGGACAAAGAAGAGAGGGTAATAAAGGAAAGGATGGAGGAAGATGGCATGCTTACAAATGACAAAGCCATAAACATAGAAATAGGAATGAAGACAGGAGAAAAAGATATAGAGGGCAAAGAAAGCAAATTTAGACTCCCGAAGTTAAAATTCCCTACATTTACGTGGTCAACCACCAAGGAAGAAACAGGGCAAACTGAAGAACAGACAAGTGAAACGGAAGGAAAAGTGCGAACTCTAGTAAAACCAGAAGAACTTGAGGTATGTGTACAAGCAGGAGAAATAAAGGTTCCAAGTACAGAAATTGAAATAGGAATATCCAAAGGAAAAATAAATGAAAACAACAAAAAAGAACAGTCACAGGTCGAGCTGACAAGTCCAAAAAAAATAAATGTAAAGCCTTCCTCAAAGGAAATTAAAATTGAAGAAACAGAAGGAAAATCACTGATTTCAAAAACTGATATTGAAATAAAAAAGACTGAATTCAGTAAAAAATCAAATGAAACAGAAGAAATACGAGTAATCAAAAAACATACGATCAAAGCAACCAAGGTAGACAAAAGCATGCCCTCCGTCGACGTCACCCTT
>VZRN01000979.1:966201-1015141 GCA_013397935.1 Dasyornis broadbenti | reverse complement strand
GGGACAGAGGGAGCGGAGGAGACGGGCATCTCCGAGGAGACCCCATCCCGCCTGAAGGGAGAACCATAGCAACCTTCCCGGCCACTAAAGGTAAATGAGATTTCGTCTCTGTAGGCTGGGGCTGTGTTGTTGTTTTGAACTTTTTGTTTGGACTGGTGGTTTGTTTTGTTGTGGGAATTTTTCTGTGTGTGTTTGTGGAGTTTTAAAACATACATATTTTTTCATTCTCTCTCTTTTTGCCTCCGCTCGTCGTTGTCTGAATGGCACGGACCTGCCGGGGGAGGCGGCTATTGGTATCCCGGGGAGCCCCGCTGGCTCCTGGAACAGCGCGGGGCCGCGGAGCGCCCGACCCGGCCAGCGTTGCTCGCTCTGGCCGGCGGCCCCTCCGCCTCCCGCCCTCCTTCCGCTCGGCTTTGCCCGGCCCCGCGGTCTCTTTGCTGGCGGCCACCGAGGGCACGTCCCCTGCGAAGCTCCATGCGTGACTTCCGTGAAGAAACGGAGAGGAGTAAAGTTGAGGATTTATCTGTTTGGCTTTGAAACGGCGAAAAAGAAAAACCGCGAGGTTCGCTCACCTGCTCGGCGTTCTGACCGGAGGAGAGCCCGGGCCGGGCCGGGGCCTGCGGGAGCTTTTATTGCCCATAAATAGCACCGGGGGAGCGGCCGGTAATGCGATCAGGAAGGGAGGCATTAGGCAGAACATCGCTCAGGCACCGGGCGCCTACGAGCGCGCTCTCTAAAGAGGCTTCGAGGCGAGTCGCAGTAAAGGTTTTATTGGTAACTGAGAAGCTCCTCGCAGCCGCAGGTTTGGCATTAATGACCGCTTCGGCGGGGAGGAATTACACTGCCGGGCTGGTGGCGAGACCCAGCGGGCAAAGGGCGCTACGCGGCAGTAATAAGTCTTTACTAAAGGAGTTACTGCCAGATGAATGCCGGGTTTCAGGCTTCGATTTGCCGGATATAATTTTTAGTAACTATGAAAGCAGGCCAATAACATTTATAGAGGAAAAAAAAATACAAGTAGTTACAAACTTCTCAAATGGCTGAAAATTAACTTCTGACAACAAGCGGGATTTCCTCTCCTCGTTGATTCAAAGAAACGTCTATACTTAAATTTCATCCTAAAAGATCTACTATTTTAAAAATAACAGCACCCCGCAGGGCAATGTTCCAGCTGTAGAAGAACCTTTAAACCCAAACCGCAGAGCTGCCTGTGGGCAGACGTGTTTAGAGCCGGTGAAAGCAGAGCATCCACACACAACATTTTTGTTAGGATTTTCGAGTATGCAGGGAGCAGAGGAATGTTACTCCTGCAGATCCTGGCGTTCTACCTACAAGATTTTCTTTTTAATCTGCTGGCTGTGAAGTAATTAGTGAAAGGAATTACCCACTCTGGCGCTGTGCCTTCAGGTAGCAGAGGCATTAGAGCTGTAAACTGCATTTTCTGAGTATCTCTGGCTCGCCTTCCTCCTCCATCAGCAACTGTCCTTTCAGGGAGGTTAAAATGTTAATTTAGTTCGTTGTAACTCAGCTGTGAAGGGGTGTGTTATGCCGCTGTCTCTGCCCATTTTAAGTTAATAGACTGGTTGCAGTAACTTTGCCTCTCCGGGCTAAGGCAGAGCGGGGCTTTGTGGAGGGGCAGCGCTGCCGGCAGTCCCTGTCCTGCCTCCCGGCGCACCCCGCCGCACGGCTGGCACGCACTGGGGCACAGCTGGGGAAATCGGATGGCGCGACCACCAGAGCAACTTCCACTGTCCTTGGGAAGACTGTCTTCTTTTGTCTTTGAAAATATGTCACGCGAATTTCCCCTGGTGGACAGCTGTACTTCAATATGCTTTCGAATGTTAATATACCTTGGGGAAAAAAAAAAAAAAGGAGAAGAAAGAGAAGAAAGCAAAGGCACTTTTTACTAATTAACCCTTGAATTTTTGCCTTTTCTCAGACATGGATTTAAGCTCTAAATTTTATCCGTGCAAACGAAAACAGTAAATATCGAGGTACGGATTCATAGATAACTAAATGAACACATAGCTTTAGTGTGACTGTATGTATATGTATATAAGCAGTTTTGTTAAAGCACTTTCGTTGAAAAAGAAGAGAAGCTGAAGAAACGATTAATTCCTTTATCAGATTAAAAGCCGTCTGTTACTTTTAAATGTTTAAATCCTTTCATCAGGATTATGGCTGTATTCCAAATGATGAAATAGAGGAATTTTGCTTGTAACAGAAAAAAAAAAACCAAAAAAAAAAAAAACTACAACAAAGAAACAAACTACTCCACCCCCAAAAGGTTTTTTTTACCTTCCCACCTCCAAAACAACAACAAAACCCCAAAGCGTCCGAGAATTTTTTGTTTTTATTTTGCTTTCATTATTCAATGCTGAGACTTAACAATTACAGGTTGGAAACCCCATTTGGAAACAGTAGGGCCACGTTACAACAAAGGTCTGGCCAGCATTAGTCTAGTGTTTGGAAAACAGTTGACAGTTGTGAGGGCTCCCCCCTTTCCTCCATTTCCTTTAAGAGTTATCCCATTCAAAAGGGAATCACAGACCATATCTCTGTTTCTTCAGGTGAAGTCCCCTCTCTCTTTCCTCTTGCATGAACGGGTGAATTGAAAAATCATTTAATTATTTTCATTCTAATTGCCTTAATCCCCCTTCTACTAGGAGCAAATGATGATAATGGGATGCACATGGAAAAACCCCAAGGAGGGGGGGTTAGGGCAGGAATCCTCCCGGCCCTGCGCCTTGGCAGGTGGAGACGGGCGGGGCGGGGTTCGGCTTGGCGCTTTAACATTAATAAAGCATTGGAGTAATCCTCCTCAATCTGCGGTCAATTTACTTTTTAACATTTTATTTTTGCTCCAGGTGACGCGGCTGTAAAATGACCCGGTTATCCCTCTGTGGGGGACAAGGGCCCCTCCTGAAACAGGAGAAGAAAAACCAAACCCCAGCTCACTCCCCGCCACGCCATCCCCCCTCCTCCTCGGAGCCTAAACAAGGACAAGCTGATTAATTTTTCCGGGTCGCCCTCGCAATCCCCGAGGGCCGCTTGGCTTTGCCGCCATCCCTGGCCGGCGACCGTGCAAATCCCTCTGGCTGCGGGGGCTCCGCTGCAGCCCGGGGAGGAGGAGGAGGAGGAGGAGGAGGAGGAGGAGGAAGGGGTCANGGAGGAGGAGGAAGGGCAGCTCGCCGGCGGTATTAGTTGTAAGCACCGCCGTATTAGTGCTCCCATCTGAGGCTGCAGGAATAGAGCCAACTGCGAGATCAGCGGGCGCTGGGTTTTCTTTGGGCGTTCGCAGATCTGTACCAATACGTGGCCTGCCGGTTTTTATAAACAACCTTCGGGACACAGTCAATCAATCATACTGGCAAGCAAGCAGACCAGGAGCCTAGGATATATACAAGGCATAAATATATACATATAAACCCTGTCAAATCTGGAGTAGTTACAATTTTTTTTTCTATAAGCCTTTCTAAGAGAAAGCATATCTAGAAAGATTGTGACAAAGTCAGGAAATCACAGTGGAAAAGTAGGAGGCATTGTTAGGAATTTATATTACATTATATGTTTAAATACCAGCAAAGGAAATATTGGAAAAGAAAGAAAAAAATGTCTAAGCAAGTCTAAGATTTAAAAAAATATATTATGCTTACAGTCAGAGAGACAATTTCAAGAATATGGGGCTGAAAAACATGAAACCTGGCCACTTTAAAATACAATGCAATAGACAGGTCTATAAAAGACATGATTTTACCAGATTTTCTAGTCAGTAAAGTATTCTTTATGTTGCAATGATTTCTAGATATACTTTAATTTGAAACATATTTGTATCTAGGGATAGGTCCTTGCAAATGCTCTGCGTTGTTTTGTTCAGCTTTTTTTTTTTTTTTAATGATCTTTTAATAATAAGAGCTCTGCACAGCATGAAGTTTGTGCTCTCTCTTTCTGACACTTTTTCTTGCAAAAGGACGTGTGAACAAGGAATCCATAGAATAAAGGGTGCAACAGGTCTGAACATCCCAGTAATGCAGAAAGAATAGTTGCATATCAAGGTAGGAGAAAGATGATAAAGTTCCAGGACTTAAAAGAGAAGGACATATTCTGTGCTGGTGTAAATTAGGAGTTTCACTGAAATAGAGGACTAGTTAGTACTGCAGAAATTGTAGGTTGTTCTTACACTGCCATGGTCCAAAACTGTCGTCTTCTCTGGAATAGAGAGCATTGAGGAAAGCCTGGGGAATGATGCTCAGAGAGCAAAAGCTGTGCTCTAGGAGAAAGTATCAATAGGAGCTTTTCCCAACTGGTAACGCCTGCCAAACAAGCTTGTAAAATTGAGGACCAGAGTGTTGGTTTTGTTCAGGAAAGACATTTTGACTGCATTGCCTCCATGGAGCTATTGTCAGGAATAATTTTCTTTTTTTAAAATTACTGCATTTATTGTGTAAGTTTTTCTATCAAGAATTAACTTGATATTTGGTCATTTCTCTCCGTGGTTGTCATTTGTTAAAGCAAATCTTACAAAGAGCCTAAGCCAAATACTACTCATGTCAGGAGAGTGGGTTTTGGTGCTGACCTTCCAAGCTGACTGGGTCTTAGAGATATAAATAGTAGGAAAAGTTGTGTCATTGCCTTCTCAGAAACCTAACATGTTTAAAGATGTGTATGGTCAGCAGAATAGGGATTACATCTATCACCGCCCCCCCTTCCCCCCTTTTTAAGGACTTGTATTTAAAACAGATTGGATCACTTGCTTGTTTAAAGGCAGTTTCATTTTCATATAGCAATTTATGCTTATCATCATGTAAGTGAATGCTTCATCAACCACAGCTTTATTGTGGACCCAATGTATTATTTTTCATAGCAATATATTATGGAGTCCTTTCACAGAAACCTGTCTTGATTTATGATGTGTAAGACTGACACAAGTGATAAATGTATTGACAATTTCCAGTTAAAATAACACACCAAATAAATAACAATAATTAAAATAGTATCGGAAGACTCTGTAAATACTTAATAATTTTGATGTGATTTTAATGTTATGGAACAGTTTCTTTTGTTGGGTGTTCTTTGTATTCCGGGTGAAATTGTTAAGACTAAAATGAACAAGCTTTTCTGGAAACGAAGAAAGTGAAAAAGGAGGAAAGGGGGATAGAAGTATACAGTACACATACCTGACAGTATCAACAACCCCACCCCATTCACTCCCCAGTCTGGCTTTCTTCAGCCTTTGAGTATTCCTTCTAAACTTTGTAATATGGCAATTGACAAATGTCTTTCTGGGAGGTCTTACAATGCTACTGATTCACCAAAGACTGTTTGTGAGAAGTGCCTGCCAGAGCAGACTGGTTACTTCATCAGCCTGCTGACACACACATTCTCCTTTGCTGCATTACGTGGTACACCTGTATTCTGCATATTGGCTATGAAGGGGGTGAAGCCAAATACTTCAACCACTGCTTGAGAAAATTAGATTATAGTTATAATCCGATATAGTTACATACTAAAACTGAGACACCTTTACTTTTACACCAATATACTGCTACACCTGTACAGGTGGGACTCTGCTATTTATTTTACAGTTCTCCTTTGCATTATGGACATTGAATTTTACTATTTCCCTTTTCTCTGAGATTAAATGCTTTTTGGCACTTCTTCTATGAAGTAACAGTATTACTTGCACTACTTGTAGTAAGCCTCCAAAGCCTCTGCCTGCTTTTGGCTTCTCTTTATTAAGAATAGATTATCCAAGAAGATGTGAGAATACTGCTTAGTTTCAATTGATAACACACTGACATTTATCACACTAAAAGAGTGTGTTGAGACCATGGCTCTGTTAGAAAGTGAGTCATTAAAGATACTTCTAAGCCTTGACTTCTTCCAATGCAATGACATCCCGACTCTCCTCCCTTGAGTTACCAATTTGCTTTTGACAGAGGTGGGGCAACAATTTTACCAGGGTGTGTGTGGAAAAGGAAAATGCAGATAAGCTCCTCCAAGTATTATTTCATATTCTGTGTAAACTTCTTCTTAGTTAAAGTATATGATTAACAACTTCTAAATTAAAGATAATTAATTAGCATTCATGAAATTAATTTTAGGATGACTTTGGAATGAAGTTATTGACATAAAACTACATTTTGCAACATGGGCTTTTTCTGTTGCTTTTGTCGAATAAAACAACTGTCTGTACTTAGAAAATATTGATACTTACTGAGAGTACATCTTAACTGCTAATTTCTCTTGCTTCTGTTATTTAACCACTGTGAATAAATTACAGAGAACACTTAATATTTTAAAAAGAACAAGATTACATGTTGTGTATTTACCAATTTGGGAGGAAGAGGTGTTGACTGCAAAGAAAGACTGCTCAGCTTCCCTGTGGACAGCTGTGGAGAGGTACAAATGTGTTGGGCAGGGCAGAAAAACTGTTATGTTACTGCAGAAAGAGGGAGGATGAGGTATGAATATGTCTGGGAACAGGTATCCTCTTACAGACACCACTAATCTCACCTCTTCAAAACTTCTGTCTTGATCTGCATTAAAAATAACAGAATTTGAGCTTTAATGATGTCTTATCAAAGAAAATTTCCTTTGTTTTTTTTTTTTGTTTTACTAATTTGAGTCTTTAGACTCAGGCTATAAATCTTGATTTATGATTGACAATTTAACTTGATATTACTAAATATCACACATTTAAAAGAATTTTCAATACATTTCAGAGTCTTTATGATTTTAAATAAAATATATCCTACATAGGAAGCCAGAAAAATGTCTATGTTCCATTAAAATCTTCAAATTAGCCCTTTGAGTGCCATGACTTTCAGTAGATGTTATGCAGCACTATGCATATTGTGAACATTTAATACCAAGAAAGGGAAATCATATAGTAATACATTTACTTTTAAAAAGCTGAAAAAAAAATTAACAAAAGCTGATTTCTAATCATGTGACTTTGGCATTTTATTACATATCTAAACCTTATTTATAGGGAAAAAAGATTAAAGCTTTTCTTATCATACTTTTGCAATGATAGATGAATGTTGAGTATTTACTTTAAATTTTCCTGCTACTCCATGGGAAAAAACCCAAAAACCTCAGCTTTTGCTAGTACAAATCAGAAATGGTACTGTCAGACTTCAGACAGTGTGGAACAGTAACAAATACATTTATTGATATAAATTCCTAAGTGGAATATAGAAACAAGAAGTTTTATTTAATGTGAAAAAATACAGCATCTTGATCATCACTAAAAGCATGCTGAGAGATGCACTTCTTGAGCACTTGTAAAAAAGTTCTGTGATTTCCTCATTTGTGTTGTCATGCAGGGGATTAATGTTGCAGAAGGCAAGTAAACTCAAGAAGTTCCCCGGTTATAAAAATATATTTCAGTTGAATTGTGTTACATGTAATTATGACAATTAGTCTGAATTCTGCAACTGCAGCTGTGAAAATACTTTTTTAAACATATAAGAAATAGCTAAGATAAAAGTAATGCCAAGAATAAAGAATACGTGTGCCAGCGTGCCCCATATAGGAGTTATGTTCTGCCTGGTGCAGTAGAGCACTACAAGCTCTTTTTCACCACCTACACCTCTGTGAAGCCTGCAGGATTTTTTGCCTGCTAAGTTAATGGACAGAACTGATGTATAAAGGGGTCCATAGGAGTGAATGCAAGGTCAGTTTTTTGATACATCATTATGTGACTGCAGGAGGACTTGCACAACTCAGGCGGGCATGTTTCCTCAGAAGGGGAAGGCTACTTTTGAAATTGAAATAACATTTTCAGTTTTTGTATATTTCATGTGTAAGAAAACACAATGTTCAAACTGTAGACCAACAGAACAAATTTCCACAAGGAAAGCAAAGAAGACAAATTGTAAATAATTCTCAATAGCAACCTTACATTTCAAAAGAATTACTCATTTGCTTATGTTATGGTCATATATGAAAAGTATTGCAAACTTGTCAGATTTTGGCTCTTGGCATACACATACATATTGATGCATCTGCCTCAAGTCCAACAGAGCATTCCTTGCCACTCAGCAACTTACTGGCGTGCATAGTGCTCAAAGGATGAGCTCCTCCCAACAGAGGATTACCTAACAGAGGTATACAGATTGAATAGATGGTCTTTCTCCAGAAAAACTTATCTAAATAAGCTCTGAGACATACTTTTTCTCTTTTAAAGAATTTCTCTTCTGCATGGATTATAGGATTTTCCATAAGGTTAATAATAATGGCTATGTTTGCTTTAAAAATTTACGTTTACACTGGTATCCACTGTCAAAAACAGACTATTGAAATAACAAATGAGGTTCACTTCCTCAGAATGTGTAAATGTCCCAGCTTAGAGTTAAACTTTCAACAGCTGAAAGACAATACCATTGACATGTACCTGGCACTAGTTACTCGGGTTTATTTTTTCCTGGAAAGCAGTTTTGGGCGACAGAGTGGCGTCCGGGTTTCCCAGGTTGTTGTGCTGACAAACTGCAGTGGTGGTAAAGGCAGGGAGTCTGACAAAATCTCATTAATCATTTTAAATTAAATCCAACATTCCACTCTAACACTGCCAAGAAGAAAGCTAACTTTTTACAAATGAATACTCTCTCTGAAAATAACTGGTATCCTGACCATATTGCTTTCACAAAAATATGGTTGATTTCTGTTAGGTACACAGTTTCTGTTAGTATTTTTAAGCTTGAAAAATGCATTTTCTTGGATTGCTAGGAATCGGAAAAGTGCTTTTTGCTTGTTTTCTCTATTAGGGTCTATGAGTGAACCACACAACTGAAAATTAAGAGCCTCTTTTTTCTTTCAATGAATTGAAGTTTTTTCCTTTCTAAAATTGTAAGTACAGGAAGTTTGTTTTTAGTACAAGTAAAAAATTTACATGGGAAATGGAAGTATTCTGTTTAAGTATGTTCTCTAAGCATATTTATGTGAATAAGAAAGGAAAACTGCAAATTTACTAACATTAATATCAGCAAAACCACAGAGGTGACGAAGAAGCAATGTGATCTCTTTTAAGTTTTTTACATACACACTTCCCTAACTACTCCTAGCTATTTGATTATACTTTAATTGCACATATCCTATGGCAAGTCTGAATTTTAAACATCTCATAAATAATATTAAAGTATCACATAAAATTTTATCCTACTAAAATCACTATTACATGCAGATTATAGAAGTTTGTATTTCTCTTTAAGGCACAATGAAACCATAATGTGCTGATGTGAGACGCAGGAAATACTTTGTATCTGTTCTTTGCCCATTTTAATAGTGATTTTGAGCTTAGAGTGGTAGATTTTACAATGGCAGAGAACAAGTCATCAGCCTTAATGTTTATTAGTTTTAATACATCCATGAAATATCTGAAAATAAAAAAAAAAATCATAGTCCAATAGAGGACAAGTAAATCTGACTTTCCTAAATAATGATTATAATTTTGACATTTTAATATGATCAAGTAGGTATACCTCAATTTTAAGTACTTAAAATAACACTTGTTTTCTAAAAATGGAACTATAAACAATATCAGATTGCACAATGACATCCTTACATAGAAAACAAAACTATTACTGTTGATAAACTTGTTTATGTTAAGGACATTAATAAACTGCAGAATACTGAAGAGGAGATAGTCACATTTATTTGTCCAGCTAGTCAGTTTGTTTTCTTAAAGCTGTATTTTGAAACTGTTTACATTTTTTCTTTCTCCAGTGTAGATGGTGGAAGGAAAAGGTTAAAGAGAACAAATTTAATTTTTTTTCCTGAATGCAAATTTCTCACTTGCTTCAAAGTTGACAAACATGTCTCAAACTTATATTTGTTTGGGCTTCTGTATGTTGAAGAAGCTTTGATTTATTTTAAAAAGCTAAAGCTGTATAAATGTGTTATTTAGAGTTCGAATGGAAAGAATTCTAGACAGAAATAGAATTTGAGAAAACAGGTAGTATCAGATGCTGTCTACAGTTAAGCCATGTGAATATCTAATATATGCCATATTCCTTCAATAAATGCAATGAGAGCATCAGAATTTAATAAAGGCAAACATGAGCTGCATTTGTGTGACCCTTAACACGGACACAGGTACACTCATTTTTCCTGACGTGAACAGAAAACAGTTTTCCTTCTATCACATCTGTGTATACTGAAGTTACCAAACTTTCAGAAATTGCCATTCAGAACAATTCCAGTGTTGTTTAGGACTGGAACAGCTAGTGGTTTGCAGGGGGATGGGCTGCAGGCTCATTTCTTCCTTCAGTGTGGTGTATAGTGCATACAGTTAAGAGCTAAGGCAACACCACATGGTCAAAGTTCGAAGGACATGCAGTGGTGGAATCACAATAGCTTGGGAATCACTTTGGAGTTATAAGGATGATTATGCTCATGTAATTAGGCTTGAGTTCCTCTACCTAAGTCTTCTGAAGTGCTTGATCAAGTAGCTATTTCCACATCACATCATTTAGTGACACCTGGATCAATGAAGTATCATTATTTTAAATGTGCAGGGAGAGGGGAGACACCAAGTACCTTTAGGTAGACAGACACTGCCCATGTTTTTAAAAGAGCTTCTGGAGGACAACTGAGAGAATTTTTCTCACTTTTTAAGAGTACTATTGCACCTGCTTAAGACTTTTTTCTCCTTTTAAGACAGAAAATTATGTAACTTCATGTAAAGTCTAGATTGCTAAAACACAAAAAATTACTTCTCAGCCACTTTACAGAAGGACTCAAACTGAAAAAAGGGCAGAAGAAATGTCTGTATTCATTAGTTGTTTCTTGCTTGCCTCTGAGGGAATTCACACTTGACATGTTGTGTTTGCTGTTTTCTGTTCAACTCTGTGTTAGTAACAAAATGTACAGCATGAGTTGGGTGCTAATCCTCTAACACTGTTCAAAATTGCATGGTGAAGATCAGATGCTGTTATCTGCATGTCATTAGGGTTTTGTTTTCCCCTCTACTTGTCTTATGGAAACTTGAATTGTATCATCCTGTTTCTAATTTATCTTCTTGGCTGCTACACTGGCCTTGAAGTTTTCCAAACCTTGCTAATAGATGTACTCATCTATTCCACAAAAAACATGTTCTGTCTGCCTGGAGGCTTTGTTCTGTATCAGGGCAACTGGAAATTAAGACAAATGCAGACTAACAATTCATATGCTCTTATTAGTGCAAAATCAAAACCAGGATCAGCAATGTCAACCTAAGCGTAAGTCAGAAGAGAATTAGGCCTTGCTCTGCATTTGTGGTTTGAGGAGAAAATATCTTCTAATAAGTATAGTTCTAATTTCAAAATTCACTCAATTCTTCTTTTAATGTGTGTAACACTTCTTATAAAACGGTATTCTGCTGTCTCCACTTAAGATCACTTTAAGGAGCCCAGAAACACTTATCCTTTATTGTTGGTTTTACAAATTATGCTAAAAGTTTTCCTTTTTTTTCCTTTTCTTTTTTGGTAACAGGAGCTGATACCTGTGCCTTAAACAAAGCTGCCCACTGTACTATATACTCTTTATTTGTGTTTGACATTAATTGACCACTGCAGAACACATCCTTGGACTTTCTGAAATACATGAAATAACACAGGGAAGTGAAGAGTAGTTATCCTGAGCAAGGCAAGTGGTACTGTAAACCTGTCTGGAATATGGCTGCAGCACTGCTGGCTCCTGGCTTTGGCTGTGTATGCTACATAAAAGCAATGGTATTTACACTTGATTAAATAAATCAGTAATAAAAAAGTACTTTTTCTGTGTGCATTTCTGTTTGTGGACCAGAGCTATAAACACTTAATAGCTACATCTTTTTCTTCCCATCACTTATGTAGCCCTTGTTTGGACTCTTCTCACATCTAAAACTCCCTAGGTGCCAAACAGAAAGCAGCAGCATAGGCAAAGTGCATGGCTGTGAGAGGTCATTCTTGCATTCAATTCTTGGCTCTGCAATGCACTTCCTACACAAAACCTCAGATTACCGCTATTTTACAGATTAAGAATACCTTCTCACCTCACCTCATAGTACAGCAGGAAAAAGAATAAATATACTTGTTACCATGATGTATCCAGATGCTACTGATAGCTGAATATTATGTAAACAAACATAATCAGGAACAGCTCTTACTTCAACTACATGTTATGTCAATTTAAGAAAAGCACTGCTCTGTGAGTTGTCTGAACAATAACTAGGCAAACCCTTATTCAAGTTCTGCACATGCACAGTAGTTGTACTGCTAATCTCCACACTTCAGAATATGTCAAGACACAATCTGACCAAATAACTTTTGAAGTATTTCCATAAATCTAGAACTGTTTAAAATCTAGCTACAAGACAGATTTAGAAAGTAATTCAGCATCAGACTCTGAAACACAGAGTCACTGCTCTAATCTTGCACCGTCAGTTTTTAATAACTTTGGCAACGAGTCATTTGGTATGTATTTGCCAAGGCATTTCCATCACTGTCACTTCTAGACTGAGGGAGCCAGTTGAAAGCAGCAATACATTAGTCACTCCTACCACTTTCCCTGTTCAGATTTTTCCTTGCTTACTGTGCTGAACAGGTGATTGCAGTTGCCCTGTTTCCCAAAACTAGTATCTGCAAAATAGGTTATGTATGTAAACAACATAAAACCTCTCTGTACACTGCATGATTTTCCCTGGCTATCCCTGTATGACATCAGTGTTCATCTAAAATAGAGCCTGTGATCTTTAAAACTGAGTGAATAGCAGATTGGCAACAGGCTAATTCAAAGTAATAAATATAGTATAAAATACCATATACCATATACCAAATATTTTACAGGTTCTATCATCTCCTAGAATAAACTTTATTGTAGTGTTCAGACCAATGTTCCTCTAATTTAGGTATCTGAGGTAGTCAGCATTGTAAAAAAATGCAAACGAAAGTCAAACACTAATTTAAGAGAAAAAAGGAGAAATTTTAGTTAAAATATTTTACAATAAAATAATTATGATTATAAATCTCTTTAGTTAAATATATACACATTACATGGTATTCTAAAAAAGAATGAACTTATTAAAGTTTCAAGCAGATCTAATGCACGAATTCACCACTTTGTCAGCTTAGACTGCAATGTCAGTTTAACATTCATAAATGGCTGTGTCAGACTAATGGCATTATTTTGTGCAAAACTAAAAAAAAATTATGAAAAAAAAATCCTTCCGTTCCCACAGTAAATAGATAGAAAAGGTAGTTTACACATACACACACTTACACACACAAACTTTGATTGCATACAGAGGTTAGAATGACCAGCACTAAAATAACCCCCATCTCTGCAAAATAATTAATATCTTGAATTGATGTAATTTTTGAAAACTATAAATTTTAATTGCTAGCAAATTGTGCTTTTAGGCAGCCACGTGGCCAATAAGGTAGATGTTGTCATAAAGGTGCCCTACAAAATCTTCACTAATATTCTGTGCGGCTCGTCGCGTATTTCGGATGAACTCCCTCTTTGACATTTTGTTCTTCACGTGAGGGCTTGTTAGATCAATCGAAAGCAGAATCAAAGAGTAGCACAGTACATAAACTGCATCTAGACAAGAGAGAATAAATAAAAAAAAGTTTAAAAAAGAAACTGTGGTCATTAAAAATATTGTTCCCTAAGAACCTTATGGTCTTTATCATGTAGGCTCATAATTTTATTTATATATACACATATATACACACACATATATATGCACATACAACTACTCAGAAGGGTATCCCAGTGAAACAAAATTCAATACAGCAACTTTCAAAGTAATAATGTCAGCACACTGCCAAATGAGAATTTACAAAGCTCTTAATATTTCTACATAATCCAAAAGCCACTAAGGGCTTTATGCATGTTCATTTAAACAGATTCTTGAAGTCTGTGTAAACTAAAACCAACATCCTGCAAAAGCTAATCTTTTAAATATGTAAGCAGTTCCACTGCTGAAAACTGCCTCCCACAACCAATAAGAAATGCTCATGAACTTGAATGTGGCCCAATATTCCCTTTCATTTCTGTGAGACTATCCACAAGGTAAAATGTTAAGTGTGTAAGACTCTGCAAGAGGAAATTCAGAATTAGAAAAATGTTCAAATACAAACAAAAATGAAAGAAAGATTACGTGGAAATAAACTAAATTAATAAGCTAAAAAAAGAATCTGTGTGTTTGGTTTTGTTTAACTTTTTTTTTTTTTCAACCCAAGTGGAATGATGACTCTATACTGAACCATTTTGTTCTTTCAGAACTTTCAGCACTTGTTTAGGTGCTGATTTTAAAGCTATCAGAAACAGCAGCATTATGCAGAAGTATAAAGACTGATCCACTGAATCAAAGCTCATTTTTGCTTACCAGGGCTAAGGCCAAGCTCTCTCATCAAATCAGGATTACAAGCACAGAATCTGTGAGAGAACTTTGTAATGAGAGTTTCAAGGTACTCCCCACGCTCCTCAGGAGCGTGAATGTGTCTGAAGAACTCTCTCAGTGCATTTGGCAAGAACTGATTTCTGAAGTTGTGCAGTGTCACAAGGTCATCCAAAACATCTCTCCTGGTAGAATGAAAACCCACATTATTAGAAAAGTTTATTTTAACTGTTTAAATAAGAGAATGCATAGATTTTAAAAATAAAAATTAAAGCTTTAGAGTAGTATAAGCTTTTGTTTTCACTGAAAGGCAAAATTATCACTAACAGCATAAAGATAATATAAACACATGTTCTTTGCTTATTTGTAGCCAAATACTATACAAACACACATTAATGAGAATTCAAAGTTTATATGTATATTCAGTCAAAGTCTGCAGAAAGGCTTTGCTTCCTTTAAACTGTGACAAAACCATAAAAAAAGACAATAAAGGGAATAGATTCATGGGTGTCACACATTTTGATGTCTAAGAAGCAGCTGTTACAGGAGTATCTTGTAAATCCATGCTTCAGCTAAGCAAAATTCACTCATGGAAGTCCATCAGGGTGTGATATTCTCAAATGTTTTCCACTGAACACAAAAACGCCTAAAAGATTCAGACCAGACCTATATTACCAGACGTCCAAAAGACAGTTGAAAAAAACTCTGGAAGCAAATTTGAAGTGAACCAAAGAATATTCTCCTATGTTTAACCTGATTTTTACCTTTCAGTACTAAGATGGGAGTATCAGCATTTAGAAAACTAGTGTTTATTTTAAGGGTCTGATTATACTCTGTTTATGAAGGGAAGATAAATGGCAGTAGGAATTGCTAACATTAACTTGCAATCTCGTCCATTAAATGGTTTTGTATTTTTATTATTGTCTAAAAAATTGATAAATTGGAAGTTTTACAGCACAGGACTGTCAATGGTGATAACACCACAGAACGACTCCTTTTATTCCTTTAGTAGTACAGGCTGAAGGGGATGAGAAGCAGGAGAAGATTCCTGCTAGAAGTGCTGTTGGCCCTCTGTTCTTCCTATTTAGGTGCAGTTACTATTTTCCTTCTCTTTCAAGTTCTCCTGCTGGTTCTCATCTTTCATGATATTGCCCTACCCCAACCTGATGTGCGAGAAAGCACTGTGGAGACAGAAGAGCACGCTACAGCAGGGAGAGTGTTCCCTCCTGCAGCTCCTGACATCTCCAAGAGGATGCTCTCTTCCATCTTAGGAGGTGTGTGCAATTTCCAACCAAGAAATATCAGACATCCAAGTAATGGTTAGATGATTCAACATCAGTTAAAAAGCTGCCATCCCTCAGTAAAGTGATAACTACTCTTTCTGAATAATACCCATAGAAAGGGGAAAAAAAACCTCAAGTCAAAAAAAGCAACAAAATATCTATGTAAGATTTTGTGAGGATGTGAGATTTATGATTTATAGGTGGTATTTTTGAGGATTCTTATTACGTGTTACAGTCACATAAATACTTGAGCAGAGTAACTGTTCAGATTTAGCAGAACCCTTAACTAGTTGCATTTTCTTGCCTTTTTACACCCTTGAAGTTGCATCACTACATGCAAAATACTGTTAAATGGGACTGTAATTGAAAATTAATAGAAAATGTCTTAAGAGAAATCTGAATTACCTTTCATCAAGGTAGATTCTCAGCTTCTTCCAATTCAGTGTTCTTGTGCAAAAGATAAACTTAGCTATTTCTTTCGGTGAATCGTCTAGTATGCCTTTGGACATAAAGTAGTTGACTCCCTGAGATAAAATACATGTACATATAAATATGTTTATTCTTTACGTTGTACTTAGGAATAAGTATTGTACTTCACAACGTAGGAATGTAATCCTACTAATTAATTGGTTTGTTTTTCAGAATGATTCCTCCTCCTCCTCTAAATAAAATTTAACATGCAGAATACATTCTAAAATTATAAATCAAATGCAAAGAAACAATTTATTGTTATGGTTGAGATTTTACATACAGTCATAGTAGAAAATTTTAAATGATGAACCCCATAACAAGCATGATGGTTCTTTAATAATTTCTTTACAGTGTATATCAGTACTTTCTTTTCATACTTTTGTAATAGTATTTAAAATGCTGCAGGGACCATAACTGGTAATTTCATAACTTTTGCAAATAAGAAAATCTTAGCCATAATGTGTTTAGTCTTTAATATCATTCATTAAAACAGTAATGTTCTCACATGTATACAACGTATCACATTCAAATAGATGCATTAAATGCATTTGTTTAAATGTGTAATAATGCAAATAAACACAAGCACGTTGATTTCAAAGCATAGGTAAGTATCAACATATATAAATATGCATACACATAAATAAGAACACTATGTCTAACATAAAAATAGTCTAAAGATACAGAATTGCATATATTTTATACTCATATTATGACTTCCAGAATTTTACGCTTTGAACAAGCACACATTTCTTATAAATAAACACAAGGTTAAAGTATTTCAGTGATATTCTGGATTCTCTCTGATCAGTGAAATATCCCAAAGCATAAAACTATTTTTCCTATGATCTCAGATATCAAAACCCAACTAATGGATTTAAAAAATGTTCACACTTTTCAACAGCAAAAATCTAAACCTAAGAATAACTAACCAAGTTCTACCAATTCAATACGGCAGGGGCGGGGAGCAGTTCTCAGCATTTGTTACAAAGAACTGTTGCAATACTTAAGTACAATATATCTTGATTATAGCATAATATCCAAATGTAAAATGAGTAGGACAGTGCATTTCTGCACAGTATAATGTAACAAGGCCACAACCTAAATCACCTTTAAAATACTTCTGAGACATTTTTTCATAAATCTTCTTATATCAAACTCCACAATATTTTGCAAGTCAGCCCTTTTAATTTACATGACATCCATAAAAATGTAGGGGCAACCTGTCATTCAGTGTATAAACTAAACTTTCAGTGCTCTTGAATTTTGTGTGAAAAAGAAATAAAGGACTGAGTGCAGGTTTGGAACATTTTGTGAAGAGGCTTAGTAAAGTTAAATCTTAGTTACATCAAGAAGGAAAATAATTCAAATACATGCTTAAGAACTCAAGTTAAAAGCCAAGAAATACCTGTAGTGTTAACTAGCTATTTTTCACCAGTCCATAGTTTTTGCTCATATATTTATAGAAAATAGTAGTTATCAACATATGTTTATTTTGTTAAAATAATGGTTTATAAAAACAAATAAAAATATAAAGGTTTTTAGATAGGTAAAACAAAAAATCTAGTAATGTTATGCCCCAACTTTAAGAAAAATCTTTATTTAGGATGACAATGAAACACGTAGTACTCTATAAGCTTGCATTTCAGTCAAAATTAGATCATATTTAAGTTTGTCCCTAATATGAATGGACAACATAATGTTAAGTACTTTCTTGAACCAGAGGTAAATAAAAAATTAAAAATGGGAGATTAAAAATAAGAACAAGGATTTTGGCAATTTATTTAAGATGAGCAGCAGAATAGCTCCTTTACATACATCCTGACTTAATGAGATTTGTGTTTGCTTTAGTAATAAGAATTTGCTTTAGGTAATACAAACTGAAGCCTGGCAAGGAAGTCTTGAGTAGCATTCTTGCTGCAATTAACAAACACTCCTACAACAAACCCAGAAAATACCTGGCACGGCATAGAAGAGGCAGGATGAAAACAACACCTTCTTTAAGACAGACAGTAGGTTGCTTTCTCTGTGACAGTAAATGCTGCAGTTTCTCTCTCATGCACTAGCTTGCAACTCAGTGTAGGAACTCCATCTGATTGGCTACAAAGTCTTCGCATTGCTATTCTCTGTCTCTAATTCCCTTTCTTCCCCTACCACACATAATGCTTGACAATATCTCTCTGTGAATGCGTTTTCCTCAACTCCTTCACAAGTAAACAGGGTATAAATAAAGATACTTCACCATGTGCCATTGTTTTTAGGAGATTTTTATTTCATCCTAGGCTACCAAAAATACTTTGCAATACTTAGAAACCTGATTTCCTTTTAAGGTCTTAAATTTTGTCTCACAGCAAATGAAATTTATTTACAAGATTTACAGCATGTCATTGAATCTGCTTTTCTTAACACTGTGAATACTGCCTTGAAAATGTCTCAGAACCCTTGCTTCAAATAGATCACTCCGGGTAGCTAAAATGGTTGCTTGTGGCATATATACTAGCTGAAATAAGTAGCTCTGCACACTATTAAAACCTATGCTAAGATTATTTACCAGTCAGCTGGTGATTCTCTTAGGAAATATTTGACTGCAATCAGGTAGGCTGTTCTGTGCCACAATCTGCCAGGTCTGATAAGGCCTTTTTAACACTTGGGAAACATTGCAGAATGAGCACATAAAGTAGTTTTTAAAATCTGATTCAGAACACTGCAATGTTCTTAGCATTAGAGAATTAGAAAAGATGCCTTAAGGATACTTGCCTACCCTGCCTCTGTTATCTCTGAATTTCAGACAGCTCCGGATAAAATATTAATATATGGAAGTGTTGATTTAAATTATATATGCAAATAACAATTTTAAGTATTGTCTAATAGCAACAACAAAAGCCATTTGTTGTATTTCAGTATGTTATTTTTTACAGTTGTTCCTTTTTTTTCCGGGCACACAATGCTTGTTTTGCCAACCTACTCTATTACAGCACTGACACTCTTTGCTTGCTTTCTACCTATTTCCAATAGCCTTTTCATTTGTTTATATACATACAGGATATTGAAAATGGAAAACTTCTTTTTTAATGTTGGTTTCATTTCTGCATTGATTTTCTTCTTTGCTAAGAGTACTTTCATAACACTTCAGTACAGCAGTCAACATTAAAACTTTTGTAGTTGCCTTTGACACCTCTGTTTAGATATGTATACAAGTCAAACCAGACATATGCTAAGTTAATGGCACAGAAATTCTGGAATCAATATCTAGTACAGTAGGGTCTCAATTTCTATTGGTGATTCTAGGCAACACTAATATTACAAGTAAATAATAATTAGATATGTATGGTATTATTGTTCCCAGTTTGCTAGGCAAGTACACTATCTTAATGTATTTAATGGTGCATCTTCTGGAACAAAATGCACAGTATTGATGAGATATTATATAACACAAATTTTTATGACTGTTTTCCTAAGTTACGAATCAAGTCATTTGGTGACCAATATGGACACAATACATAACAAACATTTCAAACAGTGTCTCTTTCACTGTATGTCTTCAAAATACAGTCTCAGTGATACAAACTTATGACAGCAGAAATTGCAAGTAGAACGCAGAAATATTTTTCATGTTAGACAGAATCCATGACTAATAATTTACAAGACTAAACCACTCTGATTTTAATGTATATTAATATTTTTAATGTAGAGTTATCAAAAGGTTTCAGCTCAATATTCCTTTCCAACTTTTTGATAAAATACACAAAGAAACTTCTTTCCTCTACAACATACACACACTTATAATATTCTTCAGACAGATAAATCAATGCATCTCAAAACTGGCTTGCTTAGTAGATCACTTTGAAACGGGGTAAGTTTCAAAAAAATTTGCTTACAAATACAGCACAGTAAACATTCCATCACTACAGACTATCTACAATCAAAAGTCAGGTAAGATAGCTTTATACAAGTGGCTGGCTAACAACTTATAACCAGGAAATAGTCAGAAAAACCTGACCTCCCTGACAAAAACTAAGGGCAGTTTGTAGTGATTGAGACAATCTAAAGAGTGAAAGCCAGGCTTAGTGTAAGCACTGTCTTACTGTACTTCATTGTTATGCTATGTAAAGGAAATCCTGACCTCACTGAAGACAGACAGTTTTGGTACAGTACAGATTCCAGAAGGTCCATAAAAATAAGTGCACTAAATAGATCAGTTAGAACCATTAAGGATGAAACAAAAAAATAAATCTTCTTTCCTGACCAAAAGATTTTTTTTTATACCTTCAGTTTCAATTTTAACTACATAGCATTGATCCATGTAATAAACCTGACAAAATATTTTGTAGGGAGTTAGAAACTGGATACAAAACAATGGGAAATAACTTCTGGTTGCTTACAAATTCTGAGTCATAAGCACACAAGATGAAATGAGCACTGCATGAGAAACATTTCACATACACCATACACTCTTTAAAATAAAATACACCAGAAACCATATAGTCGTATTAAACAACATGATATTTATATTCAAGTGTTAATACTAACACTAAACCACCCCCTCTCTCCAAAGAAATAAGAAAAACCAGGTTCCAAAACCTTGGCTACAATGGTGGTGCCATATGAAAAAAAAAAAAACCCAACAAAATCAACCAACCAAAAAAAAAAAAAAAAACCACCCCAACCCAAACATGCACTGTTGTTTTTTTTTTCCCAGATTACATGTAATGTGTTTAGGCACATCCTTTCAGCAGAATGTGAACACCTGCTATGAATTATGCAAGCTCATGCACACAATCAACACATTAAATTACAGCAGATATCACAACACCATGCACACAACAATGGCTAACCAGAGAATCCTACCACAAAGTGTGTAGATGCTCTTCCCTACCCCGTGAGCCACCGCTAGCTCTGGAGCTGTTGCTGTGGAGCCTGGTTAACCATTTTCATGATATGGGCGGTGTCCTTTGGAGAATCTTGCTCCTGTGGCTGTAAGTATTCCTATTTTTATAGTAATTTGATCAGGTCTGTTATCAAATGTAAAGCAGAGTTTGGCAGGAAATTCGGAGATACAATTTGTAATAGTGGAATGTCATATCATATATTCCAGTCACAGTGTACTTATAATAATTCTGCCAATATCACAGTTGTAAACAGTAAAAGCAACAGTAGTTATGAATTCTCCTGAAACTCAGGCCCTGAATGGTTCCTACCAGGCTATGGTGCTCCACAGGGAGAGAGGAACAGAGCCCTTAGGAGATACCCTGAGGTTCTTGTCTCTCATTGAAGCAGATTGTTTGTACTACTTATTTGTACTTGGAAAATATAACCATAATGAAAAAGCAAGAGTAGCATAATAAAGTTAATACCTAATTTATGTATGCTCTAAGTTAGTTCTAATTTGCCGATCTTAATTTCCTTTAAAAATAATGAATCTTCTATTAAGTGCCTTTTCTGAAGGCTCCAAATGCTTTAAACATACCAAGATTACTTTAAATAAGGCTCGAAGTATAACAGCACATTATAAATTATGATAGTTAAGTGGAAAATTATGTTAAATTGAAATACAAAGAAAAATGTAGATGGACAGTGCTGCTACCAATATACTTGATATATTATTGAAAACATGTAAATTACCTAAATATTGCATTTCATTTGAAAACTTTTACATTTTTTACTAGATTCGTGGAAATTCTGCAAAAAATCAAAACTAATCACTCAAGTGGCCAGGTGCTGATGTCTTGATGCTGTGCATCAGAGTTCAAGGCAGAGTTCTACCAGAGAAATTACAAAATACTCTATTTGTGACTGATAAAAGCAATGGTCTCTTAATCAAGCAGAATATGAGATAAAGTAAGAACTTAAACAAAATCACATTATTGCAATGATTCATAGAACTGCTTTATTTATTTCACCCCACAGTCACAAGTTCACATTTTCTGTATCACCAGCAGAGTGAAACTTGCTTCTAGAAGTACATCTTTTCATATCACTTAATCCTTTTTCTACTTTGGATTTGATTAATTACCACTTCCATGTGTATGTATAACTACATGCAGGAAGTTAACGTAATTTTTGTTCAGTATTGTGTACCCTCTTTTCCTAGGAAACATGAAGCAGGAGTCTGGTTTTGTAGACGAAAGACTCTCTCTGTCCCTTGAGCATTAACTGTGCATCTCTCAGGCAAAAGCTGTCTGCTCTCAAATTATTTTCTTTGAAAGGTGACACACTGAAAGCAGAAACTGACTTTTCCAGTTAGTTACATAAACTTATAAATGGAAACCTTTCAATTTGACAATGGATTTTTTTTTTGAAGATAAATTTATGTGGTTCTATAAGGAAAGATTACGCACAACAAACACGCACAGAAATTAAATCAAACTGATCTTCAGGACAGTTCAGCATTAAATCTTTTTCGTATTTCAAGATTTGCTCCTTGACAGTGGAAATAGGTAAAAATCCCCTAAAAGAAAATGTATTGTCATAGAAGTAACTCGACTTTATACCTCACCCTGCTTTGCCTGAAATCAAACAAAACTCATACTCTGCAGATGCATTTTATAATTTTTATTTATGTAAGCATATTATTATGCTCTTGCAATTCACAACTGTCTCTTCAGTTAGGATCTCTGCCTCATTTCTACATCAATACACTGTTACGAATTTCTGGTATCCACAGATCAGACTGGTGTATAGAGCACTAAAGAGGCAAGTCAAGTAAATTATGTGAACAGGTACAATATTAAAAAAAAGACCCGGATAGGGCTGTAGTTTATTATTAACCATCCCTACAGTAAAACAAACACCTATTAAAACTTTGTTTTTATACGGCTATCATTATAAAACAACAATCACAATTACTGTAACTGTTTATTACTGTCAGCAACAGTTCACTTACCTCATCAGGGTTGGCATTAAAGGTGAGACTGCCCTCATCTAGCTGCATATACAATTTTCTAAAAGAAAATCCTAGAGGCGGATTCTTATTGTATATAGAACAGTGACCCCAAGTGGATTTGCACAACCTATGAAAATAGAATTAATCTATTATGAAAACTCCTTTCTGACTTTCACGGATTTTACAGAAGCAAAATGTAATCAACACTGCAAAGCTAAATACTCAAACTATAGGAAAAGTAGAAGTAGGTTGCTTGTAACAATTATTAAGCCTTCTGCACGCGTTTTTGTAAAATCTTCAATTATATGATTAATGTTTTCTGCTTATAGAGGTTTTGGTGTATTTCAGCGCAACCTCAAAACATAACCCAGTAGGTGGCATCATGACAACCACACAGCAGAGACCTCTGGCACTCCTAGAATCTGAATGCTGGAGAACAGTGACAAGTTGTTCTCCGGCAGTACTATGACAGATTGAAACACAGTGCTTCTTTTCTTGTGCCCCAGTTGTGCAGTAAATGGGACACCATATCTGCACAAAATTAAGCCATTAGTTCAGCACTTTCCCCATCTGTCCTTTTTCACCTGACTCTTCTTCCTCCTGTCTTGGCCAGTCCGAATGACTAAACCCTCCCCCATCCTTTCATATCTTCTTTAACTTTTCAGCTTCTTTTCCTTTTATTCCACCCTGACTCCATATCTCAGTTTCATCGGTTTCTGTCCCTCATCTCAGTTTCTTTGATGATACCATGTGAATTAACCTTTAACTTTCACTTTTTACACATTCTAGATTCCTTACTGAACTGGTAGTTCTGCTTCAACACACCTGCCCTGTAACTAATTTGGGACAATGTTTGGGAGCCAGCAGATAGCCACTGGAGACATGGCAAAGATTCTGTTTTCAGTTCAGGAACCTGGGTCTTATTTGGACTGAGTTTGAAACTGCAACCACAGTACTTGCCAAAGTTTAAACACATCCAATACATGTGGAATAGTGAAGATTTGTACACAAATTATGCAAATTGAGATTTTTACTTCTTACTAAAGCAGGATACACTTTCATTACCTAAGTGTATACTTTGAATGTGAGTATTATTTGGAAAGATTTCAGTAGAAATGATTGAACTGTTTCCCAGAATGAACTTCAAGGAAAATATGTATTCCCCCCCTCCATCCATATGTCCCCCCAGAATATATCCTGCATGCAATTAAGAAGCTCTAGTATCTTCAAGCTTTGGTGTAGGGAATTTATTTGTATTTAGGGTGGGTTTGATACCAAGAACTGAGCTCAATCCAATGCATATTGACAAACTTGGGAGGCTTACAGGTATCCTTCACTAGAATTGCTGTTTCCTATCAATATAACAGTCCCCAACAGCAGTACAATTGTGACTAAGAAGCTATACTGCATTATCCTTATGCTAGTTCAAAAGCATGACAAGAAGTGAAGCTGCTTAATTCAAATGCAGCAAAGAAATAGATGAAGGAAGGAAGAGATGTAGAGCATAAAGAAAGAAAAATAAACAACCTGAACAGCAACCCAACTGCTACAGTAGTAGAACTGTCTGTTAAGGGTGAAGAAAATTTTGTGAAACAAGTTACAAGTTCTGCTGACCATCTACTCTAAAGATAAGTAAGGTTTCATGAGTCTTTCCTACTGCTATAAAATGTCAATATTAATAATATAATGTTAATTACATTTTTGTATTACACTATTTTATCTGAGAGAATCTTCTTTTATTTATTTCCCAGACATACAAACTCTGCATATGTTATACATAAACGTGTTTCAAGTGTCAGGCTGACGAAATTTCATTTGAGAAAAACCGACCTTTTCTTTCCTCCCTCCATAACCACCTTCCAAAAAATATATACCTAAGTTGCTACAAGTGTAGTAGATCAGTTCTCACTCCTTTTCATTTGGAAGTTTGGCTGAATAGGTTTGCTTGCTTAAGCTAGACATGTGTTTGAAGTTCAGAGAAGTAATGATACAAGCACTTGAGATGTGCTTTGAGCTAATACAAAAGTGAAGACAACTCCATTTTTTTCCCCCTGCTATCTCAAACAACAGGTGCATAATGACACACATGAATACTTGTGCCAAGCACACCTGTGTATATAGTAATCTCCAGTAATACCCCATACTACTTAGAAATCCAGAATAACACATTTTTAAACAATATGCATTTCCTCTGTGTCAAATGTCATTTAACTCAGGAAACCTTTGCTAAGGTTAGAATGACAAAAAGCTCTTACTGAGACAAATTTAAAATCGAGTAGTTTTTACTATGTCCAGGTGATACTTCTTTTTTCATGCTTACCCTTGCCAGAGGAGCTCATCGTTAGCAAGATCCTGCCAGACACATGATGCTAGACAGAGATCAGTTGCATTCAGGTATGACAAAATGGTAAAACTAAGCTCTGGTGGCAACATTTCCAGGTTAATGAATCCTTCTTGTTCTTTAGATTTTCTTGTCTTCAACAGGTGGTAGATGTCAATGCCTCCTTGGGCTTGTTTGCGATGGCTTGTATTGGAAACATTGTTAGCAGGTATCCTCCTACCATGCTCTCTGGTAAGATAGCCTTGTCCACTGAATCCTTGCTGTTGCAATTGCTGGTTTCTAGCAATTCTCCAGAGTCCCTGACCCATCTGCGAACCTGCTGGACATAAAATCCAAATTAGATGTTGACAGATATTTGTAAACATTTGTAAGACAAACTCAATACGTAAGTAAAAATTTTACGACTGATCTGAATACGTAGTTTTGTCAGTTATGCTGACTAGGCAATTAGTCTTCATGAAGCAACTGAAGAAACACTGAAAACAAAACCCATAAAAAACCTAGATTTTTTCAAAAGTCTCCATGTTTGAACAGCTACAAAATTAACAATAAGCTTCTGCAAAGAGTACCAAATACCATCTACACCCTATGCAAGTTCAGAAGCCTTAGGCTTCAGAACATTTGGAGTCTTCAGACTTCCTTTAAAATTTAATAAAAATATCTTATTTAGAGTCAGTGAAGTGCTATAAAACATAAGGAGAAATAAAAATGTATTGGGTATTACACAAGATGAGGCTGTGACTGACACTGAAACAAAGTTTAATGACTTCGGTGATAATGCAGTAAGGATTTTCAGTGCTCAGAAACAAGAGAATTAGTATATTTTCAAGTTTTCTTATCTTGCAGCATAACATAAAGCCTCAAGAATAAGGTACTCACATATAAAAGATATCACCGCAGAAAAAGTATAGAAAGCTTTTTTGTAATGTAAAAAAAAAAAAAAGTATTTGCTATTTTAAGGACCAACTGAATAAATTTCACAGAAGAAACAAAATGAGACACAATTTAAACCATTCTAGAACCAGCTGCTGAAAATCCACAAGCTCTACTATTTGCGTAGCTATTCAGCAGCTTTCATGCCATTTGCTAGAACACATATAATTTTCCCAATCACATAATTACTTTCAGCTTTGTAGTAATCCAGGATGAATGCTTTCAGCGCTCACTCATAATACGAGATGAGTAAACCCATTGTTATAAAGCTTTTTGAGTAATGGTGTCAAAACCTGTATTTTAAAATTATTTTGAACATATATTTTCAATCTTCAGATTCAATAGGCCACTCAAAACCATGTTTTCAAACTTCCAATAACATAACTTTATCTAGTAATTGAAATCTCTTGATAGCTTGGCTGTAGTAACTACCACAATAAAAATAACATCAAGCTTGCTTATAAATCGCCGATTTTCTCTAGCTTTGTCTGGTAACCATCAAAGTCTGATTTAAACTCTCATTATGTCTTCTTCATGTTACATTGCTACTGCATAATAAATTCTTTTGCAGTGTTGACAAGCATGATAGGATGCTAATCTAGATTAATGTTGCATTAGTACTGAATTCTACTTCATTAAATAAAAAACAACCTGTCCCCTAGATATAAATAGTCTCCGCTTTATGGCAACTGAGCCCTACAGCTGCCGCTTTGCTGCCACGATTATCCCAACAAGAAAACGTTTCTTCCTTCGATGCGAGCCTATCGAAGCTGAAGCTTCGTTCATCGCAGTTGCATTGCAACCGAGGCCTGCAGATCCACCCCCCGTAACGTAAGAGCCCTTCAACCCTGACTCCGGGCAACCAAGTTGGCGGGGAGAGGCACAGACCGTCCCGCAAGCCCAAAGGCACCCGCGGGGAGCCGACGGCCGAAGCTGACTAAAGCCGCACCGCGTCCTGAGAAGCTCCGCAGCCGCGCCGCCCTCCCGAGCCGTTCTTCCCCACGCACAGCAGCGCCGGGACCCGGCCCTAGCACGGCCGCCCGGCTCTCGGGGCAGCAGCGACCGCGGCCCGGCGAGTGCCGCCCCCGGGCCCCATTGGGCCGCTGCCGGAGCCCCGGCTGCCGATTGGCCGTGCCGCCCGTCCGTCCGCGCCCCTGCGGGGCACCCGCGGGCCTTACCTGTGCCAGCTCGGCTCCAACCGCCGCCGCGACGAGCCCGGCCCGCCTCCGTGCGAGGGCCGCGCCGGGCGGGAGGGGCTGCGCGGGCCCGGCGGCGGGGACAGGCGGACAGGCCCAGAGAAGGAGCCTCGGCAGGGAGGCCGAGGCCGCCGCCCCGACTCCAGCCCGGGCAGCTTTGACGTCTGCTGTTGTTGCTGGAAGTGACGTCGCGAGGAAGGACGCGCGGGAAGCGGAAGTGGCCGCCGGGCGTCGCGGCGGCAGATTCGGTTTGCGCCCTTCGCGTCCGGGAGCGGCCGTGGGGCCCGGCCGCGCTCCCGAGGGAACGGCGGCGCTCCCGCCGCGCGGGTGAGCGAGCGGCAGCATCGCTCTCGGGGCGGGGGTTTGTCCAAGCACTGCGAGCCGGCGGCGCGGCCCGGCTTCCAGGCCAGGGCACTCTGTCCCCGCGGAGGCGGCGAGTCCCGCGGGAGGCCCGGTCTCCGGCTATTGTAGGGGCGAGGAACGGCGGGTGGGGAGCCGGCCCCGGAGCCTCTCTTGGGAGTTCTCCTCGGCGTGCTGGCTCCGGCACCGCAGCCCGCCTTGCCGTGTCCTGGCTGGGACACGTTTTTTTTCCCGCTGGTGTTTCTCTGGCGCCCAGGGCAACCGGCCCAGGACGCGCAGTCCCCTGTGCAGTACGCTTCTGTGCCAGTGGTCTCTGTGCGCGAAGTGTGTCGCAGCTGGCACGATAGCGAAGTCCGGTGTTCGTCGGTGGCGATTTTGCATCTCTGCAAAACGTAATAGTGCGATTTCCCCCCAGATCCCCGCCCTATGCAACAGGAGAATCTTGATTCAATTAGAAGAAAGTTAGTTGTTGGATATTTCAAAGACAACCTTTGCTGTGTTAACATACGTGGTAACTTGCATGGGGTATGTTGTTTTGATGTTTTCGTTTGGTTTTTTTTACATTCTTCCTTTAGATACCATATGCAGTTTTGAGGGTTGTTCTTTGAGCCATTTGCGGTTGTTTATTACCAGATCTTGAAACTTCGATACAATCGTTTTTTTTCTGGATAGTCAACGTTCTTTAACTTGTCTTAGAAATTCATACAGGTAAAAGCTATGTACCTCATTTTACTCTGTTCACTTCAGCAGATTTCCTACCAACTTGACTGTTATTTTTATGGTCTCTTAAGCGACTTTGTTTTGTAGCGATGGTAGTTACTAGTTTTTACATCTAGAGATCTGGTGTAAACAAAAGGCTTGTTGATACTTTTGGGAAACAGCCTATATGGTTAGACAAGTGCACGTCAGAGTGGTTTCTGTAAGTATTTGCATTGCAGATTAGCGCTTCAATTTTATGTCAGACTGAGTGGAAGATTCCTGTACTTACTTACCTGTTTCATAGATCTGTGAACTGATACGGATGTTGGTGGTTTCATAGATCTGAAAACTGATCTGGATGTTTCGTGTTTTGCTGATTTTATTTATTTATTTTCCCTGTCCTTGTGGGATAGTTCTGCAGGAAGGACATCTTTTTGTGGTTTGCACCATATCTTTAGAGGAGTCGCTTTCTTCTACAAAGCAAAGCTCACAATAAATTAAAGTGGGTTCTCAACTTGCGTATTACAATGAGAAAGTTGAACACGGACTTTTTGGTTATCATTGCAATAAACTGGAACATATATTGCCTAAATATCTAGGCAGTCTGTTACCCCTTCTGAACAATTTCAAGTGTATTTAATGGGTCATCTAAATAGAGAAGTGTTGGCTTTGCGCAGCCAGACATTGCTCTTTTGGCCAGTGAGCTTGGGGTCAGGTGAAGAAAAGAGTAAGAAGCATTCTAAACTGAAGAATGCAAAAAGTTTTCACTCCTTATGGAATTTCTGCTCCTTGGAAACTGCAAAGAAACTCCTTTTCACTTAATTTTTGTGGATTTAGCCATCTCTGCATTCCTAATATGCTTTCAAATATACTTACCTTTGGTAATGATTGCAGTGAGGATTACTACTTGATCCTGTTTAGAGTGAATGAAGGTTGATCTTAACGAGCATTGAGCTGTAGTTCTGTGCTGTATTGTAATGCATTGGAAACAGTAGTATCTAGAAAGGGGAGCAAAAACCTTTGAATTTCAGTGATAGTTCTATTGCATTTTGTAATTTTTGTGTACATAATTTTTTTGAACAGAGGTACTTTTTAACGTTTATTTCATAATCTGAAAGAAGAATAGCATTTGGAATAATGGCAACAGGAGACCTAAATGGAAGTTTAAGAAAAATAGAGCAAGGACTTCGCTTGTTAAATTATCCAAGAGATGTGGATTATACAGTGTAAGTGGCAGTGTGAAAATTTATTACAATACATGATGACAGGAAGATGTGTAAAAAAGATATGTGTAAGTACTAGCATTGCAGTCACTGATAAGTAAGCAGAACATATCTGTGGGAAATTTGGGTGTGCTATATGTGAACTGACGTATAAAAGTATGCAGTTTTGCTCTTCTGAGCAATCCTTAGAACAATCCTGAAGTGTATCACTGTCTTGCTCCTCTTCTGCTATTCTTCTCTTTGCTTTGGTTAATATCTCACCCTTCTAATTTCTTTGCAAGTGCTTGCAAAACTGCCTTCAGGAAAATTCATCCTGTAAAGATTAGAAACACAGAAAACAGGTCTTGAATGTTGAGCTGGAAATGCTGGTGGGCTTTAGACTTGACAATGTTTAAATTACATGAAGATCACAAAAACATTTTTTGAGCATTTTACAAATAGCAGCAAAGACTACTGAATGAAAGATGCCTGGACAAAAAAAAACCTTAAAATGAAAGATATTTGGGCATAACATACTGGCGATATTTATGCCTTTTAAGTTAAATGTTTGAATTTATGTAATGAAAGGCTTTTGTTATCTTCTGCTGTGTAAAATACTTTTGTTTCTTAATAGGTTAGTAAAGGGTGATCCAGCTGCATTTTTACCTATCATCAGCTATTGTTTTACATCTTTTTCAACTTGCATAGCAGAGCTTTTGGTAAAGTGTGGTGTGGAACTGACAGCAAAGAGTGACTTGCGTTTTATTGAAGCTGTTTATAAGGTATCTCTTCGTGTTCTTTGCAAAAGAAACATAGTTTTGTGTATAACTTCACAAAAATTAAACAACTACTATGAGTTTTACTAGAAAGTGAAATTTTTGGCAATGAACATGAATTTTAGTTCTGTTAGGATTTAAAATTAATAGTAAGTCACTGTGTGCAAGTGTAAATTTTAATGAAAATAAGGATGGGGGATGTTAGCCAAATCTCCATGTTGAGACAGTTGCAGAACCAGTCATATTGTTAGATGTTAGTTTTGAAGAATACGGAAATGTTTATTGGACAGTAAGATTTATAGAAGGGACCTTGGCAGAAATCTTAACCGCCAAAAAAATCACATGAATCTGAAAAAATTGTAATGAAAGCCCAGGTAAGAAATATAGCTGTTTTAAAACAGTGTGCCATTTTAATATATAAAGTTGATTACCTAAAGGTTTATAAATTGGAATCAAATTCTTAACTGATTGAAAATAACTTTGAACTATCCTTAAAATATCCATAGGCACGTTTTTGTGAAAGGTGGATTGATGAATTAAGAAATAGTGGCTTATTCAGACTAGTTTCCCATCTGAGAGATTGCTTTACAGTGAGGTTCTGTGAGAGCCTTACTTAGCCCTCTCATGCATTTGCTGAGATTATTACAACTTTTTATTGTGCATTCACTTTAAAAAGCTTTTGGCTTCAGTTTTTTTAGTATTAATTTCTATAGTCATTTATTTTGTGAATCTTAAGACTGTGAGTTAACGTTTACAAGAGTGATGTGAATTAAAGAGGAGGTATGTTTAAAGCCTTTCTTTCTGGAAGAGGAGGTATGTTTGAAGCCTAGTTAGAAGAAACAAATATATATATAGTCCAATGAAAAAAGGCATAACTGCTGAAGCTCAGAATGAAAGAGATGATTGTAGTGAAACAATATGGGCATGTAATTTCTACAGCAAATTGTGAGGTGATTTTAAAAGTTAAGTAAACTCTTATTTTGTTGCAGTTTCTTCGAGATCAATTTCAGTATAAACCAATTTTAACGAAAGAGCAGTTTCTTCAGTTTGGCTTTGCGGAAAGAAAAATGCAAATTGTTTGTGACATTATCAACTGTGTGGTGAAGAAACACAAGGAATTGAGTAACTCTAGTAAGGTACTGTTTAAAAGGTTACTTTTATTATAAGTTTCTTTTGACGTGCTTGATGCTGCAGATAAACTGGTCTTTAGCTTCTATTTGAAGATGCAGCATTGCTCATGGACCAAATAATGGAAAGTGAGTATGAAGTTCCATTGTGAGATGCTTGAATGTTTTCATTCAAGACATGAAACTGCCAATACTTTCTAGTATTAATAAATTAATTAGAATGAAGATAAATGTAATACTTGCTGTGTTTACAGTGAGTGATGTATTTTCTTTTACACTTCTTGATACAGTGAACATGTGAATCAATAAACTTTCCAGATAAGTTTAAAGGCAAAACAAAATAATCTGATAATGTTGGAGTTCTGTAACAATTTAAACATGACACTTGTATTTGTTTCTCAAATCTGATTATTTTCATCAACAATACTTGTAATGGCATTATTTTTTATCAGTGTGTATTGTGGATCAGTCTGTGCTTTAATGAAAGGAATTTCCAGTCTTTATATTTTACAAGATTTTGTTTCCTTTGAGTTTATAACAAGTCATCAGGACTTCTGTATACTTAATTTGATAGTTTTGAAGACATAAACTACATTTTTTTTTGTATTTGTTTTACTTTCAACTCTGGTGCAAGTTGTCTTTTCTAATTATAACCAGCTTTGATGTAACATAGCTTAGGCATTAATGAGTGTAAAAATAGGGCATTCACTTCTGCATCTGTGTTCTCTATAAATTTGGGTTATATGTAATTTTATTTTAGACATTATTATACTACAGAGGTTTAAATGTGTGTGTGTGTGCACCATGAAGTATTCCTGACTGTTGATGGTAGTAGAAAGTGGGGTGTGGAATGCTGAAAATTTTCCTGTGTTACTTTCTTCTGTTCTTTTTGGAGGTTAAATGCCAAACAAGGAAAAAACCCAGACCTTTTAAATTTGAAGTATGGTCAGATTGTGGTAAAAGTCTTGCTAATCCTAGTGGCAGTGCTGTGAATTCCAAACAGGTATGAAAATAATTTTTATGTTTTATGTCTAAAGGTTAATCTCATTTGTAGCAAGTCAGGCTCTTGATGAAATTTTTGCTTTAATTTAGATCTTAATGCTTAATCAAACCAGTTTTGAGGTGAGCTGGTGTTTGTTTGTTTGTTTTTGCCCAAAGTGTGGTTGGTTGAAATAATAACTGAAATACAGAGGATATTGCCTTTCTCTTTTACTGAGTAGTTGATTGCGAAGTCTTGGTGGTAATGACCTAGTGCTGTTTGTGCTATATTTGAATCATATAAAGTGTAGGGGCAGCAATTGAGAAAGATATAATCGGGCAAAGAAGCTATAGCGTGTGAAGTGTGCTTGGCCTAACACGTGTTTTGAACACAGCTTTCAAAACACTTTCAAAACTCTTTTTATCTGAATCTGATCAGCAAAGATTTCATAATGTACCATTCCTCGTGGCTTTGGTTTTACAAAGGTGAAATGATTACGCAATGAGTAAAAATGATTACACATTATGATACTCTTGACATGTGAAGGAGGGAGCTTTCCTAATATTTTCTGCTAAAAGGGTGCAAAATAAAATTGTAGAAAACTTTAAGGACTATGATTGCCTGTTAATACTTGGTGTTTTCTATTTATAAGGAAAATACTGCTTTTATAAAGGACAAGGTCACAAAGAAAGTATTTGGAATGGCTTCTCTGTCTCTTCTAGTTGTTTAATAGTAGCACTGAATGGGGTTAGATACATGTGTATATAAGAATTCCCTAGAAGAGGAGAGTTTCAGCTTAACTGAAACATTGAGAAATCAGTATATGTTAAGATGCTGCACAAAACTAGTAATTGTGATTTCTTAATCATGAAGTATTTTATTTTGTGATGGTATCATAGGATTTAATTCCCTAAAAAAAATTGCAGAATTTGTCTCTGTTTTCTCTAAAGGAAGCTTTCAAAAGAAACTAAATGTGTAGCTCATAGAGCTATTTTGCTGACGGTTGTCAAGAGAAACAGAGTTCTAGTCTTCCTAGTTAAATCTTTTTTTCTTCTTAATCTTGTAGTCATGGCTTTGATGTTGGAACTGTCTATACATATTAATTTCGCTGTATGTAAAAACATATTTTCCAGTCCACACTTAAAAATCTAACAACCCTTACATTAAGGGAAGACAAAAAAATGCCTTCATTACTGTTTATGGAGAGGAAACAAGGTACACAGTCTATATGGTGATGTGTGCATGTATGTTTTACAGTTCCTTCAAGTCTGTATGATTTTTTTTTTTAAATTAAACTGCCTGCTATTGCTTTCTGTATTTTGTAACCAGTTGGTATAAGATAGTTAGATTTAAATAAATATTGAAATAATAGGTCTTATGTGTCATTGCGTGGCTAATGAATTGAAATCTTCTTGTAATAAATAACACCAGCAGTTTGTTGGTTTTCTTTGTATATTTGTTTGTTTTTTAACATACTCAAGCCTCTAGTAGAACGACACTCAGGAAATGAAGTTAGTCGTGACCTTCATCCACTACCCCTTCCAGCACAGGGAGGGAATGAGGAAGAATTGTGCCCAGATCATGATATTGTGGAAGTTAAATGTGTACAAGTAAGAACTTCTATTTTAAGATGCTATTTGTATGTATTCTTAACTTTTTTTTACAGTATTTTGCTAAAGGGATAAAGGTTTTTTACATTAAAGTTATGCTTTAGGAGTACTCAGCTGATAGTTACATAATAAATATATTGAAAAACTTGGAAAAAAGAAAAGTCAGTTAAATCGTACTGTCTCTTTCAAGGCAGAGTTCTGTCAACAGCTTCTTTTAAAAGCTGAGTTCCATGAATAGGCATATTTTGGTAATTCTGGATGAAAAATAATTTTCTAATGTAGCAGGATGTGTTTGCTGAACTTGAAGATTGCACTTAATTTGTTTGATCAAATGATGAATTGTATCTGTTTTGAAATTAGAGGATGTGTTCTTATCGATATTTTCAGGTCACGGAAGATAGTTCACAAATTGAGTTTTTAAAGAGTCAGCTTGCAGATTTTCAGGAAAAGCTTCATAAGCTAGATTTGATGGAAGATAAGCTACAAGCTTTAGAAGAGCAACTGCAAGGGAAGGTGGTCATAGATGAGAAGGACTGGAATAATTTATTGAATCGAGTTTTGCTTCTTGAAACAGAACTGTTGTTACAATCCAAAAAGGTGTGTTAACTTCCCTTTCAGTTCTATAACAAAAATTGCCCAAACACAGGCTGATTGTCTGGTTTTGCCCTCCCTGCCTCCTAATGTGTTTTTTCACTGGTTTTAAAGGCACAATCTGAATGGAAGTGCTGTTTATGAAGTTGATGGTATTTTTTTCTTAACTGTTAAATTCTATTGTTCTCTCATACTCTGTGAACCAAAGCTTTCCTTTGGAGACTTTGTAGAAATCTGTTCTCATTAGTAATGATTCAGTGTGATTTTATTTACTACTGAAGTTATAGAAGGAAGTTTTTGAACATGGAGTCTTCATTTTATACAACTGATACTGAGAAAAATAGATGGCATGCACAGTGGAAAATACAGGGTTAATCAAAAAGTTAATTCTTATTTTAGTCTTATTTTTAGTTTGTGGGTCCCTGAAATTTCTAGCCTAATCAAGGGGTTTTTTTCTTCTATTTCCACTCTCTTGCCCCACTTACTATCTCTTGTCAGTGATGTTAATTGCATTTTTAAATGTGTAAAAGCACTACAGTTGTGATGTGGCTACATTTGGCGTAGCAAATAAAGCCTCTTGTTGCATTAAGACTCTGGGTTATTTTTCATGCTGTTGAAAGGTCATACTGTGCATGTTATATAATTTGCTGTATGTACTCATGTAAATATTTTGAGTTGCAGTGAACCATAGCATCACTTTGAAATTAATCATGTGATCAAAAAATTATATTCTCACATGCATCTTGCGTGTCCTTCAGATACTGTCAGATGCTTTCCAGAAAACTCTTGTGGAAAATAGTTGATTGGTGTTGCGTTTTTCTCTGCAGTTGTAAAACAGTTGAATTGATTCATAACCAGGAGCTCTGTGCATGTTGCTGACCCCACAAGTTTGAAAATGTTGCTAATACTTGTATACAAGACATTTTTTACTGTGTGCCTTGAAAGTGTGCTGGTTATGCAAAGTCTTGAAATGAACAAGTGTTCAGACTGATTACAAGGTTATTTCTAATGGCTGTAGCTCAATTAGTAAGGATGGATATTCTCAGTCACTTAAAAAAAAAGTTTTAGATCAGTAGTAGCTCAAATGATTTACCATCTGAAATCAGATCCTTATGGATCAGTAGACATATGTATAAATAATACCACCAAGGATGTTTTTTTCTGGTATCAGTCTCAAGAGGCCTTCAGGTGAACAGCCACAGACAGTTTTTCTCCTGTTTCAAATGTATTCTTTTCAAGTATTATTGTAGCACATGGGAAAGCTTGTGTTTCAGACTAGACTTGTTCTTTTATATTTGTAAATTTGGTTTATTTCTGCTTCAGTAACATGTTTATTGCAGTTGTTTGTATGGTTGGAATAGTATTTGGAAAATAATCTCAAAGATACCATTCAAAAATTTCCAGTGAGATAATTATATTTCTGTACTGAATGTTATTGAAAGAATTCACCTGCAGAAACAAGTTCAATTGTAATTTCTGTGTGGCATTGTTGCTGCTCTTTTTTCAAAGCAAAATTAACTGGTTTTGTCTATATAAGTATATAAGGCTGTATATATATACATACACATAGTCTTCAAAACTAGCAGTTTTGCAATAGACATTTGAAAACTGCTAAGAAATCATCCTTTGGGCCACGGGATTGCTGCTTTTTTGTATCATAAAATTGCATCCAAGTTGTGCTTCACATATACAGAAACAATTCAGAATTACTCTTCTCTTCTTACTCTTGTACTTTTTAGGAATTTTTTGGCATCTAGCTAACATAGCAGGACCCCACCCTATGATCCATCTCTTGCTGTTGCCAAAGTAGCAGCAGCTGTGCATTTAACTCTGGGAAAGTCTGAAAGCTACCAAATCTATTTCAATGAAAGGAACTGAACAGACATAGTCTGTGCAGATTCTATTTTTGTATTTTTTTAAGAGATAGACATTACAGTTTTTTTCCAGGGTTTTCCCATACAATACCTACTATTTCTCCCTCCTTCATTTATTTATTTGGGTATAGTATTCCCTTGATAGCTGATGTAATTACTCCAGTACATAAAGTGACATATTTTAAAGGCTGAGATTTCAAATCATAATGATAAATCATTGGTAAAAAAAAGTCTAGATGTTGTTTGAGTGTTGTATTTTTTTTTTACTTTGAAATTGGAAAGGTGAGCTCAAAAATATCTATTGTTTCCTTGCTTATGAACAACCATTTTAAAGGTAAGAAACATTCTCAGTTTAAGTCAGTCTAAAAGAGCCTTCTCTCATTTAGAGGCCTGGAAAACCAGCTTAAAATAACTGAGTTCTGAGCATTTAAGTGGAATGAATTTCAGTGAGTCTATAGGCTGTTTTTTTTAGGACTGAGAGCTGCATTTTTGAACATCAACCAGCAGTAGAAGGCACGCTTACTTTGTTAAGCTGATGGCAACCAATGTAGAGATGAAATGACCAGTACAGGCTAAGAGCAGACTGATTGTCCATTCTACTCATACCTAAGTTGTATGCACTGTATTTTGGCCTGGTTTCGACCTCTTAATGAACAGTAATATTGATATTAAAAAAAAAAAGACCCAAGAAATAGACTACTTTTTAAATTAAGTGTTTTGTGTTGAAAATGTTGAATTTCCTTAGTCCTATAAAGATATTTGTGCAGTGCCAACATACCTGGATAGAGTAGCAAGCAAGTGCATACATCCTTGGTTCTTAATTATACTTTTATTCAGTCAGAAAATGATTTAAACAGGTTGTATGGCTAAAATGCAGTAAACTTGTATTTCAGAGAGACTTAACTAAAGAGTTCAGCAATATAAATCAAGAAAGTACCTCTAGTAGCATTCCAGTTACACCTGGTGAGTATTAATGATTTTCCTTTTAATTAACATAAATATGCTAAACACTCCTTGCTGACCTTGACTAATAAAGTTTAAATAGATAACTGCAATTTAGTGACCTCTGAGTTTAAAGCTATACTGCAGATTAGAAGTTAATCTCATCATTTCATGTTTCTAACATGTTCTTTAGAAGATTTAGTTGCTATCGTGTAGCTAAGTAGTAGTTACAAATAATCAAAGATGCAATGTTAATTAGGGTTCCGTTGCTAAAGCTGTGAAAAACAATACTATTATCTGGGCTTTAAAGCAGTCATCATCATGTTTTAAAAATGTGCTATTCATAAGCACAGATGGAGTTATTGTTGCTGCCACTAACGTGTTTTATAGAGCTGTTTTCTTTTATAATGGGATGCAAGACAATTCATGATTAATAATATGTGTTGTTTTTCAACTCGCTACTGAACATTTTCTGGTTTTCATCTCTGAAGCAGTTACCAATTATCCAACTGGTATTTTCACTAAACTTTCTTGTTTTGAAGAGGAAGACAAAATCTTTTTCTTCCATTTCCAACTTCCATTTAATTTTGATAACATACAAGACATAAACGAAACAGCCTTAAGTGCGAAAGAAGTTAAAAGCATTGCCCAGGCCATGAGTAAATTCTTGTAGCTCCCTCAATGGTAGCTCTTTATGCCTGAGTTCTGTTAGCTCCCCTGATCTCTTAATTGATTTCCCTTGTGGCAGCTCTTATTCCTACCACCAGTGATAAGGAAGATATTCTATTTTCCATTCTCACATATTAGGCATTTTTGTCCAGTGTTGGGATCTTGCATTGTAATTAAAAGGGAGTCTCTGTAATTCAGTTTCCATGGAAATTAGAAAAGCAGTTTCTTGGTTATGTCAAAGCTTGTTTTTATTGTGGAGTCTTAGAAATGGCACCTTTATTTTACAGAACGTAGAAAACTTGCAATGTGTTTACTTACTTTGATAAGCTTAGTCGTATGTTACTAACATTTGAGGACTTTGTAGTAAGTAAACAGGCAGATGGTCTTTAAAAGAGAATTTTCATTTTTTCAGACTCCTCAAATTCTTTTGAATTTGTTATTCCTGCTTTTCTAAAATTAAGGAAATTTTAAGCATAAAAATTATAGGGAGAGTCTTAACTCTTTATCTGAGAAGTATAGTACTTGAATGTTTTCAGGCTCTTTTTGGTTGTAGCTCTCCTCAGAAATCACAGACATAGAGAATAAACAATTTTTAATTTTAAGTATTTAAAAACAATGTAATATGATTTTTAGATACAAAATAGTGTAGCTAAGTATGTTCCAAAAGTATGATGTGTAGATGGTGACATTATTAAAAAAATGGGTATGGGAGCACTTTTTTTTCTTCAATACTAAGCTCTCTTCCCTGACAATAGTAATCTAAAATTGCAAAGAATATTACAGCCTTCCCAATAAAAAAAAAATTCTGCTACTTGTAAGACAGGTTACTTAGCAAAAATTAAAGACATGTTTGAACAGGCACTTTACAATAAAAATAATGTAAACTATTTGAAATTACTATTAAATATTTGGCACCGCAATCAGATGTTCATAAGCTTTGATTTTACTCTAATCAGGAGAAAATAATCTTTGGAATTTGCTTTGTGTATATTATATATATTATAAATAGTGTCATACTACACGTGTTTTAAAAAACTATTTTGGACTCTCATAGTAGCTTTTTCTTTTCCCTCTCTAAACAATGCATTCTTTTCTGTTATTACATACTGTAAATCAAGTTATTTGATAGCTGACCTTGCAAAAGAGAGCAAAAAGGCAAAGGTGACATGAAACTGAGTATTTCTCTATAGATACAGGGAGGAATGAAGAGATGCCAGAGAGCCACCTTCAGTTGTCTGGGTGCAGTTCACTGTTACCCACAGACCCATCTTCCAAAGACATGACCATTAATTCTCATGATCTGACAGACATTTCAAAGGTAAGTAAAACTGGTGAATGCTCAGTTGTTTTCCTTTGAGGTCAAGAGAACAAGTAAGCATTGGTTTTAGTTGTATATACTGATAGAAAAACAAGGAAACCATGCAAAACAACATCTAGGTCTGTCTCATAAAAATACTTTAGATATGTAAACAGTGCTTAAAGTAACATTTTCTCTGAATTTAAGTTGAAAGTCCATCTGAAGAATGTCAGCTTTGAAGAGTTCACTAACTTTGTTGCTTTTAAATTGTAGGAGACAATAAGACAAAGAATGGAAAAGATAAGTAAAATGTAAGTAATAGGAAAGGGGAGCAGGAGTTTATTTCCCAGGAGGGAGTTGTACCTGGACTAAGGCATACAGAGAATGTACAAATGTGTTTGAAACCTCAAAGGTCTCTACATCAGGTGTGGCATTTCCTTATAGCTCTACTGGATAGTAAATCCACTTACAGTTCTGTATTTGTGGGATGAGTCACTGTTTCGGTTTCTAAAAAGCAATAGAAAGCACTCTTAACAACATTAACTAGAGATGAAAGAGTGTTTAGAATTTGGTTGACAAGAAATAGGAATATTGTTTATCTCCTGATTAAAATTCCCTGGTACTTGCAACTTTTCTTCCTGAAAAATACCTACATTCACTTAACTGTTCTTTATTATTTAAGGAAAAGTAAAACCAATTTCAACCTAAGCATTGTAATAACTGTATTAAGATGTATTCTATACTAATCCTGGGATCAGTAATAAAATTTTTTTGGCATATTTTTGTTATACTTGAAGAGAAATGCATTACTCTATAATGTTTCTCTAGCAAGAGATTTCTGTTCTCTAAGTGCATGGCGTATGATAAGCACTAGCCTTTTCTGGGATTTTAATTTTATTGTGTGGGTTACTTCTTTCTTTGTGTACTTAAGGGTTATTGATATGTGGTAGGCATTTAAAATACAAACCAATTGCAGAGGAAAAGGGGGGAATGAGAGAAAACTTATGGTTTCATGCTGCTTGTTAGTGTTTCGCATAATTAGAAAGTTAAAAGCGAGTCAGTTATTTAATACCGTATTTTATTAAGCATATGTGAACAAAATTTATTTTCAGAATTGAAGAAACCTTCAAATTGTTCGAAACATCAAGCCCACCTCTGAGAATACCTGAAAACACAGGTCTCCAGACCTGGTCTCTGCAGACTTACGGATATCAGAAATAATACATATATGCGTACAGCATTAAATTTTTAATATATTGAATTTGTAATGATCACCACCTTTTATTGCTTTTAATAAATATTTTGCTCATGCATCTGTGTATTGATTTCCCTCCTTATGACCACAATTTTTGGTTTTAAAGACTGTTCAAGTAGCTTCTTCCCCCCTCCTTGCACTTTTGTAAATTGAAGTCATTACAGCAGTGTATTCTTGTGTTGACGTTTGTTAGCAGTGTGCTAAGTAATATGTTTTTTAAAGTGCGGGCTTGAGGACTGTGGTTTACATCCTGTTGGAAACATTCCAGCTGGAACTGGAACTTGCATATTACACCCAAGAGGCATTCTTACATACCATCTTACCATCTGTACTGTTGACCAAGTCTTAATAAAAAACTTATATACACAGTTTCAAATGTGTACCTTTTTTTTCTGTTTTTTTATTTTTAAATAGAAGTTTTCATGCTGAGCTGGAGAACACCAACACTTTATGGCTTCCATTAACACTGACAAAGTGAGGGTCAGTTTGATCCTAAACACTAAAATGTGCAAGTACATCCAAAGACTTTGACTGCAAGAGATGTGTTGAGTGTTTTAGTGCTCTTACCCAACACATTTTAAGACCAGCAGCACAGATGGAGACCAGCCAGTATACAAAGAAAAAGAAACACAACATTTTCATTATTTGAAGCCATATTAAGGTTTCTGGTTAGAGACATAAGTAGATGTTAGACTTCCATAAACATATGATCAAACCAAAGATGTGTGAGGCTTGATAAGATTTATTTATTTGTTTATTACTCTTTGTAAATTGGTAGCCTATCAAATCAAGGTTCCTTTGTGTTTTAGTACTTCACTTAAAAAGATTTTCGGAGTTTAATATTACAAAACAATCAGAATGTTTTTTTGGGCAGAGTTTGCAGAAGAAGGCAGATGTAAAAAGTGATTTATCTGTTTTAAAAATAATTATGATTTTTTTTTAATCACCATATGGAATATAAATGGACTTTTATCCATTATGTTATATAAACTTACATAGTTATTTAGTTACATAGTTCCGGGATTTTTTTTAACTTCTGCAACTGGACTTATTTTTTCAGTTGCTTAAAAGTAAAAGAAACTAAAAAGACTGGAAAATTACATAGTAGGAATGTGTTTTGCTTCTTAATTGAAAATAGACCTTACAAATCACTGTTCATTATTCTAACAACGAAATTAAATGCTTTCTTCTAAATGTTAGAGCAATTCATGTCTTAAAACAGGACTACAGCACCATCTTGTGGAAATTTTTGTATAAAGTCATCAAAGAAATAAAAATTAATATTCCTGTCTGCTTTAAGTTGTTGTGGTCAAATATTTTAAATTATCTCTCTCTTATTTTTCCTCTTTGCCTTGGAGTCAAAGAGGCTTTTATGTTCAGTAAGATATTTATTCTCTATGATATTTGATAATGTTTGTGTCAGGAACCAGAGGAATGAATCTGTTGTTTGCTGTTGTCATGGCAAAAAAGAGAAGTGTTAGTCAATGTAATTGATTGAAGTTACAGAGATTTATCATTGAATGCAGCAAGTTTTAGACAAAGATCTTTCTCTATACATGCAATTCCATATCAACTCTATTTAGTGCTACAAAATTGAAAGTCCCAAGTTGTTCACCTATTTCCTTCTTCCAGGAGCTTAAATAGTAATGAAAAGCTAAAATCAAGGATATTGCCTTGTAAAGGTTAATTTTTCTGGAGAAAGAAAAGTAAGATGATATTAGAAGCTATTAATATTTGTGGAATTTGCTTAGTTATTTTTTATTAGAGATACTTAAAATTCTTTACTAATCATTAGTGAACAGGGCTTGAAACAGCTTTTTTCTACCAGCTGCTTGTTTTGACATTGGAAGTTAGGCATCGTTTTGAACAGTTGCAATTGTAATATATTCTACCTTAAAATTATTTATTTGCTAATTATTTACAGTTATCTTTCCAAATATTTTATGCCTATAGTTCCAGTTCAGTTTTTTCCTAGGATCTTTCTGCAAAAATTGTTTAATGATAGTGTGTTGCTCCTATGATATGTAGGCAGATTTCTGTGTGATAGAAGCCTATGTTGTGGTCTTTATAGGGTACTCGGGACGATGCACCCTAACAGCTATGTCAGATGAGCAATCTGACAAACCAGTACAAGGGTACTGGTTAAAACATTTTTAACATGAGTGTCCCAAATGGGGGGAAAAAGTGTACCAAAACTATGATATTCCTTCACCTGAGCATCCTACAGCTTATTTAATGAGTAAACTTAGTAGCTCTGTTTAGGCTGTGTGACCTTATCTGAGAGAAAAAATGCTATGTCAATCATTGCAGAACTCATTCTCTAGACTATCTAGAGAAGATGCTTGATTTGGAAGTAGTGAGGCTTTTTACTCTCTGGGAGCAAGCTGCTCTATTTACAGGTTAACAACAATTAGCATTAGTATGGAGCACTGATGTTTTAATACAGCATTGTGTGTTGGTTTTCCCCTCCCTTTCCTTATGCAGTTATTGTAAAGAAAACTTATGCTGTAAAGCAAAATCACTTGATGATAGACTCAAAATCAACAGAAATACAATTTTGCTAATGTTAGGTTTATAATGATACATTTTTAGCATAAGCAATGTCAAAGAATATTATGCCTCAGGGTATTTTAATCAAAGGTGCAATTATATTTCTAAAACATACTGCAAGGTCTTCATAAACTTTCACACTTAATGTGTCTATGTTCTTCTTACCTGGTGTTGCTGCACTGCATTGACTGCATGTTGAAATATGAACTGGGATTAAGAATTAGAGAGCCTTGAATACTTTCCATGAATGCTGAGAATAGTTTCACAAAGCTGAAGGTTTTGGCAGCTTAAGGGATTTCCTCCCAGCACTGATCATTCCCATCTGTCTGTGTTATCAACTGTGTTTTATAACTGATGTGACTTAAATATACTCTTCTGAAAATAAATAGCGAGGTGTATTGGTTGTATTTTTGGAGCGGCCTTGTTTTTTTTTGTTTTTTCTCATTCACATCAGCTCTGTGATCAGCTTTTGACATTGCATCCAAATGTTTGTGCCCGAGTTTTCAGCTGGAGCTGTGCTGTCAACAAGTAACTGCAACAGGAGTGAGAATGGGTCAAGTTGGTGTTTTGCTACTGAAGGATATCTTTCTCTGAGTCCACAGTGAGCTAGAAGTGAAGAAGTTCCTATGCAAAGTCGCTATGTACGTATTCATGAAAGCTTGTTGAATTTATTTTTGAATTGACTGAATGAAAAGGCAAATGTGTGTGTGAGAAAAACATGGAAAATAGGATTAAACGAGATATAAATCTACAATTTGGAATTGGGTCAGTTTTCAAGAGTTGCAATAGCTCTGTTTATTACATGTGCTTGTGTTTTTTATTTTTTTCCCCTTGGCCAGTTTTTTTGATTTAGAGGCATTTTCGTATGTTCAAAAAAACCTGAAAAACACAACCCTTTCTCTGCTGTGTAAAATGACCATAAAATATACAGGCAAATGCAAACCCAATCCTTGGGGAATATTCTTTGAAATCTTTTGTATTGTGTAATAAACATGTATGAATGGGTAACACATTTAAAATATTTCTCATAGGCAATCACACTGTGTTATAAAAATATGAAAGAAATTTTCCTTTCAACCTTAGTTTAACTGTGGTGATAAACTAGGCAAAATATTTAACGGAGTTTGCAGCATTTCATTGCTACCAATATAAACAATTTTCAATATACAGAAAGACTCTCCAGTTATTTTTAGCAATGCATGTTCATTTGCTCCCTAGGTGTTCAAGTAGAATGCTCTATGCCTTTCCTATCATACTGACTGATCATCTGGCATTGCACAGTCTTTTTCTACGTATTGTTGCATAAGACATTATAGTAATTTCTTTGCTTTCTCCAGCTGCAAAGTTAAGTGATTCACCTTGTTTTTCTCTTGAGTATGATGTGGTTTGGTTCATTGTTCATGCCCACTTTAAGAATTACTTAGGAAAAAAGCTAATGGAAAAAAATGTAGTCTGGTTTTTTCTTGTAATTGAAACCATCCCATTGGAACCTACTGAAGGAACTAAGGGTAAGTTCATGAACTTACTTGAGCTTATGTATTAGTGGTAACTTAGGCTCCAGCTTCTTGTAGTTATAAAAGTGGTTGAAAGCTGTGATAATGTCAGATAAAGTAGTTGTGCTTTTGTATGAACTATAGAAAAATTGGTGCTGATACGGTGGAAGATTACTAGCCTCAATACTTCATCAGGTTCCATTTTAAGCTGAGATATAATAATTTAAGATTGGTGACTCAAATTTTCTATAGGTTTTTTTCGTATATGACTGTTGGAACTTTCCTGTATTCTCTATATTTCCTATAGCCTGTTTCATGAAGATATACTGTGTTGATGAACTGATCATAAATTGTCTTCAATATAAAATATACAGAGGAAGGGGACACAACTGTTATGTTACTTGAGCGTGGAAAGAGCAAAAGGCAATTATTCTAGTGATCGAGAAGGCACTGATATTAGTATTATTTCACAGTTGATTTAAAGACTTCAGCCTTGAGTGAAAGTGTTTTTGTTACAGATATGTCTTTAATAAGAGCTTGGATTTTAAGTGAGTTTTCTGATGGTCTTGCCTCCATTTTAAAGACTGACATGAATATGTACTAACGAATACCAATCTAGTACTACAAGCAGCAGCAATGGTCTGTAGGTGGTGAAGTTTGTGAGTTTTGCTGTACAGGTATAGTTTCACCTTAGCAATAAATAAAGATAAGTTATCTGTGAATCCCTTCTTGCTTAAGGAGAGAAGTTGTCCTGAGTAAGAAGCGAACTCCTAATAGAGGTGAGGCCTTGAAATTTCAAAACCCAGAATATGGAGGTCTTTGCTGTTTATTGAAGTAAGGTCCACATAGCAGGAGATTCCTCTGGAGGAGATGAAAATGGAACGACATGGGAAGCAGGACAAAGGCTCTGGATGAACCAAAAGTGGGTGTCAGCAGGACATATTCTATTTAAGTAACACTTTAGAAGTTACCTTCAGAGTGTAATGTGTCTGACAATCAAGCAGCACAAAATACCAAGGGGGTGCATTTAATTAAAAGTATACTCGTGTTGAGAACCATTTGAAATAAAAATAGCTCAAATAAGTAGGAAAAATACACCGCATAGTATGGTGGTCATATGCATAAGACAGGCTTAGGTACCATACCCCACATGAACAGACCAAGCAACATTGTGACAGTGGCTCCATACTAATACACAAATGCTTTGATCAAAATTGTTTCCAGTCTGCTCTGGGCAGATCTGTTGTTATCTCAACCCTTCATGCCCTATACTAGGCACCAATTAAGGCTGTTGTGGTTTAGGAATGGTATTCCCCAATTCAGTGCCCCAGCTGAGACTCCAAAACCACACTGCTGCTCAGTCTTTCTGTTTTGCCCTTCCCTTTCCTGCTGGGCAGGATGGAGTTGAGAATTGGGGGCAAAAAGGGCAAAGATCATGGGTTGAGATAAGAACAATTTTCTAGAAACAGCAATGAGATAAGAAAAAGTACAGTAATAGCAACAGCATTAATAACCAAAGGGTTCAAAAGAGGGTGCGATTACATGGAAAATACCGAGCCCAGAAAGAACAACTCCTTTCTGCATGAGAGTGTTCCTTTCCCCTACCCTCAACAGTGAGGTGAGGTGGTATAGAATAATCTCCATGTCCTTATCACATCCTCTTCCTGCTATTGCAAAAATTAACCCTGTCCTGGCAGGAACCAGAATAGGCAACAATATTACTTCAGCAAACGGTTTCATAAACCTTTAATCAATGAAAGAAGATGGAATGTGACAGTATATTGAACCTCATACAAATCACAGACCTGTAAATAACAGGAGAAAACTTAATTTGACAGGTTATCTAAAACTGCACAGGTGTCAGAGAGGGTTTTTGAGCTTTAGGTAGTAAATTTTTCAGACCTGTGCTGATTGACCTCAGCAGCACACTTTAGCACATAGCTAACTTTAAAATGTCCGCCTAAGTTACGGTTTCTTGATTACTCATTTAGCTCCTCGTTTACAGTGTCTTGCATTTTTATCACCATTTAAGTCCCATCAGGCTTGCTAACAGTATTTATTTCTGTTATGCTTATGCATTTAATGTTTGGTGGGGGGAGGGGCGTGAAGAATAATTGGTGGGGTTTTCTGTTGTCTCCCTGAGTGAGGTTTAATGTAAACACTTAAACCAGAGGTGTGCTCAGAAGCATAAGGTAGCTCAGGTAATCGCTCTAAGTAAGTCCATGTAAATAAAATTGTAACTATAGCCTGTGCAAGCATACTTGAGTTATCAGTAAGCTGAGGAGCTGAGGTCCTGACTTGTTCTTGGGGCTAATGTTGAGGTCAGCACAGGCTACAGGACCCAGGAAGTTTGTGAGTCAGAACACGTCAATCTCTGTTGCTCTTGCAGATAACTGTGCTAGTTAGTAACTCCATTCTTAGCTTCTTGGACAGCAGCATATACATCATCAACTGAATGTGGGATCTGAAGTTGAATGGTGTTCTCGCTAGCTCGTGTTATGCAGCTGAAATATGCATCCCACCATGATTATTGTATGTGTATTTTTGTCTACCTGTGGGAATTAAAGGGACGAATATGTTTATAAATATCAATAAAATGTTCAAAACATAATTAATATTAGTTTTTAACAGAAATGGTAAGATCAAGTAAGGAATACTCAAGATTTCTACTTTAAAGTGGGCTCAATGCTTTCCTGTTAAAAACTGAAGTTCTATTTGGAGTGATTTAAGAAATACTCTGTTTTCTTGTAAGGTAAGCCTGTAATTCTTGCAAAAATAATCACAGAATATACTGGCTTGGAAGGGACCCACAAAGATCATCATCCTGACCCTTCACAGGACCATTCCCAAGAGTCAAATGTTTTTAAATCTGAATGTTAAGTGAGACAATTTGGTAAAGGGTCATTCTTTTATGTTACTCCAGTGTTAGTCATTGTACAAAATTAAAACTTGATTATTACAAAAGACACCCTAAATCAAGCATATAAATTATGCTACGTATTTTCTATTTTGGTGTATTTTATTGGAAAATGTAGACAGACTTGTCTACTATAATATAAACAGTTTAGTCTTTTAGCTACATTTTTTTCATAAAAGATTGACATTTGCTGCTTTTTCCAGATAACAGTAGCCAGTGTTGTCTTATCAAGAAACGGATTAGCTGCAGTTCTGTAAGTCATCGAGAAGATAAGAACAACTTTGAATAATGGAGCAATGGTGCAACAAGGTCCTTGTGTTTGAGAAAAGATTAAACACTAAAGAACTTCCCAATAAGCTGACAATCAGCCCTTTTTTCCCACATAGCATTTCTCAATCACTTAGAAATATGAATTTCAGATAAAGATGTTAAATTATAAAGGTTTATATAAAAATCTTAAGCTTTTAATCTTTAAAATTATAAAGCTGCCTACAATAGAGAGAATATTTCAAAATTATGTGTTTTTTTAATAAGAGAAATTCAATTTAATATTCACTTTTTATTGCTTATGTGGGCCCTTATTTGAAACACCGAATCTGTGTTGGAGATATAATCCCTCTAATCTAATGTTTTCCAATGTCTAAGAAAATATATCCAGGAATATTGTCTTAAAACCTCTATAGAAATTGCTGGGTTACATTTCTTGCATCGCTAAATCTGTATCTACTCCCTTGCTAAGAACGATTTTCCTGATGTCAATGATAAGTACATTATTGCACATGATTCCAACTCTCTTGCTTTAATTATGAGCACATACGTCATTTAGTCCTTATTCTAAGTTCAGCTAGAACTGGTTTTGCAGCTGAAAGGGCGTTTTACTCCCCTTTCACTTCCCTTCCTTATACCTCACCTATTAATGTTTTCCTTCTTAAAAAATTGAAGCTATGTTTTTCTGTTTCAGAAACTGCTTCTTGAATTTAATGTCTGGATTATGTATCCAGGGAAAAAGAGAAGAGCAAGCTCATTGCTACTGCTACCAGTGTAAAAGCTGATTCTCCTTTCTGGTTTTATCTTCATATATATATATATATGTTTTTTTTTTTTTTTTTTTTTTTTTTTTTTAAATA
>VZRN01000979.1:939727-957764 GCA_013397935.1 Dasyornis broadbenti | reverse complement strand
AAAAACTCCATTTACATATAATCCAAAAGATAAGAAATACTTTGCATACAAGTCTGTGGGTTACTTTTTTTCTTTTTTTTTTTTCCCTTTTCCCTCCAAGAACAGTTTGAAAACAAAAGTGTAAATTCATCACCCTTGGCCAAAGAGTTCATATTCAGGAAAGACATTTTGTGGGGAATCAACTCTTCTACCTGCCACTATGCACTTGGATCTCAAATGCTTTCCTGACTTGGGACCTCTTTCAACACATAAATATAGAACAAACCAGGCGAGATAATCAAGTGAGTTGTAAATAATTGCTTGAAGCAGAAGGATGGGAAGATGGGCAAAATTACTTAAGGAAGATGATTTTATGATAGATACTTGCCAGGTGATAAGTGTGATTATTTGCTGTTCTTCTTCTTGAGCAGTCCTTGCCAAGAGAGATTATATGCATCAGCTTACTTTCTTTGATTTAATTTAAACTGTTTTGCTCATTTTGCTTCCATTCAAATGGCATAGACACAATTAAAATGTAGATGCTTTTATTTGCAAAGAGCATGCTTTGTTCTGCTTTTCTCTGAACTCTTTCATGTTTTCTTTTTAACGTCTTTTTTTTTTTTCAGTTGTTTTTTGAACACATGCTCACCTGCTTCAATGGATTCAAAACTACCAATAAAAATACTCCATAATATATAACAGATGCAGAAGTGAATATAAGTGGAAACAGTTGAATAAGGGGAGCAGACCCAGAGCTGTCATCAAGCTCTTCACTGTCACCAGATTTTTTTTCACCTGCTCATGCAGTGCTTGCTCAAGACCTGTTGGCAGTGACTATATGTTTCATCTCTCACCATTTTTTCCCCCCTCCACCTCACAGGCTTTTTCTTAGACTTTGTGAGTATATTAAATTCATCTTTAAATCCTGCTAAATGTGCTAAACAATGTAAAGTGGTTGCCATTAAAAAGACAAATTTATGTGCTGCCAATATTTTAACTAGGACCTCCTTCTAAAGTTTGTCCTTGGAGACTTTCTGGACTCCTTCCAGCTTGTGAGCAACTGGTGTGGAAGGGTATATGTCAACTTGGTGAGGAGACCATTGGAGCGCTAGGAGATCTTTTGTTTATTTTTCTTTATAAACAAAATGCATTTTGGGAAGAAGTGTGTAAAAGCCATTTGACAAACATATTTTATGAAGTATTTTGAGTTTGTGGCGTAGTCATGGTAGACATACAAGACCTATTGAAAATACCATGGTTCTGTGTGTAAACCTGAGAGCAGAAGAAATGTCATTTATCTTGCTTCAAAAATAGTTTTGAAAGCAATTGATGTTTGCATTTCTCGATCCACGTGTGAAAGGTGTGCTTACAGATTTTTTTCTAGATGTGTGAAGAAAGTTTTGGGCAAGATGGCTTTAAACAAGAGGCAGAGAAGCTTTGATTTGGTTACAAAGTTAAGTACTCCAGAAATTGTAATTTCATGTGGATTCCTTTCCTTACAGGAGTGTTTTTAGATTCCATTAAATATACCAGGCTTTGTTGCCTTATGTTCTTTGTGGATACAAGAGAAAAATAAAGTAAAGGCTATTAAAACAAGCTTAGCATCTAACAGCTGATATGTAATAATAAAGTCAGTTGCATTGTTCTTTGTGAACTTTATCTCCATTTGTTGGTTGTAGTAATGTAGTTGGACTGTAAACTTTTGGAAGAAGGACCTTCTTGGTGGCACACCAGCGTAATTCTGTTAAGTTAAACCAGAACACATAAAAGGAGTTTGTCAATTTGGTTTGAGTTCTGCTTACATGTCCTACAGTGCTTGGCTGTACAATGCTGAGTATGAAATAAGCTATGGACACAAGTACCTTTTCAGAGGACATGTGATCTGACTGCTTCTGTTGGCAGCACACAGAACACATCCCCAGTTCCCTACCAGAGAGAACAGACAGAAAAATAGTTTTAGTCTCCTTCCCTTTCTCTGTCCTCTTTCTGCTATTCCACATGAACTGAAATACAGCACTCCCAACAAAAAGGCATGGCATTTTTTTTCCTAGCTAAATTAAACGATAGCATTTCTGCAATTGATTGGTGCCTGTTCAGAGGAGTTTTGTATTTCGTGGTGTTTATTGAATTGATCTATCTGTGTTAAATATGACTGTTACATTTTCTTTCTAGAACTGAACTTCAGGGTCTTTTACTTTCTATTCCACAGACCTCTCCCCACATCTGGGAGATGTGGGAAAGCCCACATATTTCTTTGCTATGCGATCTAGTTTAGGTTGAATGTTCAGAGGCAGAGCAGGACAGCAGTGAAAGTCAGTTTGTCAGTTTCTGTCATACTGTGCACTTCCTCGCCCCCTGCTCAATATATGCCTTTAAATAAAAAGTTCAAACTAGCTCTGCTACAGAGAGAGCTGTCTCTCTGTTTGTTCACAGATGCTTTGTATCGGGCATACAGACAAATTACTGGTGGAACTTTGTTCTCCTGTTTGTTCACTTCTCTTTCACTCTACATGGTCCAAAGTTTTAAGCAGGCATAGAAATAACCACACACTAAAACATATGGATCCAAATGCTGGCCTCCATTACATCACTGGAAATCTGGACTGTAACCGTTATCGTTCAGTTTTATGCTGGTGCTATTAAGATAAAGAAAGGGAGTGATTTATTAGTGATGAATGGAGTTTTTATAGCTATGTCAGTCTTGCACAAGTTTATAAGATTGTTTAAGTACCAATACTCACAGGTTTAAGTCTTTCTTTTATTATGTGTAAAAATGTCTGTGGCAGGTCATTCCTTGCATAGTAAGTGAATGGTTTGGAGGAGTGTATTAGTTAAAAGTCCTGTTATTTGAGGCAATGACTTGTTGGATTTTCTTTAAAGTCTTAAAGCTCTCGTACAATCCTTAATTCAACTAATTTATTTTTTTATGCAGTATTTTTGTCCGATATGGATCAGTATTGCATGAGAATATCCTTGGCTCAAAGGAGGACCATTAGCAAGACAGTTTGTAATTTCTTTCAGGGATACAGACATATAAATGTTTGTTGTGACTCATTTTCCAGACACCTGAAGAAATTTTAACCAACATTCAACAATAAGGGAGGGAGGCATGAGGAAAACTTTTTTTAGGGGTATTGATTTTGGTTCAGAATTATCACTGCTGCTTGATCTCTTCATTCATAACTATCTGTAATTTTTCATGCTGTACTGTAAAGGAGAGGATAAATAGATAAATAAATTTGCATATGTGGAAAGAATAGAGAATAATATATATGAAGAAAAAACACTTCAATCTAAAAACTTTTGTCTTGGTTAGTTTATATATTTAATGAGCATAAAATAGTGTGATTTTATGTCTTTTGAATGGTGTCTAAATAAATTAATTTTGTGGGATATACTTAATTACTTTATTGATGAATGCTTTGAATATTTTAAACATTATGTAATGTGCAAAAATGAAACTTTTGTGAGAAAACTGCCAATAAAATAATTTGAATCTAAAAGTCACAGAATAGGCAGGAGTGACTGCTGTTATAAGGCCTGGTACTGCACCACTGAAATCTGTGCCAATATTGTTCACAAATCTCCGACTCTGAAAAAACGGTACAATTTCTCTTTAAAAGGGAACCACAGTCATTTCATATTTAAGAGAATTGGAAGGCTCAAGCTATATTTTACCAACCTCATCAGAACAAAATCATAACTTCTAGAAGGAATACTTAAAAAATAAATCCTTTGAAGAAGTTTTCTGGTTTCTGCATTCTGAAAAACTGTACAATGTCCATGAGTATAGCAATGAAGATACTGAGTGTATAATTTTTCCATTAATATAAGCAACACATAAAAATTAGGAATTTTCTCAAGATACAAATATGAATAGATGCGAAGTCGAGTCCTTAAAGCAGCCCAGAAATGTTTAGCTCTCTTGATGTCTACAGCTTTTCAGAATAGACACTACTTTTACTTACCTGAAAGTGGTTATTATCTTGACATGTATATATAAAACTTTTATGAGTTCCTGAGAATCTGTGAGAAATTATGCAAGTGTATTGTGGGGGAAAGGGACGCAAAATCCCCTAAAGGTGGATGTTTAAATAATACAGAGAAATTGTGAACTAACATCAGATCCTTTTTGAACAGCACATGGAGCCGTGGTCCTTTCAAACACATTGAGTTGAGAGCTGTAAAATATTAAAGTGATTTCTGATGTCCAGCTATAAGGCAATAAAAATAGATCTTCAGCTTTTTATGTGTGAATACTGGGCTTATATAATAATAATGGCCATCAGGAGGATGCTGCACATTTACAGACCTGCCATTTTCTGTGCTGGTATGCTACCCATATGTTTCTTACTTACTTGTGTAGTGCCAAGTCCTGTGTTTGAAGTAGAAAGTATTTGATGAAGATTTTTTGGTATTCACTATTAAAGCATGTTATACATTGGTCAAGACAAAGACAGAGATAGCTGGCATGTTAAGGTAGAGAAAGTATTGTTGGTCTTAGACCAAATGTACAAATATACATTTATGTGTACATTGTTTCAAAAGTTTGGATGTTTTTCTATTAAATAATTATTTTCATGCTTGTTATCATTTATTGAAATTTAATAAACAGGTGGTTTCATAATTTCTCCCACTTCTACCTGGATTTATTCTGTCTTCATTTGAAACTCCTCTGTAATCTAGCTCATCTTCACTTTCTTCTCTTATGCCAGAAATCCCAGGCTGTTATGAGTATTGACCTACCTTGGACAACAGTACATTCCCCAAAATGTCTCTTGAGAAAATAACTTCATGTTATACAATATTCACATATTATTAATTAAATAATATTTTTTTTTAAAATAAACCTATTACATAAAATTTTCTTATGATTTTGTTATTGTTTATCACAACTGCATCTGCAGCAGTGGGGAATGAGGGTTTCTGACTTGGGCCAGAATCTGGTACTGCAGCTGCCCTTGTAGAAGAGCCTGAGGAGAGAGGAGGGAAGAAGACCAGGATGTGTACAACTATTTCACATCCTTAGATAAGTAATCTTTTAGAGTTATTTCTTACAATCAAAAACATTTAAGCATCTTTGTGGTTTTTAAAAACTGTAATATCGTACTTGTCTGTGGAAGCAGAAGTTTTACCTTTCCACTTGGTTTTAAAGCACATCAACTTCTCCATTTTCACAGACATGTAAATTTAACAGACAGGCCAACTTAAAAGGCTGTTAGAAGATGATATTCTATCCGCAGGATAAAACCAGCATATTTTTGATAGAACTGTGCTTGTTGCTAATACAAGCTACAGCTCAGCCCAGCAGCTGTGAAAGAAATGAACGCATTGAAGTTCCCTATCCAACCAGCAGCTTGTGGATAGAGAACTACTTGGTTGTTTCTTGGGTTCTGTTTTTGGTTTCTAAATGCTTGATTGAAATGATAAATAGCTGGGTTTTTGTGATTGGAAATGGCACCCCTCTCCAGGCATGTTGTCCTCCTATATTATCATAAGATGATTCTAACATTATCTTTACATTCAATTCTGAGTATAAAAGCCTTGACAGCCTTCACTCAGAAAATCTATTGTATTTTGTCTCCTTCTGAAGTCTGCCACATTGAGCTGGGCAGAATTTTATTAAAATTTTAATATCTCTTTATTACTATTAATGTTGTAAAATACTATGTCATAGCACCTAATTGTTATGCGACATACTTGAACTCCCCACTTACTGACACGTCACTCTCTTTGCTCTTCCAGCAGTAAATATTATTTCTGGTCTGAGTAGACATATTAATTGTCTCATAGTTCATCACCATTAAGAGGGGTCTTATTGGTTGGTGCAGTTTTTACTCAAGTAAAACATCTTCCATGTCTGCCACCCCACCTGGCCCAGTAATCTTCTTTGCCCCATACATGATGGACGAAGGTTGGCTTGTTTGTGGTTTGGAGGCAAACAGGAGCAAAATGGTCCCTTTTGTGGCATTCAGGATCTCAGAATTCAGTAGGCTTCTTGCTGAAGATAATAGAGTAACACTGTCTTAAGAAAATGCTGTATAACCTTTGCGAGCTCAAAAATACCAATATAATTTTATAGCTGCTTGGGGAATATAATGTGCACCAAGATGTATCCATATTCATAGTGGTCCTGGAAGTGTGGTAGAGAGGGATAAGGGAGACTATTTAGGAAGATTAACTTGAAGATAGAGTAGGTCCAGGTTAAAATAGGGTAGACTGGAATACAGTTTTTTTAAAATATATCAAACAGCAAAAAAAGAGGCATCACATTTAAAAAACTTCAGACTTGATCCCAGCTGTAGCTTTGCTGCAGTTATTGTTCGTGCTGCAGAGTTTTTTACCCTGTGTTATGGTATTTTGCTTTTTTAACTTTTATGGGTGGTCCCTTCAAGATTATCAGTCTCAATAGAAAAAAATTTCATGAAAATAGAAAATAAGGCAAGTTGTAATTCTTTTTCTGAGTCTATCATGGCTGATATAACACCATTTGGAACTTTTAAATTAACACATTTAATGTTTATTTGTCAGCCCTGAGTAAAAAATACATACCTTGTGGTTTTTACAGCCTACAGTGGAATGGAAGTGTGTTTTAAGGAGATGAAGTGTTTCCTTCATGTTCATGGTGGAGCTATTCCCACTCTGACCATGAATTCTGCTCGGTGAGAGCTCCTCCAAGGGCCAGAAATGTACAAATGTTATTTGGAACATTATTTGAGATGCTGAGCACGTGCTTTAATTCCAGGTGAGAAGATGTGTTTGGAAGGGGGATTTTATAAATAAGGCTCTGGAAGATGAGAACATACCAGTTGGTCACTGAGCTGCATTCAGTGTAATATAATTTTTTCTCTCTGAGTTGCTATTTTTATCTGAGTTGCACTTTGAAGTACAAGTTTGATGCAGAATCTGCCTCATTAATTTATGTTATAGAGCAGAAAAATGAGTTGAAGTTAAAGTGATACTGTTTTATTAAAAAAAAAAAAGTTTACTTGTCTGATAGGTAAGAGCAGTGTACTAAAAGAAAAGGAAATTTCCTTTTCAATGGGTGTTTGAGCCAGCAAAACTAATAAATGAAAAATGGGTACTTTCCACAAGGTGGCAGTGTAGGTGCATTTAAAAAACTTTTCTGAGCTAAAATAAATTCTGCAAAACCCGAGAGAGGATTAGTGGTAACCTAGCCATTTATAAATACAAAATAATTACTAAATGTTGTATTATTGTATTTATTCGGATCCTGGGTGATACAGAATTTCAGTAACTTCTATTACTACTGGGTTTTAGTATCATTTACTTAAAATACATATACCAGTTTTCTTGCTCTTTGTTTTGTGCTTAGAAACCATAACCACTCCAAGCAATGAGCATATTATATTTTGAAAATATCACTACTGGACTGATAAAGTCGAATCTTACAAGCTGGAGAGTAATGGCTACTTTTTGGCTGAATTTGATTAACCTAATGTTTGAAAACAGACTTCTATGCATTATTGTACAGTCAGAATTTCTATGTGTGTAGACCTATGGTCCTTTCCTTGGATACCCATTTACCCGTGTGTGTATTCTCAAAGGCCTCATAACGCATTCAGTCCTCTACGTGTTATTAACTGCTGTCTATGTTACAAGTTTAAATGCAGGGTAGGATTCTGCTCTTAAATAATAGAAACTGTGATTTGAAACTATTCCCTTCATGTTGTTGTTTTTTTGGTTGTTTGGTTTTTTGTTTGTTTTTTTTTTTTTTTTTTACTGAATGCATGGTGTTAACTTGGTGATATCTTACTCTAACCAGTATAATAAAAGATTTCCACTGATAAGTGCTCTAGCTGGCTTTTGCACACATGCTTGAGCATTTTCAGTTAGGGTTAAGTGATCTTATTTGTAAAATGTAAATGATTTAATTTTCTGGAATTTAACTAAAACAAGCTCCCTCCACCTGTGTTCCCAAGCACCTGAAAAGGCAAATAGAAAAGAGTAAAGGTCAGACACAGTGTTCCTTGCCTAAACAGGGCATTAAATGCATACTGAATCTCTAGTGTAAAACTTCTGTTGACTTCAGTATGTATAATTGTCATTGAAGTAAAAGTGATAGAAAGTTTCTTGGGTAATTTTTTTTTTAGGAACGTATGGGTATCAGATGATTGCTACAGAATGCAATCTGACAGTGTAACAAACTCAATTGCCATTTAAAATCCCATTAATTTGCCATTAAGCTGGTTTGCTCCAAGTTGAGTGTAGCAATAATGAAAAGCTGGAATGTGGAGATTAGGCTTCCTACAACTTGATTTGATTACAGCCATGGGAAAGTGGAAAAAAAAATGAGGGGAGCTTCAGTAAGAAGGAACCATCTTTCATCACCATGTAAAATGTAATGGTGTTTATCTGTGTTGAATACCTTGCCATGTTGCAGCAGTGCACAAAATCTATTCTACAGTCTTGGAGGCCTAACAAGTTTATCTTTGTCCTTTTGGCCTATTTCTTATCTAGCTGGCACAGCCAAATCTGTACAGGTTTCAGGGAAGTGTTGAGGCTTTTAGTGCTCTTTACACAGGTATGTTACTGATTAGCAATAGGGCTGTTTTGTGTGTTGTATGTCTCCACAAGTGTAGAGAGGATGGAAAGAATAACTTGACAGTGTATTGAAGGCAGCCAATAAAAAATATGTTTAATTAATCCCAACAACCAGTGATTTCTTCCAAAAATGTTTATTATTTTGGTGCCCAGTAAGATTTGTGTTATATTACCTAGGTTTTCATAAAGTTTTAATGGACTTCTTTCATTTATATCAGCTTCTGATCGGGAATTTTCTTAGTTGACTGACAATTATTGTAGTGAAAAATGTTTGGCAATATGTTTGTCAGTGAAGTCATGGAAATTTACTGTACAGGTTAACTACTGATGTTTGTTGAGGTCTCAGTCACTGCCCTGAGGAATTTACAATCAAAGATACGTAGAGATAACAAACCCGCATTGCGTTTACTTGGCCAAAAATTGTTAGCCAAACCAAACACGACACATCAAGCATGACAGATAGCATATACCTTGCATTCCAGTGTTAGTGAGCCAGTGAAAATAATTCATATTTATAAATTAAATACAGGAAAAATTAAATTGGAATTAGGACTGGAGGGATACTGTGAAAAATGAGGTAGCTTGCATTGCCCAGTGAAAGCTTTAAAAGGGATGGATTTTTATAAGCAAAAATGATATAGAAGTTGGAGACAGGATTATTTTATTATTCAGAGCAAACTGTTTACATTGAGAAGTGGCCCAGAAAGGGCTGAGCTTCAGTGTATAAAAATCAGGATGAGAGAATTAAGGTTTAATTTTACTAGATTTTCAGTTATTCCTAAGCATTTTGAGGAAAGAACTGATATGAACTTTGTGTGAGAAATTACCTTTCTGATTGCCTTCAGAATAGATTTTTTTTCCTTGAAAACTATTTGTCTCATTTAGTTTATTGGATCAATGAGGCCCGGTCCTGGAGCTGAGTGACAAAGTGTGCCAATTTCTTGGCGAGCTCAGTGACAGCCTGCTTGATTCTTAGTTTTCACTGCTTCAGAACACACTACTTCATCACATCAATGCCAGTACTTCACAGCGCATTCAAGTGCAAGTCCTGCATAATTATGTGTGCTAAAATAGGCCACTGAATTTTAATCAGACTTAAAGCTGTCCTTTCATATCTCATCCAACACTGATAGTGATGTGTTTTATCACTTACAAGAGCATTGCTGTACATAAACTGAATGTCTTGTCAGTAAAACCATAGTTATCTATGTAACAAAATTGTTACAGATCCATTGTCAGGGTCACCTCAATTCTTGCCCAGTTTTACTGAGCAGATTTATATTGGCTTTGTTCAGTCAGATGGAAAAGATAAGCAAAACACATAAACTAATGTGTTTCTTTAATTTCAAATTTGAAGATGAATAAAATTGAATCTGGATTGAGTAAATCCAGATTTGCCTCATTCATCTTCAAATGTTCTCATTTGTTCAAATGCAAAAGCTTCATCAGAAAAGAAGAGAGAAAAATTTGAAGGGGAAAGCTGTGTGTTCTAAGGAAAGAAACAATAACCTTGTCAGTCTCAAGAGCTTGTAAAAGGCATTTTGGATTACAAAATCCAGACAACTAGCTCCAGGAGCTTTGATCAGATGAATTTCAAAGGGCAAAAGGAAACCACTTTTAAACACTGGTAAGTAGAAGGAAGAGCCATCAGAATAGTTTTTAAAAAGTAGGCACTGGAAAAAAATGATAAGAACGAAGGCTTAGACAGCCTTTTCAAAAAGGGAACATGGTGTATGGGGTAGAGGAAAGATACATCACTCTCTACAATTACCTGAAGGGAGGTTGTAGCAAGGTGGGGGTCAGTCTCTTCTCCCAAGTAACAAGCTATAGTACAAGAGGAAATAGCCTCAAGTTATGCCAGGGGAGGTTTAGATTGGATATGAGGAAAAATTTCCTCACCGAAATGACTGTCAAGCTTTGGAACAGGCTGCCCAGGGAAATAGTTGAGTCGCCATGCCCAGAGGTATTTAAAAGAGGTGTAGATGTGGTGCTCAGGGTCATGGTTTAGTGGCGGGCTTGGAAGTGCTGGGTTAATGATTGGATTTGATGTTCTCAAAGGTCTTTTCCAACCTAAATGATTCTTTGAGTGATCCAAACCACAAGAAAATATGCATGTGGTCTTTGCACAGAGCAGGACATCAGACTTAATGAAGGTAATTTCCTGGAATAAAATAAAGTCTGATTTTCACTGTGAGAGGGAAGAGGGATGATTACTAACAATTAGGTTTATCCTATACAATAGCTGTGTTTGTGAGTACTGAATGTTATAATGCAGGCAAATAATCATGTCTAGCAATCACACTATATGTTAAATTCAGTAGCAAATTTTTGACTTCGCATTTACTAAAGGAGATATGAGAAGCAGTGAAAAGTATCTTTTTTTAGAATTAAGACAGTTATTTCTTCACTTTGTCTTATCCTTTCCAACTCCATGTACAGTAGAATAGAATTATGTTATTTTATTTAGTTATTTTCACATTCAGATCACTTCAATTCAAGTCACACTTCCAACGAGTTTGTGCATTGCAGTCTAAGCAAGCTCAGGAGTCTGTGTCAATTCAAATGACCTCCCCAGCTTGTGGATTTATGGACCCATGTATTATTCTCCTTTTCACTTTCTTTGTGGGAAAATCTAGTGAGAGGAACAGGAAAGGCAAATGTCAATTGAATAAAAAAAAGAAAGAAAAATCCCACCACAAAAAATACCAGCAAACCCAAGAAACCAGCTCTGCAGGAGCAGGATGCTACTTTAGAGTAGAGGCAGTAGACCATGTAATTGTTAGAGCTGGGTGGGGGTTGTGGCTGTGTTATCTGTGCCATGGATATTTTGTACCTGTTGAGAGTACTGTATTTTGTACTGATGGGAGATTTGTAACCTGAAGCGAAATTAAGGGATTAAGTCCATTAAGGGATCACGCTACTGCATTTTTTTGCTTCTGTGATTTCTGAAATCCTTAGTAAAGGGATGTTTAACAAATAGGTCTGAGGAATAGCACCTTTTATTTTACATGTTTCTAGCAAGGAAGTTCTGGAGTTGTAAAGACTCACTTGTGGAGCCCTGACAATCCTGACTTGCTGTGGATCTTGTTATAAGCACCTGTTGTATGTGGTAGAGTAGGCTTATAGCATCATCCTTTAGTGGAGAGATTACCAGGTATGCATATATTTACAATAGATGCTTCAAAATTCTGGAGAAAATGGAACGATGAAAATGATTTCTAGAGATCACAGTGCATTTCCCCTTGTTTTTCTTAAGGCAAGAGCACAAATGAGGAAGTTCCTGCCTGATGATGCCCTGCCTACAAGTGAATGATTTCCTTCTCTATTTCCTTTGAACTTTGTAGGACTCTTATTTTCTAATTCAATCTCAGTCTCTCAACAGCAATATATTGTTGAGAGCTATCAAGTGTCTTGTCCACTTGTTAATCCTTTAACAAATATATTTCCTATATCTGATTTTGTGTTTCTGTTTTCCCATATATCCTGACATCATCCTGTGTTCGCTAGCAATACGCTCGTTGGGATGAATCAGATGTGTTATGGCACTAGTAATATGGACTGGAGTATCTCACTGGACTCCCCATAATAATAATAATAATAATAGTGAGTATGAGTCAGTGCAGGAGTGGCTACGATTAACTCAGAGTTTCGGGGAGCCAAGACATGATTCATCCTTTGAAATAAAGAGAAGCTGCTAATAAACATTAATAGACATTTTCAGTTTTGTTTGCAGCATACCGGCACTTGCTGTAGATACTGAGGAAGCAACATGAGGAACTGACAAAGTCATACTAGCAGCAGTTTTATAATCAATGACTTGTGCATGTTGATTTGTCACTGCTGTAGATTTTAGCACTCTCTAGTACCAAGATACAGCAACAAACTTTACTGGTTTTGCTACTACAGCAGTTTTTTCCACAATCCTTAGTGCTGTTCTTTTACACTTGAGATTTGATGGGTATTTCCTCAAATTTCTGTAAATGCTAAGTGCATATCAACAACAGCTATGCTAATTTACAGCACATAAAGTGGCAAATGACTCAGATAGCAGGGAAGTCACTCTGATGTAGATTCACTGGACAGTAGAATAAATTTGTTCTCCACAGAGTGGATATTTGCTCCTCCAACTAGCAGTAGCCTTTGCATCTCAGCCAAATCATTTTAACTGGGACCTCATGCTGTTCTCCCTGCTGTGACAGCCACTCTGAATGCCCTACTGCCTCAAAGCCATCTTCACAATTCGGTTCTGAACTGCACCCGACTGTTGACCCTGTGCCCCCAGCTCACTGAGAACTCGCTCGCTTCAGCTGAAAAAGAGTGTGATGCTTACTTTGCTCAGCTGTCAGGCAATGTCTTTGACTTCCTTTATGGTGTGGCCACTTGCAAGAGAGCTTTTATGTTTTCTAGCCACTGCATGTGTTTGGGCTGGTTTTATCTGGTCAAGGGAATGAGACAGGTCAGAGTCAGGCTTGAGAATATCATGATAAACTCTGATTGGTATCCAATGTGATACAGAGCTTTCTGCCCTCAGGGATTTTGTTCCTCCCTACACATTGCTCAGAGTGGGAGCTAGCCTGATGCGTCACAAACTGTCATCTTTTCCTGTTATGTTTAATGAACATACAACTGCTGCTTTTTGTTCCCTGCGCAGTGCCTCAGGCCACAGTGGCCATTGCTCTTTGTCCAGCCAAAACAGTTTCATCGTGTAAACTAATAACTTATGTTTCTTTTAGAAACAGAAACAGGACAGAAAACACCAGTGATACTTTTACTGGCCATGCTTGTTCATGTCCTCGATTTTTTGAAAATTATCTATTAATTTTTTTTTCAGTATTAGGTATTTAATTTGGCCAATACCTACTGCATGAAAAAAGATATGACAGGCACTTTTCTTAACAAACATATACTCCTGTCATCTGGGTGCCTGTAAAAGTAATCTTTTCAATAAATGCTCTTAAGCCATGTTTTTTGGTTTTTTTTTTTTTTTTTTTAATTGAGAAGGATAAAACTCTTTATGTAATTTTCATTGCAATTCCTCTTCTGCATTGTTGGTTTCTCACTGACCTTGTACCTGCTTTGAGGCTACCATTGGCACACAAAAATGTCCAAGATTTTTCTCAGCTCTCTTATTTGTCTTTTTGAACAATATACTCCTGTACCAAGGTGAAAACACTCATAAATAATTTTGCAATTTGTCATCTTTTTCAGTGCTCAAATATCTCAGATTCAACATGTGCACTTTTAAATGTTCATTAAATTCCTTCTCTCAAAAAACTGATTGGCTTGAAACTTTAAGATAGGTGTTTGCATTGTGTCTGTATATGCCTGCTTTCACAAGAAAAATTCATTAAAAAAATACTGTAGAGTACACACCTACCTTTAGAATTTGATAACGTTTTATTTTCTCTAAGTGAAAAATGTTGAATAGATAGTGATTTCTGAGAAACCGCCTCTATGCCTCCTCTTACATTTTTTTCCTGTTTTATTTACAAATGAGTTTGAGCTGACTCTGTTGCATATTTGACCTATATGTTGTTAAAAATTTTTATTTGTTCTGATTACTTTTTGTTAGTGTTGTTTGTAAATGTACTGGTTTTGGGTGGGATAGAGTTAATGTTCTTTTCAGTTGCTTGCATGGTGCTATGTTTAGTATTTGTGACCAAGAGTGTTGATAACACAGGACTGTTTTTATTATTGCTGAGCAGTGCTTACACAGAGTCAAGGTCTTTTCTGTTTCTGTCGTAATGAACTTGATACTATTGTGCTGCATGTGAAGTTTATTGTTCTGTCCTTCTTACCTGTTAAAAGTGGATACTCCTTGGCTTCAATGAATAATCTATTTGCATGGAAAATATTCGGATTACAGTGTAGGAGTAGCTACCACATAAAATAGTCCAGTGGAATAATCTGTAAAACAGCCGGAATTAAGAGCTTATAAATATTATTTTGTTTACAAGAAAAGTAAAAAATTATTTTTGTGATCAGTGAAGTGATTACTACCTTTTTGTTGTGCATTTGTGTTGCAGGTTTTACAAAATCAATAGTTTTGTCCCGTCTAGAAACTCTTCAGAAAAGACAGTTGTATTATTGTAATAACGTGTAATATTAGTGAATTTCTATCCACCACGGGCACCAGGATTCCTTCTACCTTGGAAGATGAATTACTTTATAGAAATACTTTATTTTTATTTCTCACACTATCTGCTTATTACATGTTACTTCAGTGGCATTCAAATAGATTAACTTTCTTTCCCTTTCACATTTGAGTACACACGCATAATACTTGTCCCTTTCCCAGGCAGAACTGGTAAGTGTTATATAAATCAGATACTTCTTAAAACTGTATGTTACTCAAGAAAACAATGTAGTTTTCCCAGGCTGAGGCATCTTTCTCCATATGTTCTTACAAAAGTTGTGTCAACTCGATTTAATTAGCATTGACGTGATATCAACTGACGATTGTACAAGCTGTTCAGAGACCTTTGTGTTGCAATGTGGTGTTTCTTTTCATGGGATGACTCTGCACTACTGGCCTCCATCATAACAAATCAAGGTTTAACCCATTCATGTTCTGGAAATAACGGGGTTTGCCAGGTACCATTACACTTCTGTGTAGACGTAGAAACCCTCCTTTGTGGAAAGGTTGCAGCTTGAATAATTTAATGGGAAAAAATGTGACCATTTTAGGATTTCTGGATAAATAGTTCTCAGACTATAGCTAACAACATCTATATACACACAACAAACTTCACATTGCTGAACATGGAGTGAGAAATAAGAGAAAGAAGAACAGATGAGAGAAATGAGAATCCAGTTTTCTTCATGCTGAATTTATATCAGATTCTTAGTAAGGCAGAGAAAGGATCTGAAAATTGCAAGACAATTTACTATTGAGCTCTCAGGCAGATGGAGTCTATTGTGTTATTCTTCTACTCTAAACAGTAGATTAATACCTTCCAATTAAATGCACATTTCAGAGTAGGAACATTCCTGTGGCCTTGCAAAAGCCAGCCAGACTTGAGGTGATTCATAGTAAGGCTCTCCTTTGTGGGAATTCTGAATTAAAATTGCAAAATACTTACGGAGAAAATAATGCAGATGTCCAACATCCTGAAAGACTGAACAGTGCTGCTCAAATTCTTTTTATGTGGTCTATTTTTATTCATCTGGTTCTGCATAAAATGATACTGCTTTGTGAGAAGGATGTAAACACTATACTCCCCCTCTTTCTGTTGCGTAATAAGTCTTCACACTGCTCTTAGTTTGGAAATTTAAAGTACATTAGTCAGTTACTAATTATTTATTAAACAGAATAGTTGGCAGTGTAAGTTATTTTGGACGTTTGCATCGCAGTGCTGGTTCCCAGCGTATCTCACACTAGTGAAGTTTCCCTTCACTTTTAGAGCACTTGGTGGCCTGTCTCTTTGCTGTCTCTATTATTCTGACACTCAGCTGTGACATGGCCTTCATCTCTGTCCTGATACTATTTGTTCAGATGCAAACAATAAGGAATGGTTTGGTATTATTCACTGAGCTGGAGTAGGTACAACAGGATGAAATCTGTAAAATGAAATTCAGATTTGAATATATGAAAGCTTCTTGCCAGTGAAACCTATGAAGATAGGGACTTTTGATAGAAGTTGTGGAAATCCCAGCATCATAAATTTTTGTAGAACTAGCAATTTTGTCTGGAAAGAGCTGTCTTTATTGAGATATGCCGGATGATCTAGCCCAGCAGGGTCTGTCTAGGTTTTTTTTTTTTTGGAATGGCATAGAAGGACCTGATACAAAAGATAAGGAGAAAATTTAACTTTGAAATCCTATTTTACTGTTTTAATCATCTGATGTGATAACATCCAGCAAGAGGGACATAAGCTGGTATTAAGGTGAACTGCGAAATTAAAACTCTCTCCAAAGCTTCACCTAAATCCTTCTACTAGGTTGCTTATTTCTCACTTACGACAGTAATACTTTTTCATTGTAACTTTTCCTAATATTTCTTGAAAACTGTGAGTTTTTCACCAGAAATTGTATTCATGTAACCTCAGGTATTGGTGAATAACATTTTTGAAGCTTTTGATGGAGAAAGTTATGTGAGTTTGCAAAAGATGATATTATTATAAAGCTTATTTAAACTTATTTCATGCTTAATTTTCTTTGTTTTCCCAGTGGAAATATCCAATATACACATTGAAAAAGCTCCTTTTTCAATTTTCTTTTTCAAATTACGTTTGAGAGTACTTTGAAGAAGACACGACTTCTTACGGGTAAACAGAGTACTAGAGCTGTGGAAGAAAAGTTAAATTGTTCTTATAGCTGGTTTCACATCATGCCTTAAGAATTGGATGCATTTTAGGAAGGTCTCAATGACTTTTCCAAATTGTGTTATTTGATGCTGGGAAGCTGTTTCACAGAAGTCCTGTAGATAGTCACCGATAAAGTAGTGAGTGTGAGATTTACTTTGATATTGCTAGCACATTTTCACAGAAAGTTGTGTAATAGTATCTGAATAAATTCTGAATTGTTATGATGGCCAAATACATTTCATAATTTGAACATCACTGATATATCTTGAGGGTGGTTGTAGAGTACAAACCTGGTACACTTTGTTTCTATATGCTGCCACTGGCAATCCTGCACTAGAAATGTGTGTTTTGACTGGGAAAAAAGAATGGTCTTCTATCATTTAGGCAATAGAATTGAGTAAGAGATGGGATTTGGTGCTGTGATGGAGAAATGGGATGTTCTCTTGGAAATACACTTGATGAGCAAGAATTTTCATGTGAAATCAAAGCTGAAGGACTGAAGAACAGGCTGCTGCTTTGTAGAGGTAACAAGATAAATATGTTTTTTTTACAGTTGTTTTGATGTTTGTTATCTTCTAGACATGAACCAATTTCAGAGGGTGGGAATAGCTGTCCACATTGATAGGGATATCTCATTACTCTTGCCTGCTTTCTTCTGACAGTGATAGTGACTGCTATCAGAAACAGGATATGGAAGTTTGACAATTCCTGTGTACTCTCATACATCCACTGTTTACATAAATCAGAGGGAAATACTTTCACTCTGCATTGCTTGTAGGTTTAATGGAGAAAACGTCCAAAAAGACTAAATGGAAAGCTTGTGTTCCAAAAAAATGCTTCATTAAACATGTAGAAGGAGCTGCATGCGTTTCAAACATGTAATTTTTTTACTCTTTTTTTCTTTCCTCACCCTGTAGGAAGATAAAATGAGAAAGACTTTGCTGTCCTACTTTCAAGGATTTCATAACAATTTTGATCCCTGTTTTTCTGTTTAAAAAAATCCAAACACTGTAAAACAGCTGCTTAATATTCCCACTAATGTATTCTGACTAACTGTAGTCGGTTTTGCTGCTCAGGATCTGGCCTGTTTACAATGACTGAAATAGATAGATTTTTCAAGTTTATTGGATTTATTTCTAACAGTATAAATGCATTACCCTGCATTGTATTTTTTTTTTTTTTTTTTT
>VZRN01000979.1:891799-939693 GCA_013397935.1 Dasyornis broadbenti | reverse complement strand
TTTTTTTTTTTTTTACTGTGGAAGAGTTTTAGGAAAAAGAACAAGATTAGAGTAACTACTAGACAGAGTGTTCCCAAAAAGCCCAGCAAACAAAAGGAAGCCAGGATTGCGACAGATAAGGAATGTCATTACGAACATAGCTCGGGGCTATTCTGACTTGTGGCCATAAATGCAGGAAGTAATTTTCCTCCAGGATCCTTTTTAAATATAGGAACAAAATAAAAGTCTGATGATTGCAGGTATAGTGCGTGGGAGATACTGAAAGGTCATGCAAATGTCTGGGCAATAGGATGAAGGTGCATGTATATGAATTCATAACTCCTAGCTGTTAAATTTTTTAGGATGTTACCATTAATCCACCAGCATCTATGGTGAAATTACATAACTTCTTAACAGAACTTCCTTTCTTAACAGTCAAATGATGTGGTAGGATGTCCCTGTTCTTATGCTCTGAACAGTATGTTCACAGAATTGCTTAGAAAAACTATTCAGTTCTGTTTTCACTATGTCAACTACAAGAGTACATGCAGAAGCTTTAGGCATTTTAATAATTAACTGGAGAACTGTCAGGATTGATTAAAAATTCCAGACAAACACCATGTATATGAAACAAATTAACCCTGCTCAGATAATAAATAAAAAATATTTAATTTCCTGAACACTACCCTCTGCTTTAGTACAGATCAGTTAGTGTATATGTTTATGTCTACATGTGCATTTTATATGTTTATCTCTATGAGTGTTTTTTCTGTGATTAATAGGTAATTGTCAGTTTTTATTTATAGCAAAACCAACAATACTCTCTGCTTTCTCATGAGATTTTGTTAACATTTATGTTCGTATATTATACACATGCTCTTTAATCTCTTTATAAATATGTTCTTTAGAAGGACTTTTTTGGTGCTAAAATTTAATTGTGAATCTTGCTATTGTGTTTTTGTCTCAACTACATTTTTCAGCTGTATTTCATAGTTAATTATTGTAAATTAAAATTGGCATCATGTTCAGTAAAAAAATATAGGTTGTTGCTTATCTGACCATCTCATTTTCCAGTTGCATATTTCCTGTAGATCACTGATTTTTCCTGATTTCTAAAATATTTATATTTTATCTGTAAACATTTTTTCCATTACTATTTATTCTGTATTTTAAATTAATTATTTCCCAAGTCTTTGTTTGTACTAAACCCTGAGGTCAAACCAATTGCCTTCATTTTAGATCCAGCTAAGAATCTTCCATAACAAACAGAAGTGAAATTCTGGTGGCATAAACAGAGTTTGTACATTGCAGGAGCTCTTCCTTTCAAATTCAGTCTGTAAATTGAAGTTCTTAGAATACAAAATCACAACACTTAAGAGTGAAATAGTCTTCTGTGAGGTAGTTGGGAAAGGGGTTGATGTTGGTGGTAATCTTGCAGGTTGTTTCATTTCTCAGTGTTTCCCAAAGAAAGTGCTGTTTTGCTTTCCTCCACTGATTTCATGGTTGCTAAGTGCAAAGAGCAGCACTGGTTGGTATAAAAAGGACAGTTAAAGTGGTTAAAGAGCTACCCAGAAGTTTGTTAAAATGCTCCATAGCCACCAAGTGCCCATTTGAATTTTACCATTCAAAATGTTATCTCCTTTAAAGAAAATTGTAAAAGCTCATACACTTCTTGAAGGTAGGACTTAATCTCTAATGTCTTCCTGTTTCAAGTGCTCCACTGTAAATTGTAGTCATTCATTTCTGCACAATCAAGCATAGAAAATAAAGACTAGGCTTCATTCATGTGAGAATAGGAACTGTAGCAAAACATAGCTAGCAGAGCAGAATGTGATCACAAGACTGGGCTTTCTACAATCTATTTAATTTTGCTTAAATTTCCCTTTGTCTGGATCCCCAGAAAGATATGGATAGTACAGAGAAAAATTATGAAGTAATTAGCATTCCAGAAATTGTACAGTGGACTCTGGAGGAAAGCATGCAAGCAAATTAAGTAATGCATATTTCATTTCATTTCATTAGCGGTTAGAAATTGTGTTGATCAGGATAAAAAGAAAAGCTGGCAGTTGACAATTTTTATCTCAAGTGAAGCAAAATGTTTAAGTTGAATCAGCTGAATTAAAAAATTAAACTTGGTTAATATGGGCCATTCATTTGAGAGTTCAACTCGATCATCCTTCTGGGTCCCTTCCAATGCAAACAATCCTGTGGTCTGACGCACATTAGAAGGATGGAAAGTTGGTTTCAGTGGCTCTAACTCTAGGCTGCTTTTCCCAGAAGAGGCTCACCTACATAACCCATATTCAGCCAAAAATTTTTTCTGAAAAAGGAGTTCTTGGTAAGTGTTTTCTTGTTAAGAGAAAGATTTTTGGTTTTGTTGTGGTATTAGTCATGTAAAGGTTAGGGGCAATGTCAAAACATGAGCTGAGTAAGAGACAAAACCAGAAAACACTGTGTAATGTTTCTATTGTAACTTCTGATGTTTGAAATTTCAGTTTTACTTATTATGGCCTCCATTTTTCACTCTATTTTCTAGTTAGATTTTTAAATCCCTTTGCCAATCCCAGCTAGAAGCTGCAAAGTACTAACTTCTGCAAGTTCCTCTTTTTCAGTAAGGACATTTTGAGAAAGTGGTTTAGGATCAATGCCAGCGGTTTGGTAGACGAAAGAACAGAGTAAAAGGCTCCAACAAGCTCCTGGATGAAAGAGGCACTGTAGTGTGATGTAGGTAAAAAGTAGGAGAAGGAAAGAGAGTACCTGCTCCCATAAATGCAAACCATTTTTCATGTTCTCCTTCTGTCTTTGGCTGAGAAGAAATTGTTGGCAGAAGACAAGGAGAGGACAGTCTGCCACTGCCTAAAAACCACATAGTATTTCTTCTGTTTTCCCTGGTTTTCCATACGCACTCTAAGAAGGTTGTTTCTGCCAACCTTATAATAGGCGGTCAGGACTTACAATGAATGTAATTTTTCTGAAGCAAATCTTTTTGCTCATACTAGGGCTACTGATTTTACACTGTACTGTTTCTTCTGAGAAGAAGTTTCACATGGAAATGTCCCAGGAAGTAGGAATTTCACAAGGCATTTTACTTCTGATGTTTCTCCCCACCTTCTCTTTATATTTAGTTCCTAGATCTTTCATATCCTTCTGTAGCGTTGGCTGGTACCAGGTTTCTAGTGAGAGAGAAGACATCTCTTTTATCATCATTATTTTATTAAAAAATGGTTTTGTAGTGTACAAAAACCACATATTGTTCTGAAATTAATCATACATGGAATCTTATGATTCAGAATATGGAAGTGCAGAGAAATGAAAGAATTTTTTTTATAACAAACTAGTAACAGCCAGCTAAAAGGCTAAGAACCTGAAACTAAAAGATAAAATATTATAAATTTAATTCCCTCAAAATTTCAGCAGCTATAAATTGGCAAGTGTCCTCTGTGGTTTGGAAATGAAATATTTAGTTAATAGGCTTTTCTCCTCAGGCCAACTGTATGAAAGAAAAGCAGAACATGCAAGCCTGGTCATGTACTTACAAACATCTTTTTGCATGATCAGGATATGAGTTTGCTCCTTGTCCTTGTGCCTCCATTATCCACACCAGTGCTAATGTGCTGCCTAGTAATATGAACTCGCTCAGCCTTCTGAACATTGTCACACATATTGTGAGGTACAAGGACTGTTGGATCACTGTGGCACTTTGCCAGCAGCTGGCTTGTTTAGAGGAACAACTCATTGAGGAATCCTGTAACAGGACCAAATGGGATGAACACCTGGCAGTGAAAGAACAGGGACAGCATGGGTATAGGTAGGTTCTTGATTCCACTGTCTGTTCCCTTCTAACCTGTCATCCTAAATTTCAGTACTATCTGTGTGTTTAAGCATGTCCCCCTAAGCTGAGGCTTTTCAATAAACTCACTTTTGGTTTTTATTTTTTGGTTTGTTTTTGGTTTTTTTTTTGGTTTTTTTTTTGTTTTTTTTTTGTTTTTTTTTTGTTTTTTTTTTTTTTTTTTTTTTTTTTTTTTTTTTTTTTTGGTTTAGTTTTTTTTTTTCCCCACAAGAAGCAGAAGGTGGTACATTTTTATTGTATTTTTTCTCATGGAGCCTGTGTAGTAAAAGTGATTGTCTACGAATTGGAAAAAAACCCCAAACGAACATGCACACATATTGAGCTATCTAAAGCATGTTTCTTTTTGAAAAAAACTTAGGAATGGCAATGTTTGTGCTACAGGTCACATGTATATTACTACATATTGCCACAAATGATAGCAGAAACATGGTAATTCAGCCTTTTTATGAACCTTCATCCACAGTAATGCAATGTGACCTTCAAAAACCTGTCTGGCTACTTCAAGTATTTACAAGAGAGTAGGGAAGGTATGGTGTGCTATTACATAGATGTTTTAAAATATTAATAGAAAGAAAATATCTTTCAACTCTTTACCCAATCAGTTTCTTTCCTTCTAAAAATATATCATACTTTGAAGCCTAATCTGTTTGCAATGTAGTATGATAAATGTATGACAACTAGTGTTCATGAGAAATTAGAAATAATATCTGAGTATCAGTTACAAATGAAAAAATAAAATTGCTACCCCTGAACAATAAGGTAGCAATAACAGCACTTAGTTATGCAGGGTCAGAGTGAGTTTCAGTTCCAAAGAGGTCACGGATTCTTGAGAACAAACAATATGAGTTCAGGCCAATAATGGTGGAAATGCTTTCTGTAGTGAAACAGTATACATTATCTTTGAAATAGAAGTATTTTGCCTGAGCTTTCTACCTGCCAAGGAAAATAATGTTAGTAATGGGATATAATACTCTTAGTCTGAAACAGACCAAAAAAATTGAGGACTGTGTTTAACACTGACAATAAAATTTTCATATGAAGTATTTCATATCTTTTAGTTTAAAATGAAATTTCTGAGTTTCCCCTTAAAAATAAAAAAATGTTAAAGACTTTTCCAACATGATTCTAGCATGGAAAAAAATATTTTCTTAAAAATTACAGGGAAATCAGAGATATGAAAATATTTAACTAATTTAGAATTTGATTTTTTAATGTGAGGAATCCTGTCTTAATAAAGTAATCTCATTTAATTTCTTCACTGAAAGGGTTGTCAAGCACTGGAACAGACTGCCCAGGAACGTGGTGGAGTCACCATCCCTGGAAATGTTCAAAAAGTCATGTGGACATGGTGTCTGAGGACATGGTTTAATGGTGAATGTGGTGGTGGTACTGGGTTGACAGTTTGACTTGGTGATCTTAAGAGTCTTTTCCAACCTTAATAATTCTATGATTCTACAACTTGCCTTCCATTTTGAAAATTGTCTGCTTTTGCAAAGACACAAAGTGCTGTATCTCCATAAATTCTACAGCAGGGGCCTCTGAGTATAAGTTGCTTCCTTAGCCTTTCAGTCCATTTTGCCAGCTTGCTTTCCAAGCTTGGAAATGTGTTTTTTTTCATGATTTGCAAGGTGTATGATTAGGACCACCTAGGGATGCATTTGCTGCATAGTCCAGATCAGCTGAACAATTCCTGCTGGTACATAGGCCAAGACAGAGGAGGAAGAAGGCAGGTACAGTAAATTCCCAAGACCTCCTCCTCGGCAGAACTGATGTTGGAGGGATACACACGCATTCCGATTATTCTGTTTCATCCTAGTCTGTCATGTCTAGAGTTTCCTTATTGTAGCAGCATTTTGTGGCCTAGGAAGTCCTTTGATATGTTAGATACCTCTTCTCCACGACCAATTCCAGGTCAGCGCAGGAAAAACCCCTCTTTTTCTCAGACTAGATTGTATTCCTCTTCACCAGGGGTAACTCAGAAACAAGGAAAACATTGTGTGTGGTGCCCTCATGCTGCTAGCAGCACTGGGGTTTTTTCCTACCATAAACAGAAATTTCCCTTCTTTCATCAGGATGGGCACATGGAAGAAGAACCTCTGCTGTTTCAGGCAGAGGCCAATCTCACAACTGGTTTCAGGTTTCTGTGTATTTTTTTCCTTCCCATTACACTACAGTTGGAAGTGTTATCAGTTACTTGTTACAAGATAAAATCCTGCAGTCTGTTCTTCCGTGTATAATTTCTAAGCCTCTGGATCTGGTCATGGAAAGTAGAACTATGCAGCCACACTCTGTGATTACGAGAAAAACCAAAAACTGCTCCCAAAAATGCCTTTTTCCCTTCTCTTCCTTCTGATCCGAAGAGTAAAACTTGACTTCTTTTCAGAAAGGAAATTCCTAGCCATACACTGACACTGTGCGGTGGATCTTAATGGCATTGCTTGCCACCATTTAACATGAGCTATCTGTTAACAGATTAGAGTTCAGACTCGTTGTGGGCTGCTATGGTGGTCTGAAAATGAGCAGTCCTAGAAGCATCATAGTGTAGACCATGTAGAGGGTGTTAAAAAAGTAATGTGCAGAGCCATAGAACAGGCCAGGTTGGAAGGGACACTGAAAAATCATCAGGTCCAACCTTTAATAGGAAATGGAGCATAGATGAGATTATCCAAATCATCTAAAATATCATAGAGCTCTTTGTCCCAGAGGAGATGTCCCTAAGAAGGCTTTCCTGCAGCTTGTGTGGATTCTTGTCTGTCTCCTCATCCTTTATTCTCTTGACTGGTACTGGCTTATGTTCTTCCCTCATAGGATTTTTGACACTTCACCTCTCAGGCTGTGGACTGATCTACAGCCAGTGGGTGAAAAATTTCTATTCAAGTTATTCTCTGTTTAGTCATCTGATGAATGTGTTTCGCCAGAATTCAAGTGAAACTTACCCAGTACCGGTGTGATTCTAAAGAGCGGGGGAAACACTCTGATTCTGTGTCCTGTAAGGCGATCTCAGGCTCTACAGAGTCACTTCTTTGATGACTACCTTTACTTCACCTTCTCGTCCTTGACTATCAGACACCCTACCTCAAAGTGTAAAAAGATGAAGTTTTAGGTGTGGAAAGGTCAAATATGAAAAATAATGTAATTTCATTTCAGCCTGGCACTAACAGAACATGAAACTAAAAACAAAGCTTTGCTTGATAAGGAAGAACTGATTGCATGTAGAGAGGCCCTAGTCCTTAACTATCAAATGTTCTATCTGAAACCACATCATTTAGAACAGGAAACCCAGAAAAATATGTTTCCTCCAGATCGTGTTGACGTAATAGTGTATATAAGGTAATTAATATTCTGGATTTCAAACTGGCCCACTGGAATCCTCCAAGGCAAAATGATATGAGAAAGCAAACAAAACATTTCCTTTCTTTTCCAGAGAAAGATAAATAGGAATATCTAAGCAAGCCCTGACAAGCTTTAAAATCTGATACGAAATTCGATTGTATTATACCACCTAAACAGGATGACAGAGTTGTTGAGAGTCGGTTGTTACAGTAAATAAACCTCTATTTGGGAGCAAAAAAGGTAACAGTTAGTGACCAGAAACTCTTCCAATCCAGAGCTAAAATGTGTATCAGACTAAGAAGTTTAAAAAACCTAACCATTTTCTAGATGTTGGAAGGAAACAAAACAAATCATCTCTCAAATTGTTTATTGTTTGAGCCATTTACTTAGGAAACAACTCCCAGAGGCATAAAATCTGCATGAAAGTAATTCAGAAAACAGATCTCTGAATGGTGGATACCAATTATTTCGGTATGGCGTTCAACTGTAGCTTAAAGAGCAAATAGATGTGCTTGAAGTTTGTTACCCTTTCCATTGTCCTTTCCCTAATTTGATCACGCAGATGGAAAGAAAGAGCAAAAGAGAATGTGCTTTCTCTGTTCACATAGAGGTGGCTATCAATATGCAGCACACTGAAGTCGATGGTTCTTGTGATAAATTGATTAAATTTGCTCTTTTGGTATATCTACCAACTTCTGCTGGAAGACACAATATCCTCATGGATTTAAAATCTGTTATTTTATTCAAAAGTGTGATGTAAGGCAAGAAGTTTGCGTTTAACCAGCTTCGAGTTCTTGCCTTTTCTTTGACCTCCAAGTTATAGGGTGGTGCAGGATGTAAAAAAATACACTGATCTCCACTGGATTTAATGAGAACAGTTTTAAAACTAATTTTATACAAATTTATCACTCTATTTATTTTTTTGATATGTGAGAGGAATTATGTATCCAACAAGAGATATGCAAACCCCTCAAAAGCTGCCAAAGAATACAAGTTATACAAGCGGGCATGTCACAGGCTGACTTAGTGACTCACGTCTTGGCAGCTGCCCTATAAACAAAGCTACTGAATTGGTTTGAATCTGTCTAATCATAGAACCTTTTATGCAGCTCACTTTCAAAGCTATGCTGTAAAGAATTACTAGAGAGTGAAAATTTGATCAAAATGCATGAATTACTAATGATTTGGAAAATTAGAGTACGCATTAGAAATTCAATTATAATAGTTGCATTTCAGTCTCTGAGTTTTAATCAGATATGGATACATACTAAGTCTAAACTAAGGATTTGCAAATCAAAATGCATTCTCTTTGTAATTTGCATTTCTGCTTTGGGAGTTAGCCAAACACCAATGCCAGAGCTTCTGATCACCTGCAAAATTTTTTGAATATCAGGTAATTATTGAGGGTCCAGCAGTCATAGTTGCTTTAGGGGAGATTAGAGGCCTGCTTATATATTCTGAGTGCTTTAAATATACAAAAACTGCTGGAATGGAAGGAAAGAAAAGTAAAGTAAAAAATTAGAAACCAATAACTATGTTTCTGCAGGTCAGATCTTTCCTCAAAGCTGCAGTATTTTAGAGGTAGCCAAGTTCCAAGACAGGGTAGTCTTGCTGCGTATTAGCAGTTATTCACCAGTTTATACACGTGTGAAATGTATTTAAACTCCAGAGTTCAACAGCAATGAGTATTAAGCATTAATAGCTGTTAAGAATATCTTTGCTTGATTGCAAGCCCTCTTTGGGAAATTCCAATAAATATTGAAAATTTAGAATGATTACTATATTATAATGCTACAGTCTTTACAGGTAGATTTGTGCTAATCTGTACCTGTGACTGTAAATTCTCATCTTTCCCTTTTTAAATTTCTTCTGGAATGTTTCTTTTTTTTTGACTTTCAGAACTGAGGACTCAATCATCTTTGCCTGGAGAGCAGCAAAAAGTATTTGTGGTCAATTTGGTTAGACATTAACATTTCATTTAGAAATTGAGTGAGAACTCTGTCTATGCATGTTTTCAACTACTGTTAGCAAATCTTCACAGTTTGTCACATGCTCTGGAGCAGCATTTTCTGTTAGATAGTTCCCAAGTCCATATAAACTAACAATTTCTTCCACATTTTCTCCAGAATTGTGCAGCTCAGAAGCTGTGACCCAATACCTATGGAGATGAATTTTAGTTTTCTGGGATAGGCCAAAAATTACTTTTAACTGACTATTTCTTTGAATATCCAGAAAATAAGGGAAAATGCAAGCAAAGAGGTAACAGTTTCTGACAGCTAATGCAGCCTACTTTTATACAGAAGGTAGAGAGCAATGCTGTGCAGGAGGAAGGACTCGGAGAGAGGTAGAAAATTCCAGCTTGTTTTTTTGGGGGATTCTGGCATGGTTTTAACCTTCCCTGACTACAAGGGCTGTCCAAAATTCTCAGTCTTCACAGGAAGATTTGGCAAAGAAGGAAAACTCCACCAGGACCAATTTGCAGTTAGTGCAGTTAATGCCTCACTGCTATATGCCATGTCATTATGTTTTTGTCTAGCAGAGAGAGTTGAACACCGATTCAGCTGACTTGTAGCAGGTTCAGGCTCACTGAAGTTGATGACATAGCATTTCCCTGAAGCTTAGAGAGCAAATACTGCTTTACATACAGATGTTTCTGCAACATAACAAGTGTTTCAGGGCTGAAATTTCATTTAATTTGAGAACAAAAATGTTTTGTTGTAAATGCAGCACCAAGGCTTGAAATTTACAGAAATTAAGGATGATTAATTTGATTATGATTGCTTTTCAAGCTGTTGCTAATTGTAGATGCCAAAATCAATGTCTAATATGGTTTTAGTCCCTGTGTCTGTTAAACAGACTCCACAGATCTTTGTTGGCAACCTGGACTATTTTAATTTATGCTACCAATGTGTTTTCAGGACCAAATGTTTTAAGGAACTCTCATTGGAAATGAAGCTTGAATTTCATTCCAGTGTGTAGAGGAGTACTGAACCATTTTTCTTCATTAAGCTGTTTAAATAATTTTTTTCCCAACAGTATGGTACAATGACAAATTGAGGGAAAAATAGTGGCCAGTAGGAAACTTACTATTCCTACTAATATTTATACAGACTCTTTGTTGTTCATTGGAATGAACCTCACTCTGTCAGCCACGGAGTTTGCATTATGTATATGTCATAGACAAATATCTGTACTGCAAGATAAAGCTATTTCTCTTCAGTTCAGTTGAGTAGCGTAAGCTTTGTACTTTATGGAGGTTTTTTTGTTGTTGTTGGTTTTGGTTTTTTTTGTTTTTTCTTTTTTCTTTTTGAATAATTGACAGACATAATAGGGAATGACAAGGAATAATGAGGTTACTCAGATGATTATTTGATGATTTTTCAAGGAACATAATCCCAGAGGTCAGCCTAGTGACCGTATTTTTGGTTTTGGCCATACTGTAAGCATAATTGTTCTTTTTAAGATGAACTCACTGTTGTATTCAGTGTGTATTCTGTTCAATAAATGAAATGGCAATGTATGCTCTTTTATGCCTTTTTTGTGTTTTGAGCTTATTGTTTCATTTTGTTTTCCCTTTCTGCAAGTTAAAATTAATAATGCTAGCAACTTAAACAACAGACAAAGGAAAACCCATATGAAAAAAAAAATAAATTTCCCCTGCCGCAAGGATGGACTAAATGATCTTAAATATATTTTCCAACCTAAGCGATTCTATGATTCTAAAGACTATATCATGAAACGTTTGGGAAGCGTCCCATGTATACAAACCTTTCAGTGACTGTGATTATCTATGATAGTACATAAAACATCAGAAAATATAATAAGACAATAGATTTGCCTCAGCAGGTGGCATTGGAGGACACATAATATGTCAAAGATTATACATCAGCTAATACATGAGTGTTTAAATTGAAGAGCAAATCTACTTTCAGGACCTGAAAAGAAAAATGAAACTGCAAATTCAACTAGGTAAAACATTCTCAATAAAATGTAATTTATGCAGATTTAAACATATTTCATGATCTTAACAGACCAGATTTGGGAGATATACATCCCTGAGAAATAATGCTTAACAAATTTTATAAAAATTTTATACTATCTCCAAGGGACATGCATAGATAGTGAATACTGCTCGAGAACAAAAGATACTTTCTATTGTATGTGTGTTCTGTGAGTGTGTAGTAGGTACATAAATGTGAAGATATATGTGTGTCTGTACAGAGATATGTAAAGAAATGCTAACTACATTTTCTCTAGTCTTGCATTAATGTGTACCAAGTATAGTAACCCTCCTAAAACAGCAGCAATAGTTTTGATAAGTGTCAGCTAATTTGTAAGCCTTTCTGAGGGCAGTGTATTTAAAGAGATTTACAAACACAGAGAAGGATAAAATCTCCATAAAGGAACACTATATTGTTTGAAGTGAAATTACCAGAAGCATTTTTAACAAGGAAGATGATTCATTATTGTAATAATAAGTAGTTTCAGAATAAGTAGTAGAGAATTCAGTATTCTCTGCCCATCTCTGGGTCTTGAGAACTGCACTGTTCATGTGTATATGATGTTAACTGTTTGTAGTATTAATTGATGAAATAATCTTCAAGGTCAAATGTTGTACAAGATTCTGAAGTGTTAGTCTTTCAAACTAAGTAAACCGGAATAGTTAGATGAGCTAAAATATAACTATTTTTTTCTGGAGACTTTTACATTCCTGTATTTCATAAATATCTTTATTTCCTCTTTGCTTATGTGGATTTTGTTTGCAGCTGTGGGAAAGTGCACTGAAAGTTGTCTTTGTGCTATTTTTTATGAAAGCAAGCAGAAGTGTGCTTATTCTCATGTCCTGTAGTAAAGAGTTCAAAGCTGTGTGACTGAGACCCTGACTTCCTATTCTTCTTTCTTTTCTCAAGATTGTGGCTGCTGAGGAACGGTTCCATAGCAATTAAAAAAAAGCTGCTGAGATACCTTGAGCCATTTCTTTGATGTGTAGTATCATGTGAACTAATAAACTGGCCTTACAGTTTCACTGAAATCAGTGAAATGAGTGATGTCTTATGTGAATATGTTCTCAGTGGCTGCTGAAGAAGCACAGCTGTGTTTTGGTGTAGCTGGAGTGTAGTTCACTTCTGAAATGCTTGTGTTTAAGACAGTCCAATGTAAAGATGCAGAGAAGGAGTTGATAGGGTCAGGGTGACAAATAAGGGATTAGAGAGATTCTTTACATTCTTCTTGGATGTCACTACAATAAATCTCTGCTTGATGAGGCTAAACCTAGAGCCTTCAACCATTCAGAATTCTTGGACCCGATGTCAGACCTGTCACCAGATGGTCATCCTGTCCTGTGTAGCTTCTCTTCTGTGCGAAAGGAGGAGGGCTAGGAACCCTCTGATGAAAGGGAAAGCTGAAAAAGTGCAGTTCTTGTAGCAAGAAATTAATTCTGCCTCTGCAGTAGTAATAAGCTCTGTAAAGTTTGCCCAGCAGATGCCAGCAATGAATTAGCACAGAGCTTGTGAAAAATAAAAGGACCTGAATATATAACTGTCTCAAATGCTTCTCTGTTGAATGATTGCTTGAAATAGTTCCATTTTTTCATTAAGAGTAATTTTTACTGTGAAGATCCTGATTTTTACCTCTGGATCCCTGAGAGAATAGTGTGTTAGACTATCTCTATACAAGCCATAAAACATTCAGATTTAAATTTGGGCCACAGTGCATAGTAATGGCCTTCCACTTAAACAGTGAAGTTGCTTATTTTAAAGATGTTTTAGGTTTAGCTTCTTTGCACCTTATTTTTACTTGATCTATTCTCTTCTTGTTTACTGTCTGCATCAGAGTAGGAGCATAACTCTTCTTGTTTACTGTCCCTTTAATTTTAAATTTGACCTGACATTAAGCTGTTCCTTTCTGTACTGGAGGGGGAAAATAAAAATCTAAGTCATATGGTATTATCCTTCACTTTCATTGCACCATCTGGATTCCTGGAGCTGGAGCTGAGAACTGTCAGTCTCTTGATGCAAAGCAAACAGACTTAGCTAAAAGGGAAGTTCAAGCTGGAGAATCATCCTGTAGAAAGTTTAGAGCAGCTCAACACTGGAGGAAGGAAATCAATATCTGTCAGAAGAGCTCCATCTTGCCCAAAAGCCATAGCATTAGATATCTAATGCAGTTCCTTTAAAGATTAGTGTCATATTCAAGATTTCAGTGGAAATCACATTTTGGTTTTATTTAAGTTTATTTTTGGTTTACTGTTTGCGAAGCTTATGTTCCAAACAAGAGGAAAAGGTCTAGTCTCCTTAGTTTAAGGAAACTACAAGAAGGACTTTTTACTCCATGGTTCACCCCCTCAATAACAAAACACGTATGATTTTATGGCACTCATAATACAAGTTAATGCCAGGTCATTCTGAACTCTACAGAATGCAATGAATTATCCACATAATTATGCAGATTATGTACCTCTTAAGAGTCTTGAATTAAGGTATTAAATAATACAAATAAACTAACACTGTCATGCAACAAAGCATTTGAAATGCCTTATGGTTTGGGCTTTTATGTAAGATCATAAGCACAGAAAAAAATTGAGTTATTTAGTAATATTTATTCTTAACCCCTAAGAAAAATGATATTTAAAACTCTAAGGACCCACTGAAAAGTAAACTTGTGTCACATGGGGTTGAGTGCTCATTCTAAATAATGATCATTATATGAGTCTAGAATATTACTTGTTATTTTATGCTCTTGGCAATTAGTGTATCTCATTTAAAATATTTATTTTTCCTTTTGGCTGAGTTTCCCTACAAAACTGGAACAGTTGTCTTAAAAATTATGGTCTCTCAAGCAAAATAAATTAAGTCTTGGAATTATGTCAAGTCTTTTAACTGAAGATGAAGTTTCAAAACAGTCTTTGTGCAAAAAGTGAAACTCACTTTCCCCCTTTGACTCATCTTTCTACCTACTGCTTCTCTGGTGTTTCTCACTGCAAATCAAACATATGCTCTTGTTTTTTCTTACTGGAAGGCTTCCAAAGGTTGGGGGAAAGTCTTACAGGAAACCCTTCCAAAACATATGTAGGACTTGTTCTTCCTGTGCAGATAAAACCCTCAGATGTGTTTAAATTCAGACTATCTGAAACTGGAAAGCTGTAATATTTGGTTTGAGGCACTTTTTAATTAAAAGGTAGAAATTTGATGACTATTTTTCACATTAGGATTTGCATCAAGGATTTTGCTTCACTTGTACATGTTTCTTTCAGTGAGTTCCAGATGTGCTAATAATTTGAGATTTATCTTAAATATTTATTTGATTCTGAGACTTCCTTATCAGACTATCAGATGGAAATCAGTGCTGTATATGCCTTTCATTAAGTTTTCTGTATGGTTTTGATTTGAAAACATCTGTCTTTTGAGTTACAAAATTAATCCAGAAGAAAAGACCCATACGTATAAGATATGATTTAAATTCTTTCCCAGAGATAGGCTTAGATTTTTCAGGTGTCCCGGTGTCTAATGGTATGTTTTATGAATCTCATTTTTTCTTTTGTGACAATTGATATACCCCATAAATGGAATCTTAGAATAATGCCAATTCATAGAATTAAAATTTTATAGAGCATACATTGGACTCCTGATCTTTTATTAGTAACATTATTAAATTATATATGCTTTCATCGATTTCCTGGGAAAGCCAACCCACCCTGTTTAACAGATATTTCTTTTGGGGTATCCAGGAGCAGAGATGAGTAAAGGCAGTCAAGACAGCAAAGTATCATCAAGAATATTCCTACCATTATTTGAAGTATGTTGCTAAGAGAAGCTGCTGAGTTACTCTCTTAGTGTGGTTGGTGGTTACGTGTTTTGCATATACTATCATTATTATTATTAAATCTTCCCTTGTTTCTAAACTAAGTTGAAATACTTAACAAGGAGACCCAGAGGTAGATCACTATCAGCATTAGGACCTAACTAACACATGCTGACTTCATAATTGCATCACATCTTTTACATCACATCTTTTATATGTTCTGCCATGTATTGGGAAATGCTCTGATTTTAAAGAGACAAACATAGAAACTAATATTATCAAATCGGATAGTAGGTTTTAATCCAGAGGGATATACAGATGCTGTGAGGAATGCTAAAGCTGTGGCTACCATCATGTGAGCATTCAAAATGAGCTTTGAAAATGCTGTTAACATAACCAAAAATGGAGGCACGGGTAGAATGATGAGTAATTCAAAGTATGTGTCTCTGTTTCTTTTCTTTTCCCCACAGACTTATTACCCCCTGACTTCCACAGAAGGTAAGTACTATTGTTTCCACTCCTTGAGTTCCAATGCCAATAAAAGATCAGTGAAATTAGTCAGTACTCCTAAGAAGGGTAAATATTAACTTCTCAGCTTTCCCAGGAGCTATTAATTCTTCTTATGCTATGAGCCTAATTAAATTACTGTGCAAAATTTTTTTTTTTGTTAGGCATGTAACCCATGAAGTGTGAAGGTTTCTTGAATAAATGTAGCTGGGGATTGACTTGGATTCAGAAGGTCCAGTAGTGCTCAGGAGGTAGGAAGCTTAATTTTTATTTTCATTGCCACTATATGACATGCTAGGTCTGATAATATGTACTGTGTAACCTAAAGGGACATGTATAACACATGATAAAAACCAGATAATTCAGGATTGAATTGAGATTTTAATCAATCAAGGCAAGAAATTAGATGTAAAGATTTAGAAAATAAGATTTAATGAGCAAGCAGACATTTCAATCAGTTTCAAAATATTCATCCTTGTATATACAGAGTGAGAAAATTCACATACATATATATATCTATTAAAGAAAACAAAAATATTTCTGAACTATTTTACAAATATCTAAAATCCAAGAAGTTAAAAATCTGTACTTATATGATAAAAACATATTCAGTTGCATATATATACGAGGAATGTGAATTTTGCTTCTTGTTCTACTTAACATTTCACAAGAAGAAATAAATTTTTAACTCCTTATGGCTCCATTTGTGGTCTAGATTCCTGAACTGAATTCCTCGTCTGAAGAATTCAAGATGTAAATAAGTAAGTATGACAGTGAAAAGTATTACAACAAAGTAAGTCAGATCCACCAAAATACACTTGGAGTATGTAGATCAGAACTATCAGAATGAAAAAAGTGGCCCCAACTACTAAATAATAATAAAAAAAGGCTTCAGAGCAGAGTGTTTATTCTACTAAATAAATACCGTTATTAGTGCTTATAGAATCCAAATAGGGTGGTAACATCTTCCCACACCAGATTTTCTCACCTGTCTCTTTGTTATTAGGATGCAAATGCTTGAACACTGTCACTGACCTAGAAACAATACTAACCTTTTCTTCCCCCAAATTACTCTTTTCAAAACTTTTTATATTTAAGAAAAGCCGAAAGTAATTAGCGCAATACAATTATTTATCTCTTTGATGATGTAAAAGGTGTTTGGCCATATTGCTGAAAATGAATTCCTTGGGATGCTGTGATCTTCATAACTTCTCCATTAAGAGTATCATCTTCAATTATTGTTATCAGTCCCTCAGCAATAATTGATGGGCTGAAAAAAAAGTTATTTCAAAGTCATGATACAATAAAACATACAAAAAGGACAAGTAAAGAAACTCAATGTAAATATATATATCCAAAAATTCTTAAATTTGGCATTTAAGCAAATTTTTTTTGAGGAAAAGCAGAGGTGGTATAAGTGTTTCAGGAGAGATATTTAGTCTCCTCAATCAGGACATACATCTAAAGTGGCTACTTTACAAATCATCATTTGTTTGCTCTAGTTTCTCATAAATGCCTGTGGATATCCAGATGTCACTGGGCTTCCTATCAAAGTTTTCTCTGTCAGGGAAATGGACAGAAGCAATCCTTACACAATCCTCTGCAGGTCTTTGCTGTTGATTTATCCCGTTTCTGTAGCAGAGCTGACATACAAATTAGCATAAGGATAATTTCATATGCAGTTTTCTGTGGTCAGTAGAAGCTAAATATGTTGCATAAAGAAAAGTATGGGTGAAACAACACAGTCCCACAATTTTCTCTCTGCAGAAGCATCTTGAAAGTTAATTGTTAGAAACGAAGAAAGTGTTAAAAAATACGACTTTATGCTTGTCATACTCTCACAATCTGTCCAAGCTGTCTGCTTCTTGCCTTTCTTGGCAATACTGTAATGGGCCAGGTAACTCTTTGATCTGATCCATGGTGGTCACTACTGTCAGTTCTTGGTCTGATTTCTGTCTTGGTTTACTTGAAAATTTTGTGAAAATTCAGTGCAAATTATATACCCTGTATGTCACAAGTTTGATTAAACAAATTCATGAGGGAACTCCACAGGCTACTAAAAACTAAAATGATGATATTCACCTTGGGAATTTGATTTTGACTTTACTGGGCAATGGGAATACAAAAAGGGATTTATCACTGTGCAGATGGTGCTCTTAAAATAGCCTTAGATATCTGTCATTTTTTCTTTGTATACAGGATAACACATTTGATAGACTTTTATCTGAGGTATCAGTTCTCTTTTATTTTAATTGTGTTGAAAGTGATCTTGTGTGTGTTTGTTCTTCACCAACAAAGGGCAAAAACCCACTGTATCTGACTTGACTTACTCCATCACACCGTAGAACTGCATCATATTTTTTATCTCATCCTTGTATGAGAAGTATTGTCCCATATTCTCTTCTTTATCTATTGACTGAAGAATTGGTGTGTTGACAAATCCTGGACAAATTGTGTTGAGTCTCACACCGTAGTTCTCCATATTAGCAGCTAACTAGATGAGAGAAAGGGTTAGGCATTTGTCATCAACATTTTAAGACAGTATTGTGTAAGTACGTTTTCAAAGAATGAGATTTACCACAAAGTACTTTTCAGCCTTGCTTAGTAAGGATATTTTGTTACTACTTATTGTTGTGTTTAAAAAACTGAGTTTGAAGCACATTTTCTCTAGTAAGCATGCTAGATTATTAGAAAAAACCTACACTTTTTTGGTTAGGAGAACAATTTTTCAAGAAATCAAAACTCTTATTTCCATGCAGGTGCTTTTTTCTAGTATTTTTTGTTCTTAGAACCCCTAGCATGTCATTAACACAATTACAGGGTGTTAACCCTTCTAAGCAAAAATAAGAAAAAGTTCTCCCAAATGTAAGCTTCCAATCTTATAGGAACTTATTTTATTAAAAGAAAACTCTGAAATAAAATTAAGATTCTGTATTTACCTTCCTCATACCAAAAGAAATAGGATTTGTTCTCTACCTGCCAACGTATGAATCTATCACTGAGCATCTTCACTGGAAAGTCCCTGTGAACTGCCTTTTTTTCAGGCAGCACTCAGGAACATGATGAAAGCAAGAAGCACAAGTTGTTCTGGGAGTGATAGGACCTGTTGTTTGTGGTTCTACCGAAGTGTGTATGTAGCAAAGAAGTCTGATCAACATCCAGGTATGTGTTGAATGCTGGATGAATGTTCTTAGCAATAGCACACAACTGAAGAACTATACATGGTATATCCAAGAATAACCATAACTGTTAAACACTGCATTCTATTAATTTTAACATTTAACAGGACTCCTTTCAGGTACTTTGTAAGTCACATGTCATTTTTATGATATGTTAGCCTGTCCTTTTGGTTTGGGGGAGACAAGAAACTGAAACCCTAGATGTAAGGTATCTGACCTGCCCAACATCAGGCTACTGTCTTTCCTGGTAAATACTGTAGTTCACTATGTTTATGATTCTTTTTTCCTCAGCTTTCTCATGTTCCCTAAAGACAGAATTTCCTCTGATTTACGTTTGTGCTTAGATGGTGATACTTATAATGAGAAAATAAAAATGAGACCTAGGTGCCATGTTCTTGATGTATTTAACATGGTATATGCAACACTTATCCATACTATTCCCTTTACATTAATCTGAAAAATAAGTTATTTGTGTCGGGATGGGGGCATAAAAATATGGATAGAGTGTTCAAACTATAATTTCAGGTGATTTGTTATGGAAATCAGATCGGAAGTCTTATCTGAGTAGACTATCTTTAAGATTAATCTATTAAAGAATAATCAGTTCTTCCCCCCCAGTTATTTTATTACCGTGCTTGTTCAATTTCACTAGAAAGTTTTGGTGTCAGAGGCTGAGACTTACAATGTGGTTGTCTTACATGTCCCACCCTGAATATGTCATTTTGCATTTTCAGAGCATTAACAGTCGGTAAGAATAAATGATGCGTTCAAGTCACTTTTGTACACTTCAGTGCGTTATTTATCCTAAAAAAAATGTCATCAACCTGACTTAGTAATAAGGAAGGCAAAATGTTGAAAGACTGGGATGGGATTCTGAAAAATATTTTTAAAACTTGGATTAGGATTTGGCTTTTGGACTCCTCCCACTGTCCTTAAATTACTTTGCAACATCTTTCTTCTCTGCGTGCCAAACCTCAGATTGCTCATAAACACACATCTTTGGATTCCCTTTGTGAAAGGAGGGAACCTCCACTGCTTCAGACACTTGTTTTCTTTCAGAAAATTAGTTCCATTTGTGTGGCTGTAGAGAAGGAACATGAAAAACTTCAGCATGCTCCCAAGGAGCTGCCGATACCCTTTTGGAAAATGCATACTTACTGCTATGGACCGTGTGAATCCAATTACACCGTGCTTTGTAGCACAGTACACAGGCTGGAATGCAGCAGGCATGAGTCCTTTAAAATAAAAAGGTAGCTGAATAAAGAGGTTGAATACTCCTAATTTATGATTAAACACACATACAAATCTATAGAGTAAAAACTTTGTGATAGATTTATAGAGATGTAACAAAATGGATTAGTAAAAATTTGCAAATTATATTTTGTAATCTGGGATAGGCTGGGAGAAAAAAACTAGATGGACAAAAATGTGCAGTCAAAAGGAGAGTAATAAAAAAGCATAACTTTTAAAAGGAAAATTTGTATCTATGAAGTATGACTTAGAAGAGAGGACAGGATCTGGAACAAACACTCAAGAATGAGATTTTTGAGCAATCTTCTACAAATCAGTAAAGTATTTAAAGTACACTGAGGAGCAAAGTATTTTATATAGGCTTTGACAGCTGACATGTGAACTGGACCCCTGCAATCATTTATGGTGTGTTCAGGGAGGAAGTGTGGATATAGGAGAAGCAAAATGTAAACCTTTATGGTCACAGTGTTTGTACACAAAATTGTTGTTTATAGTAGAGAAAGAAGAGAGAACAGGTTTTGGAAGAAAAAAATTCTAGTAAGACAGAGTTGATGACAAAAAGCCAGTCAAGAAGAAATGACAGACCATGAGTGCATATTCATTTCTGCCAATTGTGCCAACAATTTCTACTATACAATGAAAACTGAACTGGACCAAATGGATACTGTAGTTCCACCTGAAAATTAGACCCTTGTGACTATTGTAACTTCAGCCTGTCCAAAAGTTAGAGGATAAAGTACTTCCCTGAATGTGCCACTGTAAAACTGCATAGTAATTTTGATGTCTTAACGTTTAATTCTAATGGAAGTCATCCCAATTAATAACTCACTTCTTTTTTTTTTTTTTCATTTTTCATATCTTAAAGTGATACATTTAAAAAGGGATGTGATTTACCTCAGTGGAGATGAAGAATTCCCGACCTAGCTCTAGGTATGGATTTGCCAGAAAAATTATATATGTCAGACTTGCATGGGCTCTTTGCTATGGAATCTATTTTGTCTGAAGGAAAAACTTTCTAAGACAGCACAATGCTCGAATTACCCACCTGACATCTTCAAGGTTTTATCTTGATTTAAATGCTGCTTTGTTGATCCTGTGAAAGCAGCACTGTTCAATAGTGGGAAATGAGGAATTTAACCTATTGGCTGGTTGTTCTTTTTAATTTGTATTTATTTGCTTAGCTTGGATTAATGTGCTATGCTTCTGCTTAAAAAATCACTTTATGAAAATGGCTTTTGTATTTTCTCCTGTGGGTTGTGATCACAACACAGGCTTAATATTCCTCTGTTGAATTTTGATGATCACCATTCTTCAAATTATTGGAAATATTGGACTAGGAGTACATTAGAAGTAATACAATACTATTTTAAAAACCTCTTAAGTACTTTTACATGCTTTAAATAAAATAAATCCTAATTAGGCTGAAGCGAACAGAAATAAAACAGACAACATCTACTGGGAAATAGGGAGGGGGAATTTAGAAGTAATTTTATTTTTAATTTTTTAACGACAGTAAGACAAATTACGTTTTACTTGAAAGGGAAGAGAAACAAAGTCAAGAAATAAACAAAGGAAGGGCACAGTTCACAATAATGAAGTGGAATAAGGTTCAAAAACTTACTTAAATGCCAAAGCCAGCAGGAATAACTAGGCAGGCAGAGATGAACAAATAGCTTTTTTTTTTATTATTTTAAACCAGTTCTTTCCTATTTGAAATTATTATTTTTGCTGAAGTGGAGAACCAAGAAAAAATCAATTGACTCATTTTTGGACAAAGCATCTAAGAGTAGTCTTAGCATCCTTCACATAAAACAGTAACAGTCCTGTCTCACTTTTGTTCCTGAATTCAGTATTCAGAACCACAGTGTGGGCTTTCCAGCTCTGAGCCACTTCCCTGCCCTGGGAAGAGCTGGACCCTTGTTAAGGGGTGTGTCCCAGGGACTCTCCTAGCAAGTATTTTATGATGAACCACTGCGTGATACTAAGTCTGCTCTGTCTGCATATTTATTCAATCAGTGAGCAGAAATGAGTTCATAACATATTAGTGAGGGCATTCATTTGTTAGAAAATCTGGATTCTATTTGCTGCTTCCATGAATATTTAATTATTTTATGCAAAGTAGAACGGCAATGAAACAGCCTGGAGAATGATATGCACAAAATAATGGGGGAAAGAAGGGGAAGGTGTTCAAATGGCTGGTGATGGGTCACTGTACTTCTGGAAAGTGATTAATTTGGGTTTTAAAGTCTTTTAGAAAGCGGGGAGGGGGCAGCTATGGCCAGATTTTTCTCTTTGAATGTTGCTGCATGGTGAACTGCAAATGATTTTGTGGTGACTCAAGATGCTCTTTGGTTTACCAAAACCAGTTCAAGCAGACCAACAATAACCCTGTGCGCCAGTGTAAACTGTTCTTTATTATTTTTCTCAGTTCCTGGCAGAAGTGACAGAGACAGCTCTTGGTTATACTCTAGTCCCCTTGTTAGAATACCAAGATCACCCTACCATCGAAGACATGGTGTCAGGCATCACACTACAACTCCTTACGTATCATGGTCAATAGTTTCAATAACCACATCTTGAGAAATTAATACTGAAGGTGGAGAATTCTATCAAGAAGTTTGAATTGTATCAGTAAGCTTTGCTGAAACCAGTATTTCCTTTCATTCCACTGAAGAACTAAAGAAAACAGAATTAAACATTTTTCCCCAGTTACACTTTCCCACTGAACATATGTTGCCCTCAGAGATTTAAGTAAGTTCCTTTCTTTTAATAAGATTTATTAGCCTCTTTAGTTTTAAGCTAGACTTTGGCCCTTTTGGTTTTCCTCCCTGCATACCCCCATGATATCCTTGTAGTCTTCCTGAATGCCAAAACAAAGGTGAAACAGAAATCCTAGCAAAAATTCTAAGCTCTGTCATTTCTATGATTTTTTTATGGTGAACTGAAGTCTGAAGGGAATAGCTTCTAATTTTTTTAACCTCATTCTGGTAGATTCTGGTAGATTTTCACAAAGGGGAGGGATCAGAAGCTGTGTCACGATGCTGAACTGAAGCCCCAGTTGCACAGTCATTGACACTTCTACTCCCTTGTATCACTGTAATAGAGTCCTTGCTTGGTGATGCAACCATATACTTTAGTTTTATTCCTGTAATATATATAGGATATGGTCCTTAAAAGGCTGTTTGCTGTAAGAGGTATTTTAAGTATTTCTTGTGGCTGAAGCTTTCAATAAAGGAGGGACAAACCACCAAACCAGATTTGTGGAATCTGAGTACTTGAAGTTGAGTGCAAAGCCCCAATATGTCTGTACAGCAGGAAGGTATCCAGATTCACTACACATTGAACAGCCTCTCAAAAAAGTAGCATGATACTATGCAAAAAAATTCTAACTTTTTTTAAACCCTCTGTGAATATTTTGACTTTTTTTTTTTTGTCTGCTAGAATACAGACAGATACAAATTCAGTTTCACAGAATACCTACTTAAAAATATGAAAGCCATCAAAAAAAAAGTGTGTGCCTATACTTGAATTCCTTTCACCTTTTAACTGTAGAAAGTGTACAGGTACCAGCAACCACAAGATAAAAGACAATGTTAAATTTAATAATTTAAACAGCCTCTTGAGTCAAATTTAGTTTCTTACGCTTTTTCTGTTGCTATTCCATTCAGCACAATTAAAGGTACCATTTCTTCCTACAGAAGAAATTTTAGAACATTTTATTCCTTGAATTTGAAATTAGGTTTATTCCAATGCAAAAACCTGCAGTCACTTGAATTATTTTTTATGGAGCCAAGTTTGAAGTAAAACACATTTCTCATTATCTCAGTTTAGTGGAATTCCTCTTGATATGAATGCACAAATCCAATAAAATTAAGTTTTTTATCTTTGAGACATGGTTGAGTGCTTGCTGCATGTGCTCACATATTTCTTTCCCTTTCTTACTTAGTCCTGTCTTGTGGAGAGACTAAAGAAAGGAAGACTCAGTACTGGATAGACAGGGTGGACGCTCTGGCTTTAATCCAGCTGAAAGAACACTTTTAAGCATCCACTTCATAGAAATCATTTAAGTAGTCCTTTGTGTATCTGGAAATGTAAAACTGTAAGGCTTAATTCTGTCACTAGTCCAAATCATTGGCAAAATCCCCATGATGATATATTGGTAGCTAATTAATATTACTGAACCCTACATAAGCACCAAATACAACCTTTCCTGTTGCTCAGAAGGACATAGGAAGATTTGCTGTCTGTATCTCATAGGAAACGTGGACAGTGGGCATCAAAACCACTCAGAAGTTTAATGATCAACAGAAGCTTGCTCTAAGAAAACACTTGAAGAGGATGTTAAGCAAGCCAATGGAACTTTGCCTTTCATATATGGAATAAAATACAGGACTTAGACCTTCAGACTAGAAAGGAGAATGAGAGTCATAAAACACAAAAAGCAGTAAATAAATAAGCAATAAAAATTAATATATGCTAGCTTTTAAAGTGTGTGTTTCTTAATGGCCTTGGAAACAATTGTTAGATACAAGTCATGTAAAACCAAATAAAACAAAGAAACTTTGTTTTGACAAATACCCGCAAATATCATGGCACAATGTTAATGTTAAAAAATCAAGTAGATAAACGCAAACTTAAATCAAATAATTAAAACAAGCACTTATAAGCTCTTAACAAACAGAACAGGCAAGCTTTTAGGTCTAAAAACCAAAATAATTTTGTATTCATTTGAGACAAGTTAGAAAAGGAATCAGACTACTTGCTACCTCTACCCTTTCTTAAGCACTGCATGGGCATCAGTGTTCCTGTGAAAATGTTTAATCTTTTACTTGTGTTGATGAACCCTTGCACTGCAACGGCAGTTTCCCTCAGGTTAATTTGGACCCAATGCAATGTCCATTTCAGCCTATAGAGATAAACTTGCTGGTGTCAGTATGCAATGTGTTAGGCAGTATGACAAATGCTGACTTAGAGGTACATGGAGACTTTTAATAAAGAACCCCTCACCCATTTGATATATGTGCAAGTATTAAGTCAAGTGCTCAAGACCCATATGCCTTATGTCAATAGGGTGAACTTGACTTTTTATCACAAAAGCTAAGACAGAATTTAATAATACTCAGAACACCCACACCTCTCCACAATCAGTACTATAGCCAGTGCTGTCTTAACTGGCTTTTCATTGTTAAAACACAGGAATGTCCTCAAATGAAATTACTATAATTTGGTAATATGCACAGATACAAAAAAACCCCCTCTGATAATCCAGGTGTAAGGTAGGATATGTATTATTTTTCACAGACAGTCTGACAGTAGAAAGGGAGAACAATCTCTCTGTCACAGTTTGACCCTGGCCAAATGCCAGGCACCCACGAGAGCTACACACTCTCCGAATAAAAAAGAGAGAATGCAAGTACTTTCCCACAAATTTTTTGAGGAAGGTTGACAGGTGACTTCATTCTCCATGCGCAGTTTCCCCTTCAGCTGTGCTTTTTTGCTGCGAGCCCAGTCATGGCAATATGGAGTATATCTACAGGAAATGGTGCAGGATTCTGCCTCACGACTGGGCAGCATTACCCTCAACTGATTTAGAATCCATAGAATTCTATTTTTATGCCAATAAATTGAAATACAGTTACAGCATGGAAAAGTAGTGAGAAAAGAAAGCTCTTGCTTAAGCTTGGTGAAATACGAGTGTTAATTTTATGACTCCTCAAGTACAAGTAGATCACATCTGAAAGGACTTGGAACACAGACTGGGTGTGTGACAATCTTTGTTAACAAAGTAGGTACAGTCCAGTCTTAGATATTCCTACATCTGTGCTCCTGTGGACTTGAATAGAGGAATTTGTGTCAGGCTCAAGATTTTAAATCAAGACTGTTAGGTCAGGAAAATGACTGATTCATTTCTATTGAATTGTGTTTAAAAAAGCAAATAAAAATTGTGGTTATTTGATATTCCTTCTGTTTCTGTGATGAAAACCAGGTCAAAACAGTTCTAAACAGGGAATGGCCACAAGAAAGAAGAAAAAGATTGATCAGTATGATTCATTTACTTTAGAAGAAAACCCAGCAGAACTGTTTATGCATAAAATTTTCTCACCTGCCAAGGATGAGATATTAATGATTACTCCTCCATCGCCTCCATTTCCTTTTCTCATGTATTCTAGGCCGAGGTAGGTTCCTCTAATCACAGACGTCTGGTATGGAGAGGAAGGAATTGTTGAAGATATTCAAAGATTATTTGAAACTATTCAAAATATTTTACTGAATTATTGATATTATTCAAAATATCTGTTGTTATTCCACAAACTGAAACTTGCTTTTATGGTGGCGCTTAGAACCTCTATTGCTTTACCAGTGACCTTATTTATATTTTGAAGATTATAAACACAGAGATGCTCCACAGTATTGCAACTGAATAACTTCAGAAGCACAATTGCAATAGGTAAAAGCAATAGCAGTTTACTTATTTCACTTAATAAGATATAAATAATCAAATTAAAATATTGAAATGCAAAATAAGAGCTGTGAAGGAAATGAAATAAACAGTAAGCAAATAATTTATAGATGAAACACATGCATTATTTAAAAATATAAGTGGTTGATGAACTGATCTAAATCCCATCATTTTTTTGAGGCACCCTGTTCCTTATTACAAAAAATGAACTGACCGTATCTGAAGAAAATATTAACTCTTAAAATTCCATTTGGCTCAAATCACAAGAAATTCACATTTTTTAGGAATAAGTACCATGATATATTTCTGGTCTCAGGATATTAAAAATTTGTATTATTTTCTGACTAAAGTTACAGGAGTTTTACCACTCCTCTCAAATCAAAGTTTGCCCACACAGGCAAATACAGATAAGGTTAAAAAAAGATTTTTAAGAGATGTGAAATATTATTAGCATAACATTAGCTGCATTTTTTACAAATATTTTTCTTTCTTTTTTAAAGAAAGAAGTTGGAGGAAAAGAAAAATTTCTGAGACTTGTATCACCTTGATTCTTTAAAATCTGTTTTTAAACCCTACTGCTGTCAGAAATTCTGCTGAGATTCCTCTCACTGAATTTCAGACTTTTAAACTGAGATGTCCAAAGACACACCAAGCCTGAAGTTACCAGCCTCCTGGGTGAAACATGAGAGAGAGTTTCTCCCAGAGAGTCAGTTCACCTGCGAGTGAAACAAACAGTAAGAGAAAGGCAGCAGACAAGGCTCTTGGTGGAAGATAATAACGTCAGAGAAATGTTCCAATATTACTGCATTGTGAGGAGTTTCATAATTTTTTACCAATTATTTTAGATCTCCCTGTAATCACTTCACGTTTGCTTTACAATTTCTACTTAAAATGGACAAATGGATTCAGACACACTTTTGTTCTTACGGGAATATTATTTCAGCTTTTAAATGAGTTATCCATTTGTATTTTATGACTGTTTAGTGTAATTTATTGACCCAAAAATTTAAGATGCCCAAAAGATGAAGTGCACATAATTATTTGACTACTTTTAACCAGGCAAGATCTGCAGAATTGTGAATAATGGAGACAGAAATTTCCCATATAAAAAAATACAGTGAAAAACATATATGTGCCTAAAACCTAATGGATAGTAACTAGAGGAACTGGAGAAAAAAAAGAAAAGCTTTTAAAATGAGAATGTTAACGACTTTTCTGCCACTATCTAAATGCCCAAAGCAAAATTGGAATAATTTTGAGATGGGTATTACATTTCATTTTCATTAGCTGATATTTTTAGACACACATGCTATAAAATATAAAGTAGTACTTCTAATTCGATTTCAGTTATCCTTCACACTTATTGGTTTTAATAGGAATCAGATTTGGAAGAGTGCATGTCCTGATTTATTAATATCACTTGTTCATTTTTCAAGTAATGTGAGGCTGCCCATTGACAGAGATAAACCAACTTGAGACCTTATTACCAAGTTTGCTTTGGAATCTTGATAACAAATCAGCTTTCTCATTTTCTATATTTTCAGCACTTAATGAGATATTTTCACTAATAATATATTTTCAGAACACCTATTTCCTGGAATAGTATAAAAACCCACAAAATATGAATATTTCAAAATTCTGAAATAATATTTTAAATCTTTCTTAGAGAAAATATTCCTATAAATAGATTTGTTTGTTTGTTTGTTTCTTCCCTGGAAAGTTTTGTTTAAGCTAACATATTTTTTAAAAACATATTGATTAATTTTAAAAAGATACTGTTGATTAAATGCTTGAAGAGAAGCTTTCCAAAGAATTCTCTTCAGTGTCTTGACACATACCAAACTAAATCTGATTTTTGTTGCATGTCCTGGAAAATAGCAGAGCCCATATAAAGGTTAATCTAGCACTGTTTAATGTTGATTGTCACATGTAAGCTTGATTCCTTAAAACCAAGATTGTTAATGCCCAGCAGAGTTGCTATAAGATATGCTTATTCTGAACATAAACTTACTGGCACCTCAACTGAAATTAGGTTTGGACTTAAGAGTGGGATGTGTTTTTTAATATACATGTGTATGATAGACTGTATAGAAGATATTTTAGAAAGAAAGGGGTTGATGCTGTCTTTAGGGAGCAGGTGCAGGTCCTGTCATGCCCTGGAGCAGTGGCTCAGCCTGCTAAGAAGAAAAAGAGAATTCCACTTAAGATGATTAAAGAAAATGAATCAGTTGAAGAAGGAAGTAGCTTGGGGCTCCTTGAAGGCTTTTCTGTTCCTTCTCATTCACAGAGATAATAGAGCTAGATGAGTCCTTGGCCAAACCACAAATATTAACCAAGAAAAAGTGGGTAGCTTGGCTGTCCTCTCAAAATTACTATATTTTTTCTCTCTCTCTGGAATCCACCAACTCGTTATTTCTTCAAATGGCTGGAGACGTGTTCTTTACATAAAGGTATTGTGAGAAACGGTCTTCAAAATAAATGCAAGCTTACCATTTGGATATTGCCCCTTACACCTGCTATAGCCTTATAATCCTTACCTGTGATCCTGGCAAAGACCCAATTTGAGTGTGGCTGATCTTGGGTGAAATGGCTATTTATGATGTTTGGGCTGATAAAGAATTATTCTGCAGATAAACTCTGAACCACATACCCAGGGTGAAAAGAACCTATCTGTCTGCACACTCAGCAGATGGCTGAGTCATCTAAAGCACTTTTCATCTAAAGTATTGTGTGATGGTTTTTCCCACTCTCTTGCAAGAATCCGCCTCTCTCCAATCATCTCAAAATTTATGTGTTTTCTGCACCCAGTTTTTTGGTTTTGGGTTACGATGAAGAATCTCTGTAATTTCCTTTAAATTAAATTAAAGAAACTAAAAGTACAATTTGTGGTTCCCAAATTGTACTTTTAAGACTAATAATTTAATCCCATGATTTTAACCAACAACAGTTCATAGATTACCCATGAAATAAAAATTCTGGGAAAATTAAATTAAAAATTATAAAAAATATCTAAAGTGAAAATATGCTGGGAGAGTTTGAACAAGAAAGCATTTTACAGCTGAATTTTTTACAGTTCCTTTGTTCACAACTGCATTTAGCTGAATGGATGTTCATAAACATGTCAAGAACAAAGAGTATGAAAGTACTTAGATTTGTAACTTAATGTAGGTAAACCAAAAACTGGGACAGCTCTTACCCATTTTTTTGGTCCTGGCTATGGAAAACTAGTATGGATAAACTCAGAAAATAATCTACATTACTGTCCTTCTAGCTGTTAAAAACCATGTGATCTCAGTAACACTGCTGTTTATTTTCTTATCAAAATACAGTGGTTTACTAACATAATGGAGCTGGGCCATCAAGGTGCACTGGAGGGCTGAGCGTGCTCTCAAGAGAGGCAATTTTACTCTTCAACTGCCAGTAGAAAATTTAAAATTCTTTCAAATACAGTTATAGTGGTGAGTGTGGGATTATCTCCTAGCATTAGTTTACATAAATTACAGACTTAGAGGAGATCAGACATGCTGAAGTACCATACAGTAATAAATGGTAAACATTGCAGAATAATTGTGCGAATACTCAAAATACTTGCAGTTGCTTTGAGAACAGCATATCAGTAATCAGTAACTTATTTAATTATTTCTTATATGGCAATTTAGTTGCCAGTGTGAAACTCAGAAATAAAACTTACAAAATCTTTGATTCTCCACATTTCTATGTGTTCTTTGGCTGTATAGCTTTAATTCTATCATTCTAAAAGAAATCATATCTTGAAATTCTGATTCTAATTAGACTCGGAGTCTTCAGTAGAGCACCAATTAACTTCTTTCTGCCTTTAGGAACCAATGACAGACAATGTCTACAATGTTCCAACATTATACCTGCCAGTTTTTATACTCTGCGTTTCATTTTAGATTTATCTATTAAAAAAAAAAACAACAAAAAAACCTGTTCTTTGGTGATGGTGCCCAGGACATCATTAATCATCATCCCTTTCAAGTGACAATTGCTTTGAAAGTAACTTAGTACAGAGCATTTTTTTTCCTAACGTTTCAGGACAGCTGTTCCAACTGACATAGCTTCTAACACTTATTTAATAAAGTTTCCCTTGCCACCTCTTGTCTGATACATCTGGTACTTCCTGCTGAGAAAATACATCAGCATCTTCAGTGCTGAAGATGAGCACTATGTAGCTATCAATGTGACATGATAATATGAATTCCTTTGAGAAAGCAAAACGGTAACCAGTCCTAACATTTTATGAAGGTTCTTGAGCTAAGATAGCTCAGTGCTAGGGTTACTGAACAAAACTGAAAGAGCCACGGACTTGTGGTTTCATAAAGCAGGTTAGTACAGAGCTGGAATTTGATCCAAAATAATTTGCCTTTCTTACAGTGATGTTGTAAATTGATAGCTATCTATAAGGAAATATTTAAAAGTACTTTGTGAACTGTGGGAGATGAACTTCAAAAGTCTGAAACTAAATACTGCTTGTGATATCCATGGAAAATTTTAGCATTTTGCTGTTGGACAGGAAGGTGGGGCTAATTTTTTTAAAGTAGATTTTCTACAACATAGCAAATTGGAGCAAGCCTGCAAGTCCCTTGGCATTCCTATGTATAGGTTAGTTTGATTGCTATATGAAACAATATTGCAGGCTCCTGAGTATGAATTTCCAGCTCAAACTATGGAAAACAAAAATTGTAGAGAGGAAGAGGCAGAAAGAAGAAAGGAATATGTAGTAGGATTTGATAATTTGCTACAAGTCAATAGCTTTTTTACAAGGTGGGAGTGAAACACTATGTTTCAGTTTTTTGTTGTGCAGTTTTCTTTACTTCTTTCCTTCCCTCCCATGTGCCTTCACATTCCTGAAGTATTCCATTTTGAATAGGTAGGCCTATGTTCTTCATTCAAAAACATTTGCTTTTCATTGTACTTCAACACTGGTTACTGTAAACATACATTAAAACAGTAAGCTAAAAATTCATTGATTTGTTGTACAATGAAGGCAAGTCACTGTGTCCTTCCTAGTACAATATAAACAACAAAAATAATTATACCTATAAGCATCTTTACCTACTTAGAGAATTGATCCTTGTGCTACTGATTTCAAGGTAAGTGTTCCTTCTCCTGTTTGGCCGCATGTCTCCCTAGACACTTGGTCCTCGGACATCAGATTATGCTGAAGAATAGGCAAGTAAGTCATTGAGGTAGCCACTGATTGTCAGTAAACCAGTCACCTATGCCATTTTATCTTCTACAGATAGCACTGTTTGTTTTGGTTTGTTTCTCTGTTGGTGGCACTAAGAAACAATGCTTTCCTTTGTTTGTATTGTGGGACCTGGTGGTTATTTCCAGCTGCTGAATCCACCTACGTGTCCGGGTTACATCCCTTTGGGATAAAAGTTCAGTCCTCTTCATTTCTCCTGGTACACTGGGAAAGGCTAGCAAGGTGTATGGACCAGAAGAAGGTTGCAGCATACTCCCAAGGGATTCCTGTTAGGGCTTGCATAGTGGAACAGCCTTGTGATGATCATGAAGTCTTTGTCACAAAAATAAATTCAATTAATCACTTCTGATGTTTGCTTACTTCTGGTTTTACTTCTGGTTTCTGCTGAGACATTAATTGGCCTTTTGAGGAATAGGCCCCTACTGATATGCAAACAAATTGATTTTGCAAGGTTTGCTAGTTGCTGGAATAGCTATTTCACCATGAACTATACTGAAAGGAGTCGCACATAAATATACAGTGGTGCATTATCTTCTCTGTAGTTCAAATCTACAGTCTTTTGCAGGGACAAACCATAATGTTGATAGACTTCCTTTAAGTAATGAACTTTTCTAAATTCACGGAAATTTGTTACTTCTGTCGCTTATTCTGTGGGGGCGAGTGGCTGGTCCGTGAGTTTTGCCGAGCTCTACCCTGAAGATGAGCTAATTGTTGTGTATCCTTGAAGCATCTTTGAATTCCGATAAGGAGCCTGAGAGAGTGAAATGAGCCAAAGAATCGGGGGAGAAGTTGGAACCGTGAATTGGCACCGACAGGATTCAGAACCCTGAACAAAGTCTAAATCTAATAAACACAAGAAATAAACGAACCTGTGTAAGAATGCAGCTGGCTGGCAGCTGGAGAACGGTAGCTTTATGGAGGGGGTATAAAATTGTGTGGGATGTGTATCAAATGACTTTTTGCTCAACAATAAACAGTGTTTTGTTGCTTGAACTGTGTCCATCCCGACTATAGCAACTATAGAAATAAATCGTGCAAACTCATCAAAAATGTAAAACCTTGGATTTGTTGCGTATTTCTACATTTTGCCTAGAAATGAAGAATAACACTGTCATGCACCTGAACAGATTCTATGTGTGCTTTTGTATTCTACATACCTCTGGGCAACACTTAAATAATTGAATCCCATATGACTGGGGTTTTTTGATGTGCCCAAGTTTTAGCCTGCAATTTAAAGTTTTGCCAGAATGCGTTAAAATGTGCAAAATCATCACATATAAAGGAGATAGCTGTGATTTTGCTTTCAATTTTTTTCATAATTTCATCTGGGGGATTGGTTTAAATATAAACAAAAAATTAACTTTTTGTCATAATAAAACAATAAGGTATTCAAAAGGCCACACAAGGTCATCTAAACTTTTGATTCAGGTAATATTTAAAATGTAAGCATAGGCAATACTAGTACTGCTGCATTTAACTGTATACTGCAACCATATCAGTTTTCAGAAACCTCTGACACGAACATAAAAAGGGAACCTGCACTTAATTTGGGGGATTGTCTTTAGTATAAAATGTGCTAAGTGCATTTGTAAAGAGAAAAAAATACTGTAGTTATAGCAGCCATTCTAATTACTGTGGTTCCAGAAAGCCACATCAACACAAGATAAAATTATTGAAGCTTCTCAGAACACCCAGTTGAGTTTAAATAACATACATGTTCAAGGCTCATCACGATGTAGGCTCTTTTCTTGCTTTAGGGATTTGAAGGAAAACAAAAAAAATTATAAAACTTCTGGATCCCTTAGGCAAAAGTTCTTATGAAGCTGAATGAAATAAACACTGTTCTTGTCATGCTGGAGGACTGTAGGTAGGACTCTCAATAAGAATGTATGTGTCACACGCCTTTGTGCTATCCTGGGCACAAATATGTGTGTGTGTGACAGACTGCTGAAACTACACTGGTAGCATCTCTTTAAAACAGAATTTCTATATGGTTGCCAAGTTCATTTTTTTATGTGCCATAATAACAAGAGTGTACCCTTGTATGAGTATCGTTAGTTGAAGCTGCTGTTGATCAAGCTGACATCAATGAAGTCAATACCACGAGATGTGGAATTTTGAGGTGAGGAATAGAAAACATTGCTGGAATACTTAACTAAAAAGTAATAGAGATATTAATAAAGTAAGGAAAAGATGGATGTTTAGCACAAAATGTAGCAAAATGGTGGAAAGTACTGCAATAGAAATACCATTTTAGTAGTCAGGACTCCTTCTTACATCCCCTACCCATCTTTATCAAGTTGTCTTTTCTTGCTCTCAGGAAACTGTAATGGATACAAGTAGGACTTGTATTTTATTCCCTCTATTTTCCTTCCAAACTAAGTCCCACATTTTGAACCTTCTTCTTCATTTCTCAAGCACTACTATCAGAGAACTTCCTTACAGTCCTTTAAAAGCATTCCTGAAGACCAACCGGTTCTGTGAACTGTTTTAGCTGTAAAGACCACACCCCACATGTGTTTGTTCTGATTTATCTTGCTCTGTACTACTCTACTTTTGTACTTTGTACTTTAAACTGGGGCAGGGAATATTTGTTGTATCAAGATATAAATTATATCACTAAGACAACGACTGGCACACAGGGGTTTTTTTCCCCCCTCTTAAAAAATATGTGTATACTGTGTATCATACTGTGTGGCTATAGGAATTATTTCTGTTCTTAGGAATAATGCAAAGAATACTTAAACTATCCTACATGAGGGAAATAGAGACATTTTAAAATAATGTATTTCATACATATTTTGCTCCTTTCTACAAGAAACAAAATAAAATTTTATAGAACTAACCCATATAAGATATTACGTGCATCAGCTATTTTTCTTGCACTGTTATAATTAAAAAAGGAAAAAGTACAAAGTGTTATATCTTGTTTTATGGAAATTACAGTAACTAGATATAAATGCTTATGGAAATAAGCTAGTTAGTTGTCTCCATGTTAGACAGGGAAAGACTAATCAAATCAATAGGTGACTGGAGAAATTTGGATCTTAGAACAGCCTTGATTTAACCCACACAACTGTACTTCTACTCTGTTTGATCATTTTAGATGTTCTTTCAGTCACCACCGTGTATTTATGAAATCTTTCAACATTCAACTGTGTATTAGGTCATTATGACATTTACGGTGAACTTACCCATACAGTAATGTATAAATTATATAACATTCCCTTAAAAATAAAAAAAATTAGAGCAGTATCTTGATAGTTAAGCATGTAGGTTTCTAAGACTTAGATTTCAGATTTTCTGCTGCTTGAGGCCACGTACAGTCTGCTTCTGCTCAATTACTTGTAATAAGAAAAAAAAATAGAATGATGGAATTGTTTTGATTGGAAAAGACCTTTAAAATCATGAAATCCAGCTGTTAACCCAGCACTGCCAAGTCCACCACTAAACCATGACCCCAAGAACCACATCCACAGGTCCTTTAAATTCCTCCGGGGATGGTGGCTCATCACTTCCCTGGGCAGCCTGTTCCAGGGCTTGACAACCCTTTCAGTGAAGAAATTTTACCTCATATCCAATCTAAACATTCCCCAGCACAACTTCTGACCATTTCATCTCATCCTATTGCTTGTTACCTGGAAGAGGAGGCTGGCCCCCACCTCATTACAACCTCCCTTTCAGGTGATTATAGAGGGTGATAAGGGTCCTTTGAGCCTCCTTTTCTCCAGGCTAAATGGCCCCCACTCCCTCAGCAGCTCCTTATAAGACCCTTCACCAGCTTTGTTGCCCTTTTCTGGGCATGCTCCAGCACTGTAATGTCCTCCTTGTAGTGAGGGGCCCAAACTGAACATGGGATTTGAATTGCAGGCTCACCAATGCTGCGTACAGAGTGACAATCACTGCCTCAGTCCTGCTGGGCACATTATTCTGACACAGGTCAGGATGCCATCAGCCTTCTTGGCCATCTGGGCACAGCTGGCTCTTCTTCAGATGCTGTCGACCTGCACTACCAGGTCCTTTTCCAATGGGCATCTTTCCAGTCACTCTACCCCAAGTCTGTAGTGATGCATGGGGTTGTTGTGACCAAAGTGCAGCACTCAGCACTTCACCTTACAGTAGCTCAGATAATTGGCCTCAGCCCGTAAGTCCAGCCTGTTCTCATCTACAGAGCCTCCTTACCCTCCAGCAGATCAACCCTTTCCCACAACTTGGTGTTGCCTACCATATAGAATGAGGTTCTCAGCATCTCCCATTTGAAGCTCCTGGCATTGAAAAATTATTTGGATATTGCATAAGTTAGGATATTTACATAGACAGTAAATATCTTCAAGATTTGCTGATCAGAAATGCCTTCATTTTCTGAGCTAAATTTAAAGGTAAATGACAGTCAAACATATTTCTCACATGGACTTCAGTATTTCCAGTGATGACTAATTATCTGAGCTTGCAAATTTGACAGGGTGGTTGCCTACAGCAACTTATATCCTGTGTTAAAACCACAAAAATTAAAGAGAAGTAAGTCATCTAGAACACAGTCTTCTTTCAAGTTCAAGGGCTCTGTACTAATAAATACTGATGTTGCATATCACTGAGGATGACAGACTACTGTTACATCATGATATGAAGTTTCCTTATGCTTACTTTTTTGGAACATTTTAGAAAAGAAATAAAGAGGAAGAAATATACGTACTTAAATTTTGAAGAATATGTAAAGAATAGACAGATATAAAAAAATCAAGAGAAAGGTGTTATGAAACTTCTTTTTTCTCCCCAAATACCTTATTTTCTTATAGATTTTTCTGTAACTTGTCTCATACAGCCTGCGTTACTTGTCCTGGAGTTATTTTGTTAGTTTGGTTTTTTTGGAGGAATTAGGATTTAAAGAGGGATACCTTTGTCCTTAAAATTTTTGACAAAGTCACATCTAATTTTCTTATTCTGAATTTTCATGTTGCATGATAAATTTCAAATGAGAAAACTCCATATTTCCCTCTTTAAAGGTTCCTTTTGCTACTTTCCTTGCAGTAAGTAGGATCCTGGCGTGACTTGTTGAATCACCATTGAATTAGGCCTTTACAGGTGGTAGAATACAAGCTGGTCAGAATTTTATTAACCTAGAAATTTTATTAATGCTAGAAAGGTCTTTCCATGGAGCTTAGATGTCCCCGAGGTGTACTCTAAATTAAAAATAATTCAACTGAGAAACAGATCTTGTGGCTTGACCTGATGAGATACCAGGTATTATCAAAGAACTAGTAATAGTTTGTTTGAAAATTCATTTTACAGGCTCGTTGAATGTACTGGATTTTAGCAAGTAAGTGCCTTTCAGTAGTGTGCTCCTACCAGTGATGGTGGTAAAATGGCCTATATTAAAAACTCAGCTTTTATGCTGGCATGGGTGGTGAATAAATTGTGGAGCTCTTGGTTGAACAAGTTTTCTTGTAATATCGACAAATTGCAACTTATTCTCTAATGCAGGCCAGCTGAGCCTCACAAGTAACTAAAATGTTCTAAAACATTCATATAAACACACTGGCCTACTGTAGATGCAGTTCTACTGCCTTAGGCAATCAATTCTTACACTTATTTGGGACTTCACTGGATTTTACAGAAAGAGAATGTTGTCTGGTGATAGATAGCCTAAGCACCTCTACACAGTACTGTATGTCTTGGATAGATAATTTTAGGGAGCCACCACACACTCAGTTATGTGGTGATTGTTTCAACAGCTGTACTTACCAATCCATAAATTAATGTTCTGTCACCTGGCACAATCTGTACAAGCCACAGGCTGTTAACTGTATTCCAGCATTAAATACAGAAATATAAACATGTGAAAGGAGATAATGCTTACCAAATTAGTTTGTATAGTGCTTTCCCAGTCCTTCTCATTATTCACACCAGCATTATTAACCACAATATCCAGCCTTCCAAAATGCTCAATTACTTTTTTGAAAGCACCTGTAGTAAGATCCAAGAGTGAAATTTCTTAGAACTTTGGAAAGTAACATACAAAATACAGTGCATACATATAAATGAATCATTTACTAGTCTGCCAAAATGTCTTCATTATTTTCTTGACCGTTAGTGAGCAACATGCATTTAAATTCTTTATCTAACATGCATGACCATTAGATATATTCAGGGAAAACTGGAAGGATTAAGGTAGCATAGTTGCCTTTTCATTCAGTTTTATAATATCTGATAACAGGAGCTAATGAAAGGTCTTAGCACCTATACATTTTGTATTAGATAAGATATTTGGCACCCCAGTTACATAAATTAAGCCTTTATAGCTTGATTTGTAACAGTTTGATGTAGCTAGTGAATTCAAGATTTGACACCATCTATTTTGAATGAAAAATAAAAGCTTCATGTGTTCAGAATAATTTTCTTCATTCAGTCCAAATTTAACCTAATAACACAATTTTTATTTAATGAAGAAATGATATGAATATTTCAACTACAAATAATTCATCATGATTCTTGTTTAGATGTATCTATTCATGGATAAGTTGTTATATATCTTATTTATGAGGTATCTTTAATAATATGTTTCTCAAATTCAAATCTTCTTCTTTCTGAGGATAAAAGTAGTGACTTATCTTCCAAAGAATTTCAAAATAAGAACTGGAAATCTTCTACAGTGACATTGTGTTCTCCCAGGTGACAGAGTTAGAACTGAGACAAAAGATGTGTATGGAAAAAAATGATGATGTCATAATGAGGAACAAACTCATCAAGCCTGGCTCTGCTTTGACAAGATAGTTGGATGAGATGACTTCCAGATGTTCATTCCAGACTGAGATGTTCCAGGACTGAGGACATTATCTGACACGTATATATAGCTTGCTTGTTTTCCCCTCCTAATATTGTTCCTTGTCACTAAATATTTACTATTATATAAACCAAGACACACCCCCTCCCAATATTGTTTGGTGTCTGACTCAAAATCTACAGTATTTCAGGTATACAAAATTATGATTGACAGGCCTTAATGAAATCACTTCACTGAAAGGTGATTGCACTGAAAGAAGCATCTTCTCTGATCTTTAGTGCTTGGCTACTCCTGTCAGTCAGGTGCATAGCACCAGCTTTGAGACATCTACTTTTTTTTTTCTGCAGAAGTTGCAGGGGTTTGAAAAGCTTGTCTTGCACCAGCTTTTTCTTTGCCTCAGTGCTGCAGGTCCATCATAGTCATCATCTTATCATCAAAACAAAAGCTAGGCACCTGATGGGGCAGGTTTTATTTGTCCAACTACCTTTATACAGATTTTTCTAATATTCTTATTCCATACTAGAATATTGTAATATTACTAAATCCTCTAGTTTTGTCTGGCTGCCTTTTTGGCTTTTCTTATGTTTGCTGCCAATTCATTTTCTGGTTTCTCAACTCTTCAGTCACTTCTTATCTTTCCACTTCTGCATCAGCAAGAGCAAATGAAAACCTTTGGCTTTATTAGAAGCAGAGTATTTAATTTATTTCCCACGAGTAAAATAAATACAATTTGGATCCTCACTTAGCTTCCAAATTTTGGAAACTGGCTGATTGCCTTTTAAGTCCTCTTTAAATAATATCTTTCATCAACCTAATTCTTAATAGAATCTTCCAAAACCACCATGGATAATAACAATTTTGCCAATTATTTCTTTATTAAATTTACACAGTCTTGACTAACGGTAGTTTTTTATTTTGCACACTGAGAAAAGAGCCAAATGCTTTTGCTTATCTATGTTCAGAATATTTCTGGTAAAAGTTTATCTGCCTACAGTAATCCCATCTATTACCTATCTGCAAAAAGAAGAATCTCATTGTAAATTTTTAGTAAAGTTGTCACTCACACATCAGTATAAGCTGATTTATTCCTCCCTTTTCAAATGTACAATAATTCTCTCTTTACTTTGCATGCTAGTTAGTGCTTATGGAACAATAAAAATTAAAAGCAGATGATCATATGAAATATTGAGTAGAGAAGGAAAAATTAAGAGTAGGATCCTTTTTAAAGGAAAGGTAAGAAAAACAACGCAAAGTAAGCAAAAAAGTTACATGTGAGCTTCCTAAATATCCCTGGAAGGCAAAAGTAAATGTATGGTGATTTTTCAAAAGTGGGATGAGATCGGAGATTTTTGGGAGGAATTATGTGAAAGAACCACCTGAGAAAAAAGTACAGGAAAGACTTGAAAGTGGATTAAGCAGATGATTTCTTACCGATAAGCCTCGTGTACTTACAAATACTAGTTCTAGTACTGGGATTTGCTTCCTACTGTAAGGGCTAAAGTTAAAAAAAAGAGGAACTTCATTCATGCACATGACCTTTAACATAAAGTACAGAACTTGATTCATGCACATGACCTTTAAGCACTATGTGTGAAATTAATCTAAATTTGTTAAGTAGTAGCTTACAATATCAAGTGGAAAAATATGAAAATAAAGCAGTTAAAAACAAGTAAACAAGTAAAAACCAACACCAAAACCAACCCAGAATCCCCAAAGGACTGTAAGACACAATTTCAAATTTATGGCAAGAAACCTGCAGCAGGATTAATGCAATGATCAGAGAGGCAAAGCAGCAGCAGTCACCTGTTCTTGCTCTATCTCTTTGGGAGAACCACTTCCAATTCTACTCTGATTGATTTATTCCTACTAACTTGGTTCCAAAGACTCCCTTGCTGACCTGACCTACTCAGTCCAGCTCCCAGTTCACACCCAGTTGGTCCTGCACTTGGCCTGGCACTAAAGAGAGGAGGAGTTGTGGGAGAGAGGGCACACTGGGGCAACACCCGTGCAGCAGCACATGTTATTCCTACCCCTAGGATGCTTTTTCTTGCTCCTTACTCCTCCCACTTGGAGAAAAAGTCAATGATCAACCTAGCTGATAAAAACTTTGCTGATTAGAGCAGATCCCAGATTTAAAGTCCAGCATCTCTCTCACAATCAAACAATGTAAAGCTATAGAATTAGGAATAATCATGCTAGCTTAGAACAGTGAACAATACTGCTGAATTCTGGAACAGTAGCAATGTTTTCTAAAAGAGGAATGGATATGCTCAATGATCACTGTTGAGAAAGTGACCAGTGAAGTGTAGTGAATGAAAACAGAACTAAAACTGTTCACATGTAGTCTGGCAGAAATGAATCTGGGGAAAGGACACTGACAAAAGAGATGTCAAAATCTGAATCTGAGTCACTACCTATGAAGGTATCATTTAATAATGAAACTTTGATGAAGTGATGTCCCTGTTATGAAACATTTCGAAGGTACATCAATGTTATATGATACTCCAAGAACTCAATAGAGAACATTGTTTATCCACTAAGTGAAAACAGAAATGCTAATCATTCATGAGGGAAGTTCCTTTCATTCCATGCATCTGCAAAATATGTGTGAAATGTTATCACCCTATAGTTAACCCCATGATAAAGTAGCGTGCCACTTTTTGCCTGTTCTGCTTTCAGCTGTGGCAGCGCACAAAGAAAGTAAGTGTGCTGTATGGAAAGAGAACTGCAAGCCAGCACAGAATTTATTACTCGTGTGACGAGGGAATGCAGCTTGTAATCTGTAGTGAAACCCCATAAAAAGTAAGTCTGAGCTTTAAAGTTCATATATAATTACTCATAAAACAGCAATTATCTTCTGTAGAGGCTTTCATGCAAAAATATCACACACAACACTCAATGGAAATTACTTATTTGGCTTTTCTTTCCGATGTGCCAAGGAACAACGTGAAATTGTGGTAGTAATACTGGCAGTAATATTTCACATCTGCAGGTTCAGGAACAAATCGTGTTTGAGTCAGTGCCAGGAGCAGGAGATCAGGAGCAGGCTGTCCTCCAGAACCCTCCGCTGAGCGCTCGCCGCTGCTGCAGCCCGGGCGCGCTCCGCTCGCTGCGCCTTAACGCGGGAGCGCAGCGCTGAGTTCTCCCTCCTACCTTTCAGCTGCTCTTGATCCGTCACGTCGCACTGGATGAACACCGTCCTCTGCGCTTCAAACTGCTCGTCCAGGGCCGCCTTGCTCTCCTGTCCAGCCTCGGAGTTGCGGTCCAGCAGGGCTACCTAAGCGGCAGGGGAGGAAAATGAGTGGCGGCCGGGCGGATGGACAGATCCCCCACCGAGGCGAGCCCCGGGGGCTGCCTCCATCCCCCGCCCGCGGGTGCCGGCTGGAGGCAGAGGGGAGGGAAGAGGAGGACGCGCTTCCCGGGGCTTACCTTGGCGCCCTTGCCCAGCAGCGCCTGGACGAAAGCCCGGCCGATGCCCTGCGCCCCGCCGGTGACCAGAGCCACCTTCCCATTGACGTGCATGGCCGCCGCGCTCCTGCCGCCCGCTCCGCGCCCGCCGAGCCGGAGCAACCCAGCGCGGTGTCACCTGCCCAGTTTCCTTTCTCCCTCCTTAGTGCCCTCCCTCCTGCCCTCCCTCCTGCCCTCCTCCTCCTCCTGCCGCCGCAGCGGATCGTTCCCCCCGCTCCGCACTCGTGTGACCGAGAGCCGCCCGGAGCTGCCTGGGCGGGGGGAGCAGGGGCGGAGCAGGTCATTAAATCGTCCTTCCGAGTGTCTGCATAAATACCGGAGATCAAGAGCCAGGGAGAAGACCAGCTTCATCCCCTCGTCCCACTCCCACGCATTCCGGAGAGGACAGGCTCGCGGCGTCCCCCGGAGAAGGTGTCCTAGGGCAGCTACAGTTCCGCTCGGTGGAGAGGGGGATTTGCGTGTGTGTATCCGTGTGTGTGTAAATCGCGTGAGAAGCTGCTACAGGCTTTGATAAGAGCTGTTGGCCGCTCCTGGGACTGTGTTGAGTTTTGGTTGGCCCAAGCTGCATGAGGAGCAGGGTGAGGACAGCCTCGAAAAAAAACATAGGGCCCTTTTTCACACTTCAAACAACCCACCAGCCTTCTCGCCCTTATTCCAGTAGTAAGCAGAATCTATTTGCATGAAAAAGCAACCATTTAATGATACAGATATTAGACATACCAAGACAAATGCTCTCCAGAAATTTTCAGGTGTGGGGTTAATATAGCTTATACCTTAAAACATTTCACTGCTTTTACAGCTTATAAGCTAGATTCTGTCTGCTGCATTAATGTGAACTGTATGCAACTAAAATTTCTCAATACCAATGTATATCACCATACAGTAGACATAACAACACCCTTAAAATCTAAAAGCTGAAATAAATGCTTTTGTTCATTAGCTTGTTACAAGACTCACAAATGTTATCCCATAGAAGATGCAATGTTGTGGAGTGTTGGGTAGGCAGGAAAAAATCCATTGCTTCAGTCCTAAGCTCTATAAACATGTACCTCATGCAAGTACATGTGTATATTAACACTTGTCTTTTATGTTCTCTGTTTTCTTTTGCCTGGTGTATAAGGTTTAAACTTTTTACTTGTGCTTTCAAGGCCCTGAAGTACTCTGACTCAGACAGCATCTCTGTCATTAATATCTTGTAATTGCTCCTTGTTTCTCAGCAGCAGAGTCCCTATTTTGCCCTCTCTCTTACCCCTCCTCTGTTTTCTACTAGTCTGCCTTTATCTATGCAATTCCCTTCTTTTGTATTACCTAGAAAAAAGAAATTACATTGCTCCTAACACCCAGCAAAGTGTTACAGAACCATTAAGGTAACTATGTTACCTAATTGAGTAAATTGAGTAACACATGATCTTGTTATTATAACCTTTGTCCTTAAAAATGTGAACTAATATAATTCAGCTGCTAAATTGGAGCACAGCCATTAAGTTTTCCTAAAGATCATGATTCACTGTACTTCATAAGAGCAGTCAAAGATGGCCTCTGGGATTAATGATTTTGTTAGAATATGATACCTGTGTTTCTGGGAGGACTCCAGTTTGCTTTGGAGCTGTGAAATTTATGCCACCTAAAGTGCCATGCCTAATGAGCTCTGTCCCAACCAGCTGAGCCAGCTTCCCTAATTTGTTGGGACACAAGTACAGTGCCAGGTTGAAGTCACATCATGAGGGCAGTATTAACACATAGGGACCTAACAATAGCATTGCAATGGAGTCTTTCACCCTCAGTTTAATACTGAAACCCCCCCACCCCTCCTTCTCTCTCCTATGGTAATGATCAACATCTCTCATGGTCTTTGTTTCCACAATGTAATATTTTTTAAAAGAGCTATGCAAAGGAAAAGATCAATAAACCCCTCTGTATTCCAAACAGCTGTAGTTGGAATGACATTTGGCAACAGTTTTCTAAATTGTTGATAATTTGGCATGAATGTTAAGAACAATCTGGACTCTTCAGAGATGCTGGAATGCTTTAAGATCTGAGTGCACACACTGTTTCCATAAAACAAAGCTTTTAAGTCTGTGTCCAAAGATCAGCTTGGTTGAATATAATCTTGGTTGAAATAGGTTGAAATAGGTTGAAATTTTTAGAAGTATTCTGATAAACTAACCCAGAGTTTCTAACCTGCTTTTGTTGGCTGAACAAACTCCTGCTGCTATTCCATTCAAGAATCTAAATGACACATCTTCCGAGATGGCAAAAAAAGGATCCACGCTGATACCCATAACCTTGGAAAACCATATCTGCAATAAGAGACAGTGTTCCTAACTAGAACAGGATGTGCCCATCATCCAAATGCAGGAGGAAGTAATAGAAGTATGGCTCTATGATTTACCCCTGGAGCCAGCAGAGATCACTTGGCTGTAAGGGATATGGGTGCTTTGCTCCTTCAAACCACACTGGATTTGTTGCCAACTCACTACAGGTACTCTTAAGAAATTTGTTGCCATATAGTCCTTTACCACTACAAGTTTTTAATTTGATGAACTGCATAAAAGATCAATTATTGCCCAGAGGAAGAAGCTCCTTGTAGACCTTTGTTAGAAATCCAGAGTTAGCATCTCAGTCTTCTTGGTGAAACTTGGAGGGTGGGGAGTAGTTATGAAATATTTTTTCACTCTGATTCATAAATTGACATTTTTTGAACCTTTCCTTCAATTTTAAAGAAAACTTTCATAGAAGCATAAGGACTTCCATTATCAATGTTTCAATGGTCCGCCCTTTCAAATAACCCATCCTTAAGAAAAAAAACACTCAACCTCACATAAAAAGTTGGAAGAGCTGTCACAACAGGCAGAAGCATACCATAAGGGATCTGTCTTCCTAAGTGGCCAGTTTACAGAAGAGTGAGTATAAGCCCTGGGTACCTTAGTCTGTGTATATTGATATGCTGATTTAAGCTGATATGCTCATTTAGGAAAGTGTGAGACAGTTAATAACAGTGCATTATTCAATGGTAGAATCAAACCAAATCCTATCATATTTGTGATTTTTTTTGCCAAAATGAAATTTTCACTAACCCTTGCCCTAAGGAGTTTATATACAATACATTAGGTAGACTCAAAAATATCACAAAAAACTGAAATCACAGGCATGAAAAGATACTAAATGAGTCCATGAATATTTGATTTTGATGCTTTGAAGGACAAGTAATTCCATACAGGTAATCTGTCTTTTCTGTTCAAAATTAAGAAATAATAATACTACTAAATAATGTCTTAGATGCTGAAGCTGTTCAGGTTAAATCTTTCACACAAACTCCTGCACAAGGGTGCAATGTCGAATGCTTATTAACATTTGCATGTTATTTGTGTACAGAATGTAATTTCCTTTACTGCTTTCTAGTAGACCTCTTGGCTAGCAACGTCTCTTTTTTTTGTTTCTTTTTATGTCTAAGGTTCCTCTTCCATTTCCCTCCATTTACTAAGTCCATGGCTTATGCTGCAGTGTTCCTCACAGACCACAGTGGCATCAAAGTGTGAAGGAACTCCAGGTGGTTTTAATCTGTTTTTGTAAAGAAGACAGAAATATGACCTTTCACACATATGTCACCCTGTTCATTAATTTTTTGTTACCATCTCTTCATTCTCTCTCTCTCATTGCTGTTATCCAAGTTGCTATGAGAGCTAAGTAAGTGGTATCACACCTGTGAATGGATTATCAGGCAATGCGTGTAGCAGGGCATACAAACACAGCTAAGCAGCATGTGTACTTTGGGATGTAGCTTAGTGCATTTCCCTAACTTCTACTAAGAACAGGTAGAAGACAAAACTAGAGAATTTACCCCAGCTTTTTATGGGGCAATTAAATGACAGATTTCAGACCACATACTTAATATTGTGTGTATTTCTTCCTTAGCAAGAAACTTAAGTGTTCAGCAAGTATGAAACAGTTTTCCATGTCCAAGAGGCTTATTCGTAATGCAATTTCTGTATTATATCTCCGCATGTATTAAGTTGAAAGGCATCAATTACTGCATAAGATGATGAGCTTATGCAGCTATGCTACATTTTGGATATTACACCTAGCTGAGTATACAAAAGAATTCAAGACATAGGCTGGCTGCCAGAAGTATCTAACTAACTCAGAGGGCAAGAAAATGAATGAATAACATCTCAGAGATTTGCCAAAATGCATTTTTAGAGCACAGCATCATATCAGCTCACAGTTGGTGAGTGACTAGATTATTTTGCTCATCCAGGACAACAGCAGGACATGCACAAAAATGTAAAGTACTTGGGGAAAATAAGAGAAAACAGGATACATCAAAGTAAAGTACAAGAAAATAGTTGTCAAAAATCTATTTTCATAGTGCTCATACTATATGTTCAAGATGTCATGACTTTCATGGTGAGATTTGGAGTAAAGCTAAAGCAAACAGTCCTGTTGTCTGTCTTTTCAAAAAAAGCAGGCAGGATAGGAGAGCATAATGTGGGTTTTTTTGAAAATACAAGAAATAGAAATTGAGGTTAGCAATATTGTCATAATAGAAATGGCAACTCATGCATTAGCAGTGCATGAGTATAAAAACTCTTGGTTTAATAGCTTAAGGAGGATCATACAGTGAAGACTAGATCACTTTGCTTTGTGAAGTAGAAAACGGAAGTCACTGGAGATGATTAAAAAGGGAATGAGAAACTTTTACAGTGCAACTTCCCGATTCTTAAGAATGTCTAAAAAGTATACACTTTGTGTGAAACTATGTGTCAGAGCATATGAGAGGATGTTACAATAAATGAGAGGCAAGGGAGACGATGACTGGTTTTTAGATTGCCTTTAACTGACATTAGAGAAGAAATGATGAGAGAGAGAGCTTCCTATCATTTTGGAAACATCTACTACAATTGAAAGAAAAATTTTGAAGTAAAGAAAATAATGTAGTGACAAAGAGAGAAGAGGTGAAGATAATATCTAGAGATGAAGAAAATAGCTGCCTAGGAAGCTAAGGACAAAAGATTCAGAAATCCTCTCCTGAGTACCGATTCAGAGAGGCTTTCTAGCTCTCCAGCATGTCTTTCCTTGATCAAATTCCTTCTGCCATGCTCAACATTAATTCAGTCTGTGTCACAGTGGTAAATATTTCAATCCATTGTCCTGCATATAGGTCAAATAACTGGGGAACACTTAGCTACCCATGTTTCCTCTTAGATGCTTAATTGTGTTAAAGAAAATTTAAAAAGCTCAAAGCAATTACAGTAACACAATGTTCAATGAGGGCAGAAACATTATTATTAAAATAATTTTTAAAATGCTACTAGATAAGGGAATTTGGGGTTAACACTATGCCTGAAAATCAATAACACATTTTAAAAAAAATATAGTCTGCTGAAAGAATGAGAACATGGGAATGAGGCCGTGCTAGGAAGGCAGTTCTGCAAGGTGTTAAACTTCTCAAAGCTCGAGACAGGCTCTAAATGAACAAGGAAGGATTCAGTGTTAAAGCATGCCCTGCCCTTTCTCTATCTGATATAATTATAGGAGAACCTTTAAAACCCTGTATTTGGCACTGTCTTTAAACACCACAGCAGTATGGCAGCTGGCAGCGAAACCAAAACAAAAATATGTGAACCCCTCCCATGCCTCTTGCAACTTTGGCAACACACTATATGTGGGACTGACTGTCTTTCCTACTAATTTGATTATCAACCCATCAAGCACTGCAAATATCTATATGTTTGCAAAGAAAATGTTGTAGGCTTACACTCAAATTTTAAAGGGCTTCTTAAAAAGCTAGGGTGAGCAATTAAAATCAGACTAGCTACCCACTACAGTAACTTGTATTTCTTAGAACTGTGTAATTCTAGAGCAAGTGACTTGCTGCCTACTTCTTTAAAGGATTATAACCCCAGAGATAAAACTCATGTGTTTTGATATTTGTTGAAATACTGGAGTCTCATTAATTATCTTATTTGATAAATACTAGTAACGTGCTTTCCTTGAGTAATATCTAGTTGGGGAGAGAAGAAATATTGTTTTGATTATGTTTTAACCTTTAAAAA